>CAUJNA010001349.1:0-82500 GCA_963377175.1 Effrenium voratum | reverse complement strand
GAACTGCAAATGGCCTTGTAAAAGCCAAATTTGGTGAGCGCCCGATGTATGGAGTAAGCTAGAGGCTGGTGTGTGCCAGAGCTTGAAGAGCAGGGCACTTCGGGTGTGGCTTCTGTCACCTTGCCAGAATGACTGGCAATGCTATCACCAGTGCACATGCAGCACGCGTTTTAAGTTCAATGTCGTGTAGAACTGTTCGCTAAATGCAAAATCCTGGCGCGCAAAAGTTGCTCCATTTCCACATTCCCCCCATACCCCAGAGCCTGTCCATTGGCTCTGACTGTGCTTGAAGTGGCACTGGCCTTCAGCACACGGTGCTTGCACCACCCACATATGACCACCAGTGGACTCTGAGCATCTTTCGGCATGTGGAGCTGGCGCCTGACTGCTCACGCGCGCATGCAGTTCACGTACGGATGTGACGAAATGGCCTGCTCGGTGGAGTCAGACGCAACCTTGGCACGCAGGCAGCTTTGCGGCATTCAGGTCGGCGATGCTCGTTCTGGCGACCGGGCACTCTGAGCTGGTGCAGAAGGCCTGAAAGGTGGCGGTGCCAAGTCTTCCAGAATTTGCTTCATTTGCTCTGAAAAATTGTGTGGAGTGTTGTATAATCTAAAGAACTGATGAGTTCAGGCTACACAGGCAGATGCTGTCCCCCTTGGATGCTAAGCCCAAGGCTGGCTTGCTGGGGCTTGCACCTTGGCAATCCCACAACGAAGCTGCTGACAACCCGTTGCGCGCGGGGGCCTGCACTGCTTCCGCTAGGACTACCTGGCCTATCGATCCTGGGCTGCAGACTGCTGCCGCGGCAGCTGCAGCTGCTGCTGCCAAGCCAGTGTCCTAGCTGTTGAACGATACTTGCGTTGGACTTCCCAGCTTCACTCCGTCGCCTGAGCCGATGGACCCTCTGCCGGGATCTCTGCTCGACAGGTTGGGCACACCTCACGCTGTGCTGGGAGACTTTAAGACAAGTCACAACCCACCTGCTGCATGACAAGCCAGGATTTCAAGCAGTCCTCGGCCAGTTGCACATCTGTGCAAGGGCATAGAGATTCAAGACGCTGAGCTTCCGGCTATGTGGAAAATGTGATTGCAGGATAGCTTTTTGGGCTTGGAGCCATCAAACAATGAGTCACGACCTGGGCAAATTCTGCAAAATTGAGCGATTGTGCAAGCGCGATACGACGAAACCCTTGGCGCAAAGCAAATAACGCAATGCTCGTTCTCTTCAATCTCAGCATCTGTGGCCTGTCAAAGATTCTGTCTGCAAAGGCAAGTTCCCTTTTTGTGGCCCCGACATCTGGAAAGCGCAACTCCATATTCATGGAGATGCATCTGTATCTCCGGAAACTGCGCAAGCGCTGCGCCAGCTTACGAGCAACCTGGCACGGCACCACTCTCACAAACTTGGAACAAGATTCGCCGGCCTGTATGACATCTGCCATCATGTAGATGGGAAGCCGGGAAGGGTTCTGAACGAAGAAGGTCAGCATGAAGATCTGGTTTGTTGGCGGAGCTCTGTGCAAACTGCAACTGGCCTCCATTCGCTTTAAGATCATCGCCAGGAAAAGAGTCATGGAAACGACGTCGTGTATCAAGTCAACATAGAAAAGGCAGACCTTGCACACACACAAGTGCCACATTTGAGTTGCACCAAATGTGGTAGATTCCCCATGAATGAGTTGCAACATCAATACATATGGCTCAGCTGCCGGCAGACTTAGCTGGCCATCCATTCTCCAGCCTCTGCCGCTCTCATGCACGTTGCAAAACCGCTTTGGGCATGCCGGCAAAGGTCAATCAGTCGCCCCACGTAAAAATGTCAACTGTGTGCAGGCATGCTCACTTGACCAGCACACAAATGTTTCACGTCATTGACTGCAAGCAAGTATATACTTTGGTGGACATGCTTGTATGTTGCCTCCTCGTGAAGCCTATTTCAGCAACACAACGTGACCTTGAAAGATCCGAACGCGGAGAAGCTGAGAGGTTTCAGCAAACACACGCCTGTGGCAAACATAAGTTTCGGCCTCAAGTCGATCATGTGGATGGAGTATTTGCACATTGACAATATCACCACTGTTGACATTGTCAAGGCCTCCACACGCCAGTTGTCAGCATTCGGGTGGGCAATGTCAGTTCTGTGGTGGTGCAACAAATGCCTCGAACAAGATCCAGGTGAAGAAAGTTGATTTTCCAGACCTGGGCTGCGTTGGCGTAGTATCGATGCGAAGCGGCTTGCATAAGGCCACAACGCCACGCTATAGAAGTAATTCAGCGCCAGCATGTCACATCCTAGCCACCAAAGACAAGCATTCGTATGCAATGACTACCGAGCTAAACAACATATTATATACATAAACTGTCTGCACTAGGTGCTTCCAGCTGTGCCTGCGGGCTTTGAGCAGTGGATCGACGGCTTCCTTTGTACTAACAGCATTTATCTGCCAACAACCCTCCCCGAAGAGTAAAACATCAACAGCATTGCTAGCATAATCAGCATCATCAGCATCACCAGCATCACCAGCATCACCAGCAACCAGCATGCCGCGGTTTCTCACACAACGGTATCGGTAGTGCATGTGTTTTGTGGGAGCCTTTCAATGTGTGTGTGACTGAAAACAGTTGGCAAACAAAACAATATCAACTCACCTAAATTGCATTAGCGCTCGTAACGCACCGTCTCCCGGCGCTTCCATTCCTACATGCGCAGCACATCATCAGCGCATGTACAACACATGCCCTCAGCATCCAACGCAGTCGCCGTGGGCCCCCTGACCGCAAACGGGAAACATCACCAGCCAGGAGATTGATTCAGAAGCATCATATCACTAAGGACCTTTCCAAATGAAAGGGCTGTGAGTTTGGCGCGAGCCTAGCGCCAGGCAAATGGAAAATCGGTAAACAAGCCACAAAAGAAAAACCCAGAAAGTAACCCATCTCCAGCCCCGGAACCCAGGGCCTCCAACGTACCAGCGACCAATCAACCACACACACGCGGCCTGAGCCGACGATGAGCTGCACGGTTAATCCCCGACCCAGTATCCAGCGACTTATCCGAGGCCGCAACGAAGACAAACTTGAGCCAAACGTTCTCCCTTCCGCATGATTGAAAGACGTGGCAACTCACACCTCGCGTGGAGCTTATCATTCGACGGGTGGAGCGCGCCAGCCGCCAATAAGAGATAAAGCTTGCACACTTCCACATACAGAAGGACGCTGCCACCATCAGCGTTCGACCAAATCTCAAGAAGTCGTCGCCACGATGTCCCAAGCGTTCCAACCCCGCCACCACCCTGAGTCTGTCGGGGTAGCGTGGATATGAGAAAAGCCACGCGACAGCAGCAGAGATGCGGGATTTCGTTCATAACAGAAGCTACGATGCCATCAGCCTAACGGCCTCAAGGGCTGACCATGATTTCTGACCCCATGTTGCACCCCGAGTCGCCGTCGAGCAAACAGCTGCTAGCCCTGCTTTGGGAGCAATGGTTGACTAAGGAAGCAAATGTCTATCAGTGCGCCATCCGGGTTCTTCTCACCTCTCCTCGCGGTTCCCCTGCCTCGCAACCTGCCTTTCCACGCACCGTCGCCCGCTTGGCAAAACTTGCGTTTCCTTGCAGAGCTTCACTCATCTGCGTAGCAACGTTTCCCTCAAGAGCCTCAATTCGTTGCTGAGGCTCACCCACAGGCCCGGCTGCCGCCTGCTACTTAAGCCCGTTTCAACTAATCTGAAATTTGTGGCTACGGTTGCCCAGTGTGACTAGATCAGTAAGCTTGCTAATTTTCCTGCACCCCGTGATATCTTTATTGTCTCTTTCGAGGTAGGGCGGTCTGGACCAGGCTGATCATCGTGGCGCGCCTTAGTTTCCTTAAGCTCGAGACTTGACGCACCAATTCTCAGGTCCTGAACAATGCTCTTGATTCCATGTCCTGCGACGCTTCTCAAGCCGACCGTCCTGAACGGTTCACCGGACGCCCACGAATGTTGACCATCCATGAAACTTGCCATGCCTGGACGCATCCCTATCCCAATCCACGTCATCTTCGGGAACCAGGAAGATTCGCGCGTCATCCTCGCGACTCCTCGAAGTCGTAGTCCCTCGCCTACGTCGCGGAGACCCCCGCCACGCACGGTCTCGTCACCCACGACGCTCCGTGAAATCGACCTACTCGCCGTCGAGCTGGCGGCGGGAGGCCTCTGGTGCGCACGAGACTGATAAACTGTGAGTTTGGCGCGAGCCTAGCGCTGGGCAAAGTCCAAAACCCAGGGTTTCCAGGCAACGCTCACCCGAGGCCGCGAACCAAACGCAAGACTTGGCTAATCAAAGGAGGAACAACTTGCATACAAACGAGAAGCAAGAAGCACCTCCAGCCAGGAGAGTGATTGCATCAGCAGCATACGGCCTCTCGACTACCTTTCCATTACTGCATGCGCTGCACCTGTACGAAACATTATTCTAAGGAGAAAGGTCCCTTCCCCCGCAGCACTACTGGTGCACAGGGATGCATAAGAATGCGTGAGCACCACCAGCCAGCAGGTTGCGCAGCAGCCTGCAAAGTCGGCGGTGCGTGACTGGGTCAGCATCTTGAGCTCGCTTACGCTGCATTCAAACAATGACACCTCTGCCCCATGCGACCCTGAAACGACTGACATTCTTCAGATCCTAATGAAGTATCAAATAGCTCCGTAACCACCCTAAACCACCCTAAAACCAGCCTGCACCTGCCCTAAAACACTCCCTAAAACGACCTTTGATGATGCTTGTGCACTATGCCCGCATGAAGCGAAGCCTAGACAAACACCCCGTTGGTGATGCTTGCAGTGTTGATGATGCTGGCCCCCCCGGAGAATATGAACATTGACTTGTTGGCGTATGTTGGCGTCCTTAGGTTTAGGGTGGGTGTAGGATGGCGTTGGTTCAGACCTGGTTTGGGCTTGGGCCAAGCTGGGTTGAGGGTGAGCTGAGGTTAGGTTGGGTTGGTTTGGGGTTGGTTTAGGGCTGGTGTAGCGGATTCGGGGTATATGTCTGGTGAGTGTTTCAAATAGTTTAGATGTTTGATTCTGGCTGGGGCTTCAGGTCGATTTAGGCTGTGTTTATGGGAGTGGGATTGAGATGGGCTGAAGATGGGCTAAGAGTGAGGGTTTGTTTAAGGTGAGGTTGCTGAGGTCACGCCCGAAGAACCATGAAAGCAAAGCTGCAAATGCCACGTCAAAAACAAATAAACCCATATAAAAGCCGGAAAAAATGTTGAAATCCTCGAGAAGCCGCCAAGGCCAGAAAGCCGCCAGAGACGCCAAACAAAACAAAACAACAGCAAACAACCGCGAAAACACCAAACGAATGGCCCTCAAAGCAACTGAAGCATGACCGTGATGCTATACAATATCATGCGTCCGTTTGGTTTCAAGCGGATCGAGTAAAATGAGCATGTGTGTGTGTGACAAAGAAGTCCTGCACTGGGATTCAACAAAGCCAAACAAGCCCAACGACTCTTGAAACACAACTGTCATGCCGAGTCATGCCCTACATGCCGGCTGGGCCCAGCAGCAAAGCCATCAAAGCAACCAGCTTGATGTTCACGATCAGCCTGGCGACGCCAACCTGCAGCTCAGCAATGTTTGTCACCCGGATGACCTCGGATGCCCATGGCCTCGAACATATGAGAGACCCGGATTTGTGTGGTCAGGTGGAAAACCTCAGTGTTGCATGCTGAAACAGCGAGGAGTTCAGAGCAGGCCTTCATGAATATGACGCAGCATATGTACTGGATAAGAAAGACGGTGCCAACCTCCGGCAAGACACTCCTCCTCTCCGTGTTTGAAGCCAACACCCGCCTCACGATTATCAATTGTGGGTGCATAGAAGACCAAGAAAAGTATGGTGTCTGCCTGAGTCAAGCCGCACACAAGTTGAAATGGCCACAAGAAGTGCCCGACTAAGAAGCCCCGTCCAGAATCAACCAATTGCTCCACCTGCAGTGGAACGTATTCCAACATTCCATCTGCGCAGCAGTGCTCACTGCCTCCACGTCTCGCAGAGTTCCGATGAAGACTCGTAGAAGGACTTTGCCGAACAACAAGAACAACGCAAACCTTGCAGCATTGCATCATCCGCCGTTTTCGAAAAATATCATCTCCAGTCGCCCTAGCACTGAGTCGCAAGCACAAAATTGTACATTACAGCCAGGCATATCTTGTCCGTGGACAAGTAGATGACCGCTGGGTAGAATTGCTCATGAACAACAAACGCCTCACTCACTCACTTCCCACAATCCAGGCAAAGCCGCAACCGAGGAAGGGACATGGGCCACCACACCGAAGACTACTAGGGTGCTCAACACTATGTAGGAGGAAAAGTTCATCTGTGCCTTGATCCACATTCATACATGGACTCACAGAATCATGAATGCCTCTCACAAAATCCACACACCCGCCTGGCATGCAGGCACATCAAATCCAAGATGCAAATTGCAGCGCAAAGCGAAAGTGCGCTTCTTCATGTATGCTCACTGCACAAATTTGGCAAATTAAATGTTGATCACCTTTTCCTGGAAAGTGCTTCAGCTTTGTTTTGTGGGCATTTGATGGGCTCTGAGAGGCTGCTTCTCTTTCGGTTGCTTGCTTATCTTTATTGCGAAACCGTCGGAATATAGCAAGCTGTGCAAGAAACATACCATCCAGAACGGCAGAAAAGAATGCCACACAAAGTCCCATTTTCTGTGATTTCCTCGGATTGGCTGCAGATCTCACGCTTGTCACGCAGTGGCTAGTGTATCAGAACATTGGGTACTCTGCTACGGCACTTGCCACTTCTTGACTGGCTACCAACTGGAGGCGGACTATGTACAGTCAGGCAGTTCTCACAGCCATTCACTCACTCAAATCACATTTATCGTATCTGCTGTCGGTTGTGGGTGTGTTTACATTCTTAGATTTTGCGGGATGTGAGTGACGTTGACTGGATCGTGCCATCAAGCAGGCGAGACAAAGCTCTCCAAAAAATGCAACAGCACGTGACAGCGGTGTCGCACAGGCACAGCCTTCACGGGAGCGACCAACAGTCAGTCAATGTCAAATTTGCACTATCGCTTAGTTCGCTTAGTTGGCTGTAGTCGGCCTAGTCAATCAAGCTCTGCAAGTCGCAAATGAGGCCACCAGTTTCGCAGGTAGCTGTCAGGACTCTTAAAACACTTGGCAAATGTGTAAATGAGTATGTTGAATGTGCCTCTGTGTGTGTGTGTGTGTGCGTGTGTCTGTGTGTGTGTGTGTGTGCAATCAGATGTCAGCGGTGACCAAAATCTAATCTGTCAGAAGGGATTGCTTGCAGTGAAAATAAATCCAAGTCTGGCGTCCAAGTCTCTGCCGTTCAGCCAAGTCTTCCCAGCCGTAGCCTGCCTGTCGTGTTCAGAGAGGCAGCGGTGGCCAAAAAACCATCGGATTCTCAAGTCATCCCCGCAAAGAATCAAAGCGAGAGCCTCACAGAAGTGCTTTGGCACAGGCTGCAACAAAGCCCACGCTGGCCCCGGTGGAGCCACCAGCAAGCACATGACCTCTGCATGGACAGGTCAGCTACCGAGTCAAGGCAGAAATCACGCCTGTTATCGAAAAAGCTGCCATCCTTGCGACATCTACAACCTGAGCTGCAAGCGGCTGCAAGGCTTCTTGGTCTCCGAAACTGAGGTCCTGGCTACCGTCCCCAAGCCGCCTGGTCCTGGAGTCTTGCGCTTTTTCTTCTGTGGTTCCTGGACCTCATGCAAGCAACGCAAGCAACGCAAGCAAGTCAACCATTGACAATTTGAAAATGTGCCCAAGGCCTGCTCGACTGACTTCTCTGACTTCTCTCGCATCTTGGTGACTTCAACAACTTGAGCATGCTGCTTCACCTGCAAGTCCATGTCGCGCAAGAAAATTGGGTCCGAAAGCAAATGCGAAGGTGCTCGTTACCAGCCTGACATTGCTTCTCAGCCTACCACAACTCTCAGGCGAGCCGAGCCAAGCCTGCCGCCTACCGGATCCCCCGCAGCCTTGCCACTGGCACAAATGCGGCATGGTCGGGGAGGCGAGGGAGGCGAGGGAGGCGAAGGCGGCTCGCTCTTTGCCAATGCTTCCTGCATCGAGTGGTTCGCGATATTTATGGACATGATGAATCCGGGTTTACGCTGCGTTTGGGGCGAATTCAGGACTTGTTGTTTTGTGCTGATTTGGGGTTGCGCTGGTGGTGTGTGGGGTGAGCTTGGTTGGTCTTTGGTTGGCGTCCAAGGCTTTGGGGTCGCCTCGAGTATTCATTGCGGCTTGTCTAGGGTTGACTTGAGGTTGGTTCAAGGTTGTTTCGGGTGTATCTAGGACTGGTTTTGGGTTGGCTGGGGTGGGTTTTCCGCTTAACCGATTGGTTTGGTGTTTTTGTTCAAGCAAGCAGACATAAGCTCCCAGACGAAACCTTGAAACATGCGCAACGTGGTCTGGCGCCATGTAAGTCTTCAGGACAGAGTCAGCCTTTGGTCTGCTCGGCCTTCTGTACGAAACACATTTTGGGTGCAGCTCATCACTTGCAAACATGGCTTGGTTTTGCAGATCGTTAACTTAACCTTGCTTTGTTTTCCTCTAAGTTTTTCCAACTTGAAATGTTGAGAAGCGCAGCCACGATTGCTTCGTACTTCATCACACATCCTTTGATTGGCTTGCTCGGTGTCAATGAACGAGGGTGGGTGTCCCGCAATTTGTCTCAATGTTTTCTTTTGAAACGCGTTACGTCTCGACACGTCCGCCTGTGAAATATGCAATTCTGTGAAACACGCAATGTCTCCAGGCCATGAAGTAACTTGGGCCAGGATACATAGGATACATTGAACTCAAAGACTTGGACCTTCGTGACCTTCCATTTTACCAACGCATTGGCTTCGTTCCAAAAGAGCTTTAACCTGCGGCGATCAGCACGGTCACTCAGCTCAGTCGGAAGCATCTGTCAACAGGTTCAATGCGTTGGTTACAAGTCTTCCCCTCGCAGGGCCATCCAGCGCAAAATGGACTGTTGACTGCCTTTGGTTTGCCGCTAATGTCACGCGTTTCTCAAAGTTTAAGTTTTCTGAAATGGTCTGAGCGTTCGATAGCGTGAAGAAAGACCATCACCGTACAGAATGCTTCTGGAACAATGGGCTGCGATTGAGAGGAGCGCGCAGTTCAACCTGCCGCCAAATCTGATCCAGAAAGTGTTCACCCCACATTTTTGCAAAAAGTGGCACGAAAGCTTTTTCGGGGTGATTTCTGAGCCAAAACAGCTCGAGCCTCGTCAAAACTTGTGTTCCTGGCAGCCGGCGCAACTTTTGGCCACCCCTTCCTGCCAAATCTGAAGAAAATTGCACGCGTACCATTCTGCCAAAAAGCGCCGCGAATGTTCTTTCCGGGTGAAGTCTGAGCGAAAGCAGCCCGAATCTCATCAACAACCATCGTTCAGCTGTTGACCACCCATCATCGCAAACAATCGCAAACATCTTGCACGCTGCTCTTTGCAAAAGGCAACACAAAAGCTCTCCTCCCAGTTCTGCAAAACCCTTGCCTAACACATCCTTTGCCCCACCATCATTTGTTGCTGATGATCTGTTTGAACTTCTTTTCTGGCGGCTGCGCAGCAAGCTTAATCTCCAATAATGCTTGCAACACGACCACCGTTCATACCTTTTAGTTCTCCAGCCCGTGTCGTGCTTCTCATGAATACACGCATAGGGAGAGTATTGATGGCCCTTGAAGGATCCCAAAACCAGGCGGAAGGGACATGTGCAAGTGACCCGATGCAAGCGTCCTTCTCATGCTCATCTTCTGGTATGGTTCGCATCAGTGCCGCCATACCTGAAGCCCAAGCTGGAAGATTGCACGCATGTTGCAACAGATCCAAGGCCTTCAAAGGGCTGTTGGTTCAGGTTACTGCTGCTTCTCTATGCGAGCCGTGAGCTACAGTGCGAGGTGGTCACACCCCAGTAGCGCGATCGCTGAATCAAGCTGCTCTCCAAGTTTTTCTCGCAGATTCACCTCAAGCTATGTGGCTATGTGTCCATCCGGACATGGCACTTGCGGAGGGCTGCATCTCATCTTCAGGTGGATCTGTGTCAATGGCTATGGCGGCTATGGTGACCAATCGTCCTGCACAGTCCTCGCGTGAGAGGCTTTAAAAGATCCCACGCACCTGTTGCTTGACAAAGCTGCGGGCATCCGAGTGGCACATGCTAAGTTGCAGTGCTTTGCAATCCACCAACTCTACCGTGAATGTTGAACAAGAATAACAGCAAGGACTCAGAGATCACCTGGACTGCGTCAAGAACATTATACAAACTCAGCGTCTATTCACCGAAACAAAATTAGCATATAGCCACGTCAGCTCTTCTATCGTGCTATTTTAAGCACTGCTATTGCCACACAGCCTTTCTTCGTTCTAGTGTGAAGGGCTGTATTGGCTTGGTGTGTGCACGCATTTTGCGACAGTGAAATCGGGCTAGTTCAGCTAAACGGTCAAGCACCCGTGAAGCAAATCACTGGACGCAGCAATTTTTGTCCTGCGCTTGGACAGTTGTGCAGAATGAGAATTTCACGCGCACAATGTGCGCTGCATTTGTAAATCGCAAGACCGCACACTCCTCAGTCACGAGCGGCTTGTCTGGAATACATGCCCCTGGAGGAAGTGGGTGCCCTGCCCTGGCAAAGAAAAGCTGCAAGCACAAATAACTCCCTGCCATTGAGCCAACGCAGTTGTTCCTTGCGATGTCTCACAAGCGCATACATGACTCGTAAAAGCATTTTGAACATCTTCGTTGGATTGATCCAGTCACTCCCTTTGGCCACATCAACAAATGCGGGCGTGCCAGGGATCTTCTTCCACATGAATGCCGAAGATCTTGATCGGCTTTGTCGGCCTCAAGCAAAGCCATTTGGGTGTCGATTTAATCATGGAGAGAATCGCCAAGACCAGCCTGTCCCCCTTGCCAACCTTCACACATTCCATTTCGCGAAGTGTTGCAAGGTCGGAATCCTGCCGAAACAGCTGCAACAAAGAGCGGAGTTTGTGGCAGCTTCATGGACGTTGTCCCGACCGTTAATTTCAACCCGACAAATGCAAACCAAGTGAAAGCACACCATGTTCTGAGCATTGCCTCCACTTGGCCGAAGATTGTGTGCTTTCCATCCAGGTGCTCACAGGCCTGTTCTGACACGAAAGAAGCTAGCCAAAAGGGTACTGCAGCCACGCGCCTGGAAGGTGATGAAAAATTGGGATGAGTTTGTGTTAAATCCAGCCTCGCAACTGCATGAACCGCACAACTTTACCCCTTGCAACTGCCAAGCATCCTGCATTGGCCATGGAGACGACCCCTGTTCTGTCGTGCGAGAGGCTGGCAACTATCTGCGCGAGTCCAGAAAGACCCCCAGGCCCACAAATGTCATGAGATGCTGAGTCAATGCTTAGCATGAAGTTTCTTGAGCTCTGGCAGAAGTTGCTTTACATCAAGACCTTTGTTGACTCAAGTGCGTGTCTCTCTGTCCAGCTTCACAGTATATCTGGCTTGGCGCATTCCTGCCTCATCCTGAAAAGTGGGGCCATAGATCGACCTGGCGTTCCAAGGCTTGACCTTGCCATGCCTATCTCAAGTGCAAAGTGCGCCAGCTAATTGGAAAAAGCCAAAAGTCTACCGAGGCTAACTTGGCAAAGTGGCTCCATGTCCTGTTTCACTGGAGGTGATCTAGTTTCTTGCAGCAACAAGGCTGAGCACTCACTGCGAGCAATTGTGTTCAATCATGTTTCAAAGGCACTGGAACATCGCATGAGGAGAGAAAAGGGTCTTCAGCAATGAAAATGCTGTCAACAGAAGGAATGCTCAGGTCAGATAGAACAAACTCAACTTCCAGCGCAACGGAAGTTCTCGGAGATGGGACCATTGGCACGGCCCGTTGCGGACTTTCAGGGGCTCGACCGTCACGTTGTTTTTGCGTTTTTCAGCTTGCGCAGCGGAGTTTCGGGGGGTCGACCACAAAAAACAAGTTCTTTGCATTGCTCATTTTGCTCGCGGAACCTCTGCGGACTTGTCGAGAAACGTGGAAAAATGCGGAGATAAATACATATAATACTCAGAGAGATAGCTGCATAGATTGCATTGATGGACATATAGAAAGGCAGAAAGACTGTCAAAGGAAAGTACGGTTTCGAAAGAGTCTCATTGTTCAAGTGCATGCTTCGTGGTTTTGAACGAGTGACTTGGGGGGGAAGATCGAAATATATAGAAAAAGTAGAAAGATTGTCAAATGAAGTACGTTTTCAAAAGAGGATGATTGTGCAAGCGAGCGTCGGGCCCAAGCCATGTCACAGCTTGCTGTTTTGGGCACCCGCTTGCGGTTTCCGGCAGCTGCGCCACGAGGAGTTCGCGTCGGCTTCGAAGGGCCTGATTGTTCCACACACAGCGCCTCCGCAACGGGCAACGTAACTGCGCTTGCGCCGCTCTATTTTTCTATTTTATTTTTCTATTATTATTTTGCAAGCTGGGCATGGTGCATACTCCACTACTCACTACTCCACATCTCGCCGCACGTTAACTTCACTCCACGTTATTAGCTCACAACTTGTGTCTGTCACAGCCTCTATGCGCTGCGTTCTGGTTTGACTCGAGCACGCAAGCACGAGCATGAAGCAACAGCGACGAAAGAAATGTCTCCCTCGAAGACCGCATATCTACGTCTGCTTGACCGACTGCGGCTGACACACGGCTCTTTTGCGAGCCGAGGCCAGCAAGGCAGACTGGCCATTGAACAGGGCGCAAGTTGTTTTCCAGCGCGCAGATGCCGCAGAGAACAGCTGTCGCTGGTCCGACGCGGGCGGTCGGCGTCAAAAATAGATTGGCCATCGCACAGCAGCAGCCTGGCACGTTCCTGCACTAATGCACTCAAATGTTTGAAAGAAGGCGTCATGGAAATAACTCCTCTGAACAAGGTCGCCAAAGTCAAAAAGACGCTGACCTCGCCCAGTTTTCGCGTTTGCCACGCGGCACAGACTGCAGCACAGACTGCAGCACTGATGGAAAAATTGCAAAACGGGTTCTCAACCTCAGTGGCCTAGAAAGAAGGAAGGAAAGGATGAAGAAAAAAACAAAGTCAAAAAAGAGAAAGAAAAGGAGAAGGAAAAAGAGGAAGAGGACGAGCATGAGAATGGGAAAAAGAAAGAGAAAGAAACAATTTCCCCCCCCCCTCCCTGAGGCCCACTGCCTGGGGTATCTTATTCTTGAGGGGAACCGATACCTTGTGGTTGTAGAGGATCTTTATTGGGTAGGTCCCTGGATCTATTCCGGAGAGTCCAAGTGTCAATACTGATGGATTGATACTGGATTAGGCCTGGTTGACTGCGTGCTGCGGTTTACCCTGAAAGTGGTCCGCTGTAGCACCTTTGCATCACGGATGCAATGGCTCAGTGAGCGTCTTGATATGTCTGCATGATGTGCTTGATTCATCCATATTCCGGAGTGCAGACCCATTGCAATCTACTGTAAGTGTTGGCGGATTTGTTGGCATCGCCAGTGATTGCGTCGCATTGGCAAGTTGTAACAAGTGGCATGGTTCCATTCTGAAAATCCTCTCTTGCTGCTCCATGAGTGATATTCGGATGGATACGGAAAACTCCAACTGTAGCATATGGAAGTTCGGCTTGAAGAATGTGTCGACTATCGTAGTTTGCATTCGGAGCCTTGGTTGACTTCGGCAATGCTCCTCGGAATTCGTTACTTTGGTCGATCTGGATCACCAGTTTCCTTGTTGCGCCCAATCTGGATGGCAGTGCGTGGTGGCAATCTCTAGCCGACATAGTCCTTGAAATTCTCCTTTGTCATGTGAGATCCGGTCGTTGCCAGGCAGTCGAAGGTTGGCGTGTCATACTCGGGATCTATACAGCCGATCTCAGTTCGACTCTGGCGCGCTCATTGCCACGGACAAAACATGCGACGGCGATGGGTCTTGCAGACCAGGATTTGATCACGATGCCATTGTAGCCTGTGAGGATAAACAAACGGATGATCGAGAAACGCGTCCGCGTCGTTGAGGCATATGATGTGAGCACTGTTGGGCGGCAACATTCGCGCGATCGGTCTGTCTCGCACGGGCATGCCCTTCAACTCTCTGCCGTCCAACTTCGGATTCCTCATAAATTTCCCATGTTCATTGTGAGTATGTTGGTGGTCATGGAGGAGTAGCAGTCTCGTGCCTGGAACTTGTCCATCGCTGGCCCTTCGGTGGCTTGCATCCAGGATCCGAGGATGTCCGTATATGCCTTGATCACATCGGGATCATCTTGTGTCCTGAGAGATTTCAGTCTAAGTGGCAGTCGAATCGCATATCCGGATGCTGGTTGCGCAGCTCCGTACTCTTTCATGGAAGGCTTGTTGCTGCGGTGGCGAAAGTAGAATGCGTCAGGATTGACGTGCTGCAGGGAATCAATCTCACACTGGTTGAGGTCCTTGAGTGAACATTCTGAAGATCCTGTTCATACCTTTGCATGAAGTCCTTGAAGCCTGCCTTCGTGATCTTGAGTTCTTCTTCCGCTTCAGTTTTGCTCATGTCTCGGTCGAGGCAGACCTGCTGGAACTCCTCGTTGAACTCGGCGAGATTGTCCGGATTGAGGTACTCCATCGTGACCCTGCGCTCGACGACTCTTTCCCTGGCGCGTTCCGTTCTTCATTCACCATCATCGCCCCTGTCAGTCAAGCGCCGTCTTTTCTTGGTCTCGGTGGATGTGTTCTTCTGAGATTGGTCCTTGTCTGATTTTTTAGCCTTGACATGTTTGAAGAAATCCTGCGCGAACTCTTTGATCTTAGTCATACAGTTCTTTGTCTGCATTTCCTGTCCTTCGGAATCATGTGCCGCAATGATGTTTTATGGCCCGATAGTATCTTCGGATAATGTAGCGCGTTCCTCGGTCAGCCTGATGCCTTGGTGGTTGTTCTTGAGGAAGCCAAGGATCAATACGGCATCTCGTCCTCCAAGCACATGTCAAAGCTGCCTTGGATGGCTCAACGTCGAGGATCACGTCGTCAATGCTTGCAACCTCGTGGGTCGGGCTTGATTCCTTGGTCCAGGATGTTGTGTATCTGGTCGTTGTAGGTCGCATGGAACGTTAAGGTCATTGGCTTCTTGTCGAATGGCTTGATCTTTCTCTCCTGTTCCACGGATTCAGGCGCCGGTCGTCTCATCGGCTGCGTCGCGCCGTGATCCACACGCTGCTTGTTGGATCTTGAAGGATGGATACGATCGTGGAGCGTTGACGATGGGAGATCGTAATGTTGGTAATCCTGCTGCTCACAGTCAATAGTATCGCAAGGCGGAAACCACTCCTGGATGCAGCAGGACTGTCTGTCTGCTGATCGTTCTTCTGCTTATCCTGAAAGCCCCGAATACCCCAACAACCTTGGTCTTCAGAAAGTTTGCGCCCTTCTCTTGCACCGGTGACCCAGTTTCTGACCTGAATCTTGCGTGTATCGACTAGGTCGAAGACTTCATTGTTAGCCGAGGTTTGCACTCGAGACGCTTAGCTTCGAGAAACTGCTTCTCATAAGCTCTTGTCTCAGTGGCTGTTGCTTCCTTCCGCTTCTTTCCAATGAGTGCGGAAGGATTCTTGCTTGGATGAGTACAAGACTAAGAGTGCTCGGTCATCGTCAGTCATGTTCTTGCACAATCGACCAACATGATTCTTGTCTGTGTTCCTGATGAACATCTCTATCACCCTTTCACGCGTCCCGTCCGAAGGTGATGTGATAGGCATGTTGGTGCCAATTTTGTGGACATACGCCGCGCATGCGTCGTACTAGTGGAGGAGATGCAACGTTGTCTTAACTTCTTGCAACCGTTCCACATTCTCTGACATCGCCAGTCGTTTCGATCCTGTCGAAAAAATGTCCCCGAAACATACTGCTTCATGGTCTTCTGAAACTTTTGGACTAGCGAATCTTGGATGACCAGTGGTTGAACATTCTTATTGAAGGGAAGGTCTTGGATCTTAGTCATGTTGAACTCCTTGTCAACGCCTTCCATTTCTTTCCTGAGAAGGTCAATTTTTGGTTGGGGAACGGCTCGAAGATGTCCTCGAGAAGGTACACTTCGTTATCAAGTGGTTTCACCTTCAGGTGACGCAGGATGATGCGCGCAAGATCCTGGCAGAACTGGTAAGGGTAAACCTGCGCCAGCCTTGTCCTGCTTCCGAAAGTGCCAGCATTTCCTTCTAGGGGTTGATGCTGGTGTTTCTCTGAACTGGTAAAAATTCTTACACCTCCGAAAAATCGGTCTCATTATTTCGGGAGGTAAGCAATGCATCAAGCTTGTTGGCTTGAGACTTCTGAGTCCGGATTCAGGATCCTTCAGTCCGTGTGCACAGAAATGAAAATCTCCCCAGGTCACTGATTGATCTGAAAAGAGTTGCTGCATGCAATGGACATACCAGATCTTGGATGTCTGAGGGTTTTCAATGATAAAATATCTTGTGTGCTCCAACTGATGTCGCGCAATGGATGCCACGAATTCAACCATCGGAATGTAGCGCTCTCGCTTCTCCAGACCTTCTGTTGGCCTTGTTGGATGTTCGGCGTATTTGACCACAGACTGGTGCCATGAAGATGAGATCGGGCGCTTGTTCCTTGATGATCTCCATGACCATGCGTCGTCCCTTATATGTCATTGCGTCAAATCCACTGCGAATGTCGACTGGTGTCCCAACCTTTAGACCTGTGAGTGCGCAGCATTGACTGAGTTTGGGCACTTCCTGCAAAGATCTCGAGAACGTGGATCTTCCCTTTACGTACACAATTCCAGCGCGCCTGTTCGAAATACATGTCATGTCTTCCACGAGCATGTTCTCTGCTGGTGCTGCAGGCTTGGGAGTCGTCTTTCCAGCAACGCGTAATGGCTTGGAGGTTGATGGCTTAGGAGTTGGTGTAAATGACACCTGCTTCTTGGAGTCGAATGAGGATCCACCTTGCTCTTTCTGCAAGTTGTTAACTTTGGTGAGTCGAGTTCCAAGATCAAGTCCAGCCATTGCTCCTTCAGACATCACTTTTCCTTTTAACTTTTAACCATATTCCTCCTCTGCTTCTGAACTCATTTGGAAACTCTGAGCAAGGTCTCTGCGGATGTCTTCGGATTGACGAGCTTTTTGGAACGCTTGTTTTGACAACTGCTTAATCTGGATGGCTGTCAGCTCCTATCAAACGTCAACTGAGTTGGAGTTGCGACATCAAGCTGGATGAGATCTGCTGGTCGTCGTCCGAATGCGAGTTGCAAAGGCGTTACACCCCCGTAGGCAACGGTCTGATTTCTGACAGTTGCAGCTGCCTTCACAAATTGATAGTTGTTTGTGGACCATAGGAGTGCGAAAAACCTCTCGGCACGTGAGGACTAGGTGGTAGAGGACCTGGTAATAGGAGATGGCTTCACCTGCTGGCAGCGCTTCTTCGAGTTTTGTAGCAGTGTAAGCAACCAGTGGGGCACGAGATAGTCTGTGCCTTGTTGCAGAGTAGCGGGCCCACACAGGGTCCGGAATGCCATAGTGCCGCGCTGATGCATGGACAAGATCCCAGAGTCGAGCTGGTGGAAGAGGCTGAGGAGCGATTGCGTCTCCGGAGTGGACAACCGGCACGGTGATGGCATCGCTACATAGCACCGAGCACTTGAGCACGAGTTACCATTTTTTGGAAGGGAAGAGCCAGACATAAATCACACGTAAGCCAAGCTAGTTTGGCAGAACCAAGGATCCGAGGGCGCAAACACAGTACATCGCAAGGCGGTCAACGGGCACCCAAATACGAAAACCAAAACAGCCGAAAAACCGAGTCGGTAGGCACCTTCTTCAGTGTTGCAGGTGCTGCGCCTGCCTTGATGGAGTTGAGCATGATCTTCAACTGTGCCCTTCAGGAGTCGACCTGCTGCTTCAGCTCAATTCGGCCATGGTGTGTTCGGTCCCAACGGGATTGATAGACATGTTCCCACGTTTCCGTCATGATCCAACAACTGATTTGGGCTGCAAGTGGTACTGGTCAAAATAGTTCCTGAGGACAGTGATGTTCTCCGCTTCCTGCGTGGCGTGGTCGTCACTAGCAATGTCGTTGATCCATCCAGGATGAAAAAAAAAGATATGTTCTCCGGTTCCGAGAGGAACCTGGCAATGATCAATGAATGTCATGTCTCCAAATGCGTCCGCCCGAAGTCCGCTCGTCTTGCTTCTTTGCTGCTTGGCAAACTTCGCACCCGCCTCGCTTCGGGTTTTGCGACCAAGTCGTAGGTAGATTTCGGCAAGTGAAGCGCGTGGGTTCTGAATCGAAATTGGGTAGTCATGTGATGATGCTGAAGGTGGAGCTTCTTCAACCTAAGGCAAGCGGAAACGATGTTGGTTCGTCTGCGGATGGTGCAGTAAGATCTGGCTGAATGGTCGACCGGCCTTTCTCGTCGATGATCCTGTCTGCTGCAGGTCCTGAACCTGATTCTCCATCTTTTAGCGGATTGTCTGCGAAGGTGGAAATGGTCTTACCTATTCACAGGTTGATCATTGGTTTGTTTTGCCTGAGTTGCAAGTCTGCAATTTTCTTCTAAGATGTCTGGATCTCCGCCCTTGGATGCATCAATGATCTCTGTTGTACGTTCTCGGCTGATGTTGTCAGGATGATTGGACATTTCTTCGCTCCCGTTGGTGTGAACAGCGCCTTGCGAGGCGTGATGCGCACACGAACGTGCTTCTTGTCAAATATCCAATGACCTGCTTCAGAGACCCAATCATTTTTGGAGTTGCTGCGCCCTCTTTTGTCTCGCATGATTTGGATGCGCAAACAGTTTCACTCTTGGAGAAGTCCCCGGAGGGAAACTTGATGCTGTTGTCATCATCGTAGACATAACTTGTTAGGCCTTTTGCAGCAATCTCTCCATGTCATTTCACTCTTGCCACTCCATGTCATGTCCTGTGCCAAAAGCCTTGCATGTGGTGTTGTCACATTGAGGTGTGCGCTCAATGGTCATGTAGAGGTTCCGCGTCTGGCTGATGCTGAGGAGGATTGGTACAGTGCCTTGTTCAAGGATGTCGCTGTTGGTACTGGCTGGAGGAGTCGTGTGATATCTGAGACGCAAGGTCCAATTGACCTTAGTGGCGAATGTGAACTTGGTCTCGGCCGGAAGGCACTGGTACTTTCATGCGTTCGATGGCCTGAGTAGATCGCTGGATTGCATGCCAGCTGCCCATGGATCTGCGTCATGGAATGCCATTAATGTTTGTCCTGTGCTGGATGTCTCATCCAATTCCATGACGGATCCCAATCTTGGTCTGTCAACGTAGGCTCTGGCGGACTGCTCCTCCAAATTCCCTGCCGTGGCTGCGAACGTTTTGGATGTTCCTTTGTCATGTCCGCCTTTTCCTTTGCCACTGTCATAGGATAGATAACCTTTGTTTCCATCATAAGGATACTGGAGTTTCGATTTTCCTTTCTTCCCTGTCTTTCCTTTGCCTTTTCCCCAATATGCCTGGTCGTAGGGATCCTGATTTTCGTTGGCCACATTGGCCTTCCCGCCGGGGCCGCTTTTTAAATTTTGATGTGAATGCCTTCCATGATTGAAGAAACTGAGAAGTCTGTATAAGTACACGTTCGTCAAGCCCTTCAATAACTTCTTCAGCGTTCTTGAAATGAGGACTGCCTTGCACATGTGGGCGTGTCCGATGCGTCTGCACTCTTGACAAGCCTCTCTTGGATGCCTCGAAGGTGGTGAAGGTCACCCAATCATCTACGAGTTCTTCATATGTAAACCAGCTGACGTTCCGTCGTACGACGGCGGCTGCTCGGCGGTCATCGATAAATTGAGCATCTCTCCAGCGAAGTACACTTGAATAGGCCGCCACGAAGCCTTCTCATCAACAATTGAGGCCCACTGTCTGGGGTATCTTATCCCCGCAGGGAACGAACCTTGTGGTAGTAGAGGATCTTTATTTGGTAGGTCCTGGATCTATTCCGGAGAGTACAAGTGTCAATACTGATGAATTGATACTGGAATAGCCCTCGTTGACTGCGAGCTGCGGTTTACCCTCATGAAGGTGGTGCGCTGTAGCACCTTTGTATCACGGATGCCATGGCTCAGTGAGTTATGTACATCTCATGTGTGACATGAAAGGCCTTGAGCCAAAATGGCGTTGCATGGAGATCAATGAATCTGCCGGCTTACTGGTATACAGAATCATTTCTCCTTCGCATTACTCTGAGAACAACACAGTAACCCTTGAGAGCATTCAAGGAAGCCAGGCACACTCGCCCCCGCTCCCATTTGAGCTAGTCGGATCAGGATCGCCTGTTTGCATCCTGTCATCAATGGCTCAGCAACGGCCGGACCAATGCTCAGCACGCAGCGGGAGAATCAAGCATGGGGCACATGAATCCGGGCACAACCCGATGGACGATGCATCCATCGTAGTACCTGCAAAGCGCGATCATCAGCACACACCTGTACTGCAAACGTTGCTCGGCGTGCCCTGACTTTGCCAGCTCAAGAAAGTTTCTGCTTGTCAAAGGCCTGAGCCCAGCAAAGGCGCCAAAACACGCAGGCGCGAAGCACACAAACACAAACACACATCCAGCCCCCATGCACACTCGCACCAGCACGAACATAGATGTTTCACACGCACACGTCCAAACACTGGAAAGAAAGTGCATGAACACATACAGCTACATAGATAGATATATATATATATACACAAAAATACAATAAAACATTCGCAAACTCGCCTCAGCCCTTAGGGTGGGGAAGTGGACAGACCCGGTCAGATTCTCCAAATTGGCCCGGAAGCTTCGACCCCTTCGAATTTCAAAAGCCGATAAAAATCCCCGCTGAGAACCAATCCAACCCCTCAACCCAAGTCCCGACGAGGCCCAACCAAGCAACCCTTAGAAACCGGTCTAAAATTCCGCACTTGAAACAACCTCAACCACAACCCTCTGCAAACCGATCAAATTCCCCTAGAAGCCAGTCAAACCCTCCTCTAGAATTCAAAGCAGCCCCCCAGAAACCAGTCAAATTCCCCTTTTGAAACAACAACAGCGCCCTACTTGCTATAAGACGTCGCGGCTTCCTCACCAAGCTGCTCAACAGCAACAGGGTGAAGCTCCAGCTCACGCTTGAACAAGCAGGACGACAGAGCGCTAGTCCCAGATACAGACAAGACACCCAGATTGCCGAATGAACCCAAAGGCCTCTACAACAACGCCTGCAAGTGCGATCAAGCAACGTCGCAACATAACAACAGCAACAACAACAACAACAACAACAACAACAACAACAACAACAACAACAACAACAACAACAACAGCAACCACAACAACAACGCCAACACCAACAGCACCAGCAACAATACCAACAACAGCGCCAGAAACACCAACAACAGCCACACAACACCAACAACACCAACAAAACGAACAACACCGACACCACCACAACCAACAACTCTTCCGCCACCACCAACAACAACAGCAGCAGCGACAGCAACAACCACAAACAACAAAAGCACCAACAACAACCGCAACAACAAGCAGCAGCAGCAGCAGCAGCAGCAGCAGCAGCAACAACAACAACAACAACAACAACAACAACAACAACAACAACAACAACAACAACAACAACAACAACAACAACAACAACAACTGCGACAACAGCAACAACGACAACGACAACGACGACGGCAACGACGGCAGCCATACCGACAACGGCAACGACAGCGACAGCGACAACGACAACGACAACGACAACGGCAATGGCAATGACAACGACAAGGACACCGCAACCATAACAGCAGCAGCAACAACAAAAAAAACCGCGACCAACAACAGCAGCAGCAGCAACATCACGGCAACGGCAACAGCAACAGCAACCGCGACAGCAACAACAGCAGCAGCAACAACAGCAGCAACGGCAACGGCAACGGCAACGGCAACGGCAACGGCAACGGCAGCAACAACAACAACAACAACAACAACAACAACAACAACAACAACAACAACAACAGCAGCAACAGCAGCAACGGCAACAGCTACAACAGCAACAGCAACACCAGCAACAACAGAAACAGCAACAGCAACAGCAACAACAGCAACCGCTCAGCAACAGCAACAGCAGCGCCAACAACAACAGCAGCAACAACGGAAACGGCAACCAGCGACAGCAACAGCAACAGCAACAGCAACAGCAACAGCGCCAGCAACAGCAACAGCGCCACCCCACCAGCAGCAGCAAGAAGAGGAAAGACAGCAACGTCAACAACAGCAGCAACAATGCCTGTGGCAGCAGGAATGCCAGCCTGTGCGCAGCGCTGAGCGGGGCGGGTGTGCTTAACAGTTGGCACGCGGGTGCCGCGGTGAGTGGTTGCGCTAGAGCGGGTGAGCTAGTTGGCCAGCCTGCACAGTGCTGAGCGGTTGCTTCTGAGCAAGTGCGCCCAACAGTTAGGGTTGAAAAACTCGCTCCCATGCTTATGGGGATCACTGGTCGCGGTTGCTCGTTTTTCCACGATTCTGTCACTTGCAAGACCAGGCAGACAACGGCTCCAAATTGGTTCGGATGACGTCTTAGGACGCACCGCGATGCGACAATGCAAGAGCAGATTGACTGCCTGCGACACACCCCCAGGCCTGTGGGCCGCGAAAAACAGAAAGTGACAGCCAGACCGGTCCTAACACTGAACACACACACACCTGCACAAGGAAGCGTAGTTGTAAACGCTTCGCGTTGCCCGCCTCGGCCAAGTGCTGTGTTTTGGTTCGCCTTGAGGTGTGGCGTTTGTCGGTGTTCAAGGATTTGAGCCGCAGGGTTTTGCCTAGAGGGAATGTGACCACTTTGAGGCGGTTGGGTTGCTTGGCAAGAGTGGTGTCTCTGTTGAGTCGCGGGGCAATCTGCTAGTTGGGATGGCTGCGCGTGCGCTGCCATTGTTACTTGCTGCGCAAGCGTAACCTTCTGCAGTCTGAGCAAAAGTGGAAAAGCTCAAGCCCTTGATGCACGCAAGGCTACAAGACAAAGTGGTTCGTACTTTAGCAATGGTGGATACGTATGTTCATAAGCATGTCTACATACACAATAAATACTCATATGTACCTGAGACACACATGCCGCTGTGCACGCAGTCATCAGAAATGCGCCGTAGCCTTCTCTCTGCGCATGATAGTTAACATGGTCTGGCAGCTTCCAACAGAACAACGCGGCGATCGCATTACTGGTTTCTGGGGCGCCGACGTTTTGGAGTAGTGCAACGTGAGCCTAAGCGACCTGAAGCACTCAACGTGTAATCAAAACGGTACCACATATTTGGGGGTGATCAAAATGTCCTTTGCATGGGATGACCATCAAGGAAGCCCAAAACAAGGATGGAGAAGTCTGCGCAGCTTCACTGCTGCGCGTTGAAAGGAGACTTGTTGGTGTTTGAGCAAAACGCATGTGAAACATGGCCATTGACCAATCGAACCGCCTAAGGTTGTAAATAGGGGGAGCCATCTATGCAAAACCACAAGTCAGCAACATCTGAGACCTGTACGTGCCTCTACCACACCTGTACGGGGGTGGTTTGTGCTGGGACCTGTGGTTGAGGTACCTGTACATAGACCTTTAGGTATGGGGGTTGAGATGCACCTGTCCTGCACCTTTGACTTTTACTGGGCGGATTCAGGTACTGTCTGGGTAAGAGACACAACCTGTCCTACACCGGATGGTTCTGTTCGTAATAGCTCAACGACTGCAGACTACTTGCGGTTCCTAGGGATTTACGTAAACCCGACGTATACCTGACACCTGTACCTGGGATGTTGGTAGACCAATGTGTACCAAGAAAGCGTCTTGACAAAACTGCCGCTGGCAGGTACACCCGACACAGACATGCACCCATACTGGGCCTATACTCCGGGCTTCAAGTGCTTTTTATGCGGGGTCTTGCTGCAAGCAAAGGTACCCTGTACTGGGGGACGCCTGAGACCTGTACGTAGACCTTACCTATACCTGTACTGGGCTGGTTTAGGTGTGGGGGTTAGGTACCTATAAAGGTGACGCTAACCTCTCTGCAACAAACAAGCTGGACACTTTGCTGCTTGTGTTTTGAGCGGCTGGTTCTGCGAGGTTTGCGCGCACACGTGACATGCGTAAATGTGCGTGCAAATCAAATCATCGTTGCGTCACGCTCGCGCTAGCACGCTGTTGAAAAGGCTGGTGCTCTGATCAAAAGACATGAAACGCTGAGTCTCTAGCTTTGCACGGTTGGAAGGTGCTTTCTCATGCGGTGAGTGCGTACGCCGTTGCCCAAGTCACAGATGCCACTTTTTTGAGCCATGCAATCGCAATCGAAACGTGCCCGCAAAACTCCCCGCGCGAAGCGCTCTATCTTTATGCTAGCTTGTCTACCTATCTAGCTATTGATCTATCAATCTGTCTATCTATCGATCTATCTATGCATCTTTCTACCTAATCCATCTTTCTGTCTGTCTGTCCATCTTTATCCGGACATCTGTCTGTCTGTCTTCTATACCTCTGTCTCTGGCTATTTATCTACGTCTCTCTGCTCCATCTACCTATCTACACATCTGTTCCTTTATGTCGTCTGTCTATTCATGTCTTTCTTTCTATATTTCTATCTATCTGTCAATCTCTACATCTACCTATCTATCTCTCCATCTATCCACCTATCTATCTTTTTATCCATCCATCTCTGTTTTTTTCTTGATCTGTCGAACTCTCGCTCTCTCTCTATCCATCTATCCCTTTCTATATCCATCCATCTACCCATCTCTCTTTCCGTTTCTGTTTATCTCTTTGCTCATCTATCTATCCATCTACCTATCTCTCGATTTGTCTGTCTATGTAGATATCTACCTACCTTTCTTTCACTCGATCTCTCTATCTTCCCATGCATCCATCCATTTGTCTTTCTATCTATCTATCTATCCCTGTCCATTTGTCTTTCTATCTATCTATCTATCTATCTCTGTCTTTCTTTCTGTCTGTCTATCTTTCTTTGCGTCTATCCATTTGTCTTTCTATCTCCGTCTTTCTTTCTTTCCTTCCTTCCTTCCTTCCTTCCTTTCTTTCTTTCTTTCTTTTCTTTTTTTCTTTTTTTCTTTCTTTCTTTCTTTCTTTCTTTCTTTCTTTCTTTCTTTCCTTCTTTATTTCTTTCTTTTTTCTTTTCTTTCTTTCTTTCTTTCTTTCTTTCTTTCTTTCTTTCTTTCTTTCTTTCTTTCTTTCTTTCTTTCTTTCTTTCTTTTCTTTCCATTGACCCTGCGAAAGCGCGGCGCCTGCCACGATATCTGTACCTGACCTTACGAAAGTATCGCGCCTGCCTCGACATCTGTACCAGGCCTTGCGAAAGTGCTGCGCCTGCCACGAAATCTGTACCTGACAAGTGTTGCGCCTGCTCGCTGCGCCTGCCACGAAATCTGCATACGCCACCTTGCGCGTCCGTACCAATGGGATTTGCGTCGCGTCCGTGCCAGAAGCGCCTGCCACCAAGCCTGAACTTGACTTTGCGAAACTGCTACGCCTGCCGTGAAATCTTGACCTCAGCTCGCCAAAGCGCCGCGCCTGTCACGCGAGACTGACATTGCAACAAGTTCCAAGACCGTCCCGAGACCGTCCCAACCCCGTCGTCCGTCAGACGTTGCGACAGAAGTAGCTTTCAGCCCGCCGGAGACGCCAAAACACGCAGAGGGCGGCGATTTCTATTCCCCCGCCACACGCCCACGCAGGCTTTCTCGCGCGCGCGTTCGTTCTTTCTTAATCTCATCTTGCGCGCGACTACCTTTCAGTTAGTGTCCGTACACGGAAGTTCCTTCTAAACTTCCTTTGCTGCAATGACATTTATTGTAGAACCATGAGGTGGCCGCCATGAAGGAGTCTGAGTATGTCGCAAACGGATGTGCTCGAGGTAGCTGATCTGGGGTTCTTCCGGTTTCACGCGTTGGTTCATCAGATTCCTCATCACCTCCATAGTCTGGTTCTTTCATCATCATCAGGTTCATCTGCGCAGCGAAAACGGTGGAGCTTTGAGAATCTTCCTTCTTCCTGCTCTTCGAATGAATCCTTAGGAAGGATCTTGAGAGGATTTTGTTGGTCTTCTTCCTCGGATTCGTTCTCGGGTTTTGCCTGCTTTATCAGCTTCTTCAGCAGGTTCTTCCGGATCTTATGTCTTCTTCATGAGCTGATTCTGGGGGTATGTGTTCTCCTTCCTCATCCCGAAAGATCGCCCCATGATTGACAGGGGTTTGCAACACAAAGAGGTCAAGTGCGCTTGAAAGTTAAATGGTTGCGGGGGCAGACACAAGTTTCATTAAATGGCAGGCGGGTTGCATCATGAGTGGAGTACTGTGAGTCAAGCACAGAACAAAAGAGAAACACTCTCCCCCTCCCGCGCCACAGTAAGGCTGTCACCCCATACTCGTTTCAACGCGAGCTGCCATGGCAGACCTAAGAGAAGCATGCGATTCGATCAATCAACACTTTATCCTCCCTTCTACGAAACGTCCAAATAAAAGCGCAGTACAACACAAACGTGTCAAATAGGGGAAGCCAGCAACTGGTGAAAGCAATGCCTGAATATTGCCTGCTGAGGTCCTGGCTACAGGAAGAACAAAGGCAAAGCAGCACCGTCTTTGCCAACGAGCTGCTCGCGCAGCTTTCAAGGTGTATGTTCTCTGAGGCTCACCGAAAGTCAGTTCTCCAAGAACTCGTCTGCTTCTCGAAAAAACGCACTGTTGCAACAGTAGTCAAAACAAAAACAAAAAACAGCAAACAGCGCATCACACTGCATTGACATGATGCGCGCAACTGACAACAAAGCCAGTACGGGCAGGACTTCCTGCGTGCGTGACGGTGCAGTAGTTGTTGTTCGCTTGGCTTTGCGGCGTTTATGGCTTGCTTGAGCTTTTTACACGCGCAATGTGTGTCCCGTCAAACTGCAGCCTCGCGGAGATCCAAGCTCATGCTCCACGCCCAACTCGCGCGTTGCAGCAAACATTTTCACCTCCAACGACATGATGTTCAGTCACTGGTTTCAACTCATTGAACATCACCCAGGCTCTTGCTTGTTCCAAGGTCGAGGTGGGTCCACCTTGAAGAACGTGCCAAGTTGCTATTAGGGTGAAACATGATGCAACGTACATCAGAACGGATCCAACTTGGACCTCACCATTTCGTCTGCATACCTCTCAATTCTCAGTCACCAGCAAGCAAGCAGCATCAGAGGCGCATTCCCTTCCGAAGGTTCTCCGCTACAAGAAGCCACAATGTGTCAACCGGCCTTTCTCCTGTTTCTTGTAGCATCGATACCCCAAAGGTACAGGCACGTTGTTACCGCCCAGCCTTGTTTCCGCGCAAGACTGCTTAGGGAAGCGCTCGTTGAACACCTGCCAAGCCACTGCGATTGACAAGTTACATGGCCCGTCCGGCAAAAAAGGTGAGAGAGCCTTCGGGAAAGGGTTCAAAGGAAACCAATGAGCGAAGCACAACTGTTGTTCTCCATTGCGCGAGAAACATAAAAAAAGGGGCTGAGAAACTCATGAAGTATGATTGATGCGCAAAAGGTGGGCCATGGATGCAGGATACACATATCTATTCATGTATGTACACAATTGATATACATGCACTGCACCCCCGGAAGCACAGAATGAAAGCACTTTGCAGGGCTTGGGCGCTTTAAAGAACCTGCATTCCTGCTTTCAAGATTCAAAAGCGTCAGGACTCTAACTTTGGAACTTAAAACAGAGCGCCCAAAACTCGCAGCATGTTCAAGATTCAGCACGCAAACCTTGAGTTCGGCATTGCTCCCGCCGTAACTAGTCAAAACACTTGATGCGTTTCAGCATTGTAGATGCAAGATTCTCAGGCCCGTATTTTTTGAATCTTAAACCCCGGCCTTGTCCAGGGAGCAGGCAGGTTCAAGCGGTTTAAAAAATATTGGCGCAATCTGCATTGGGCTCAAGATTCAAAATTCAAGCCCCAAGCACTGAAAATCTTGAAGCCAGAAACGCATTCAAGTGCTCAACAGCACCTTCTTGAACTTTAAGGTTACGCAAAGCGGTTGCTCACAAGTTGGGTCTGTTGGCCCTTCTCCCCCAAAGTTCCATGAGTCAGCCGTGCGAACGCGCAGCTCTTTATTTTCCCCCACGCTGACGTGGGTGAGTGAGCCAAACAAGAACACCCATCAGGATCTCAAGAACTCAGCTCATCCATCCACTCCTCAGGCCCTACACCACCTACACCAACATCATCTAGGCCAGGATTCAACCCAGCCAGCCGACAAAATGCGACCACCTTTTAAATGCATGTCATATGATGCGCAAGTTCAAAAATGACGCAGCGCTTCAATCACTACATGTGTTGCTGTTCGG
This sequence comes from Effrenium voratum, assembly GCA_963377175.1. NCBI lineage: Eukaryota > Dinophyceae > Suessiales > Symbiodiniaceae > Effrenium > Effrenium voratum. The sequence continues at coordinate 54,114 of CAUJNA010001349.1, read as the reverse complement.
GCATCCATTTCTTTTTGTGAAACGTCAACGCGTGATCAGTGGCATCTTTGGCCAATTGCTTGCTGCAAAGGTTGTGAGGGGGTGCTCTCCAAACATCCTAGGGTCCACAACCACCCAGAAGCTTTCGCAGAAAACCAAACCCTCATGGTTACTTGGAAAGTTGGTGCGGAAATGTTGCCAGTACTACCATGGTATGCTTTAGCTATTGCCAGAAATTGCAGCGGCGCTTGTAGCGGGTGAAATCCGTGAAACAATGCAAACTATGCTCTCGTAAGTCTGGCTCCACTGAATGTTTTGTGAATTGCCCTTGCACCACTCATTTTCTGGGAATCCGAGGGTCATAACAAAAAGTTTGGCATACGCAGCATTCACAATTCCTTGCTGCATTCTGCAAATTCCAAGGCTGGTTTCTAAACGGGTCGAGATTTAATTTGGGATTGTTGTTTTATTTTGGGACTTTTTGCTTTCCGTCCTGGCTGCGAAAACGCTGTAATTTACAGCATTTTCTCGCAACATGTACGTATTTTACGCTGGTCCGTCAACATCATCAGCATCGTTTTCAACAACCCCCCGCATGTCCAGCCAACATCCCCAGCATCACCAGCAAATCAAGAGCCTTGGCTTCCTGCATCTTCAGCATCCTCAGTTCCTCTGCGGCAAGGTAGGTAGGCATTTATGCATGCGTGTTAAAAAGAGGGGCGGGGCCCCCCTCATGGTAAAAGTGAGGGTTCAATTTTTTGGCAAACCAATCCCTGTGAAACACATAAACGTAGCGAGGGGGTTGAGGGGGGCGGCACCCCCCCCATGATTATAGAAAAAGTGATGAATCACTTACGGGTGCATTTTCATCTCCAAAAATCCAAAAGTCGCGGGCGGTTAGGGGGCGGGGGGTGAGATACTGTTGGGGGGTACCGTATCCCAGAAGGGAACAGGCACCTTGTGGTAGTAGAGAATGTATGTGGTGGTCCCTGGATCTATTCTGCAAGAGAGTCCAATACGCCAATAGTGGAGGAACTGAGAATGGATGTCCCTGGACCTGTGATCTGTGGATTATTCCTGTAAGGCGCTCTGCAGCTCTCCTTTTGTAATGGCTGCAGAATGAGTACTGCGTACCTATTATACAAGAGGGGCCTTGAGCCAAAATGGTAATGGATGTTACAGGGTCAGCATGCGAAGCAAAAGCAACACAAAACAGACACTTCACCCTGAACACCAAAATTGCATTCTTGGCTTCATGGCCTTTAGCCGTAGCCATTGGGTATGGTGTGCTTGCCGTAGCCATATTTAAATTCAATCATCCTGTTTCTGGCGCGGATGAACTGTCTTGTTGGCAAAATGGAGAATGCTTTGTACTGGTTGGATGAGATACCTACTTGTATCTAAAACGGAAGAGACACTTTATACACGCGGGATGGTGTGACACTATTGATCACTCACTGGCATACTCTCGATGCGCAGGAGGATCAATTGATTGGAATTCGTAGTGTCGGTTCCGTGTCAATGCTCTCCGTCAGCGTGGTTTCTGATAGCTTCTCATTGCAACCATCATATCCCATCATTTCTGCGGGTACCAACGATAGCTGTCGGATTGGCTTCCATTCCCTCCGCCATAATCCTCCCATCCCTGATAGCCAGAGCGCTTCCATCCTTGCTTGTAGGATTGGTCCCATGACTTCCATGCGGTCTGCTTCTCCTTCTTCTTGTTCTGGATGAACTTTTTGTTGCGGTGAAGATTTCTTTCCTGATCAGCTGCGAGGCTGTGGACATAGACCAGCAATGGGGTGTGAGAATCTGAGTCGCATTGTCCAAGCATTTGCATCTCATTATTGATGTGCTTGGAGCGCTCGGCGGATGTGACCTTGTAGTCGGAGATGGCCTTGTCAACATCGTCTGTCATGGATTCCAACATCTCTTGGTCATTCTCGGAATGATGAAAATCTTGTTGGATGTTGGTCGTTCCCCAACTGAATACGAAGGTCATCATGCAATCTATAAACGCCCGGTCGTATTTTGAACCTGTCTTCGTACGAAGATGGTGGAAAGCGATGGATTTGATTGTGCATGAACTAGACATGGAAAAATCCATTGAATCCGCCAACGGTATGTCTTGTGTCTCATTCCAAGTTCTCTTGAACTTCTCCATGATGTAGCACATGAGGCCTTTATTCAGGATTGTAGACGGATTGCAGCTTGCTGAACGTGTTCGCGGGTTTGTTGGCATTAGCTGTGATCATATCGCGTTGGTATTCCGTAACGAGCGGCATGATACCTTTCTGCACGTCTTCTTTTGCTGCACCGTGGCTGATGTTCGGATGGATATGGAATACTCCGATAGTGGCAAATGGAAGATCAGCTCGGGTAACGTAGGATAGAACAGGATCCTTGGTGGTGGATTTCGGAAGTGCTCCACGGATCTCATTGTTCTGCTTGATGTGGATGACGACAATCTCACAGTTCTTGCCACGCCATTGAACGGCTGATGGCAATCTCTGTCCAACGCACTTCTCCTTGTTGTCGTACATGGATGTTCCGGCGGATGCCAGGCAGTCGGATGCGGGAGTATCGTAGTCCGGATCAATGCAACCTTCCTCGAGTCCGAAGAAGCATCTGAATATGCCAAATTGTAGTACTCCAACATTGGCTCTAGGTTGAAATGTAACGCGCCAATAGTTCGACTCTGGCGCGCTTACCACCTCGTACAAAGCATGCGATGGACTTGGATGACCATAGCTTCAGAACGATGCCCTTGTATCCGCATTTGATGAACAGTTTGATGAGGTCGACGGTCTTTTCCTCTTCCGGGTAGTAGAACGGATCTGCCCGTTGATGCAAAGGATGTTTGCACTGTTCTGCACCATCTGCATGATGAGCGGTCAGTGCTTGATTGGCCATTGCCTGAGTTCACGAATTATCCAGCTTCGGACTCCTTGTGAGGTTCCAGTGATTCAGTGTCAGGACGTTGAGTGAAATGGTGGGATGGATAATCTTTTCTCTTATTGGTAATAGTCTTGTCCATCTGCCCATTGCGGGATACCGTCGGAATGACCTCGGTACTGAAACTCTTGGGATCGTCGTTGATAAAGCAACACATGTAGGCCATATAAGCCTTTTTTCTTGGGCGTCCTCTCCACGGATGGTTGGCTCCCACAAGTCATTGAATTTGGTTTTCAACCAACATGGCTTCTCGCGGGGTCTTCGCAAGTGCTCAGGAACATTGTCGAAGTCTGGATGTTTCTGTTGGATAGTGCAACACTCACGGTAGTACTCCTGCACGAAGCTCAGAAACTTGCTGTTCCAGAATGGCGAAGGATTCCTATTTTCCTTCACCAACCTGGCCGGGCGTGTCGGAATCCGTCCACTTGGAGTGATCAATGGATGCAGGAGGTGCCTTCATCGTCGGCCGGCAAAGGTGGCCGGTCTGCATTTTGATGCTTGGCATTGTCGGAATCCGTCTCTTCGTCCAAGGTCGCGGATGGTGGTGCCTTGATCTTCGGTGTCAGCCTCAGTGTTGGCACTGGAGGCTGCATTGGCATTGCCTTCTGCCTTGGTCTTTCCTCAAGAGGTCGACCAGCGGGCTTCTTGTCCTCATCGCTGTCTTCTTCTTCGGGGAGATTGGATTTCGACTTCTTCTCATCGTTGATCTCACCCATGACATAGTCGGATGATTCATCATCGTCATCACTCGGGACAGGTGAATCTTTGAGGGGCGACGCTCGTCTCTTTCCAGCTGGCTTCGGAGTGGGTGGCTTTGACTTGCTGCTTCCGACAATGCTTGCAAGGAGCGGCGTGTTGTTGTCAATCGAATTGAACATACGCGATCGCAAAAAAGTCGAATGGAATGTAAACCAAATTGGCTACACATATTTCTTGAGGTTCAAGAAAGGTCACATGCAAAATACTCATCACGGCATTGAGGGATTGAAAATCCTTAACATGGAGAAATCATGCATTGAAATTCATGGACATGTGGATCATGCCCAGGTTCCCCAAGAAGCTCCTGCGAACGCAATTATGTTGGGTCCGTGCTTTGTTTTGCGCGCTAGCCATTCAACCAAAAATGCTTTGCTCTGCAACATGGTGCGGAATGGTGGACGAGCGTCCACATTCATGAGGTTGCCTGTCAATACTGCCTTGATAAAGTCGTCTGCCTTCACTGGGTGTTTTGTTAGCGAGTTCGATTGGCAGTCCTCGCTTCGCACATGTGCGAGATCGGGCATTTGTCCACTATTGCTCTCCTTTCGCAACATTTGGATTAAGTGCGTTGTTTCTTCCTGTTCTGGTTGTGGATGCTGTTGTAACAAGATTGTTAGCATCAGTGCGGATATAAGCATCTGCGACTTCGTCTGTAATGTCTGACCAGAGTCCGCGAAGAAATAAGGCTGAACCATAACAACGCATCAGTCCGTGCAATTCAGCAACAGTTGCGGACATGGTTGCAGCGGTGATCTTATGCGTCTCATAGTCGACCAGTGAGCCTCTCGAATTCGATCAGTGAGCCTCTGCTCTGCAAGAAAGATAACAGGTGCACGTTGGGATGACTTGTCTTCATTATTGCGATAGGACGCACCTGGATAACCTACTATTCGGGTCTTCCCCATGAAGGGGCCAGAATCTCACACTAAGCGGAGTGCTTTTGATGGTTCTCACTGTCTTGTTGGTGGCGCGAACGTCCTCAATGGTTGGTGATGATGCCTTGGACGCACACCTGGAGAATAGATAACCAATGTGGAATTGTGTTCGCGATTGTAACCAGTTGATCTGACCTAAGACACTTCTGTAAGCAGTATGCATTTGAGGAGTGAGTGGTGTATCATCCTTTAGATACTTGTCAAAGGTGATCTCCTGAAGTTCGTCAATGGCAACGTTCTGGTGGACATTAATGTACCAACCGTGCTTGTCGCCATGCCTCCATTGGATTTGTTGTCCCACGAAAAGGCAATCATTCTTATCTTCTGAACCGACTTGAAAATCTTTACGAAGTCGTCCCATGATTTCCTTCTCAAACACCTCATCCCGGGCCATAAGAAGAGCATCTACATGAAGAGAAAGTGCTCCATGAACTTGTCGATTCTTGGCGTTGTTACCGGAGACGGGGTCCATGAGGTAATCAACTGCTCCTTCAAGATCGAATGTGTTGGATGACTTCTTTTCACTGATCCATGTGCGCGGTGCATCATTCAGCCCATAAGCAGGCTTCTTCATACGCGCACCGATGTGTGGCGGATATCTCATTTCAGGAGGGATTTGACAAATAATGCCACGATTCTGATCGCATGCTTCGCCTTGAAGGATTGCTGTCTTCAGGTCCATGTGAAATGTATTCCAGCCCTTATTTGCGGCTGCTTGGATTGCAAGGCGGAAGCCACTCCTGGATGCAGCAGGACTGTCTGTCTGCTGATCGTTCGTCTGCTTATCTTGAAACCCCGGAGGACCCATCCGTCTTTGTCTTGCTTCAGGGTAAGAACCCAGCGACCGGTGACCCAATGCCTGACATGAATCTTTCGTGTGTCGACTAGGTCGAACACTTCATTGTCAAGCCAAGATTTGCACTCGAGGTGCTTGGCCTCAAGGAATTGCTTCTGGTCAGCTTTTGTCTCAGTAGCTGTTGCTTCCTTCCGCTTCTTACCGATAAGTGCGGATGTGGATGAAGCCTTCAAGGATTCTTGCTTTGATGAGTACATTACCAAGAGTGCTCGGTCATCGTCTGTCATGTTCTTGCAAAGCCGGTCAACATGATTCTTGTCTGTGTGTTTCTTACGAGAGAATCCACATCTGTTGGGTGGTTTGGGGGTCCCTTGTACGCTTCCAAGAAGGACAGGGTTTCCTTCAATATCTCTCGGAACCGTGAAGGATCCAGTATTGGCACAGATCTTCTGATCGGATGTCATGAGTGACCAATGTGCCTCATCAAGAACAAGGTCGGCTTCCTGATCGTCGTACTGCCTCGTCCTCTCAGAGTCTTCTGATTCATCTTCTGCTCGGTCAGTGTACTGCGTAGTACTCTGTGAACTTCCAGAGCCGGATGAAGTTGGAACGTGAGGGAGTAGTTCTTCCTCACTGTCGGATTGCGTCGGCAAGTTGACTGGATTGTTCGGATTGAAATTGGGTGAAGCTGCAGGTTCATTTCTGGGAGTTGTTTCTTCTTGCCCAAGATTGGGAATTTCAAGCTCTTCATCATCGTTTTCTCGTCAGAACTGCAGGTGGCGATGGCACCGCGACAGTCGGAAGAATCGGTTGAGACGGTTGACGGCCAAGTAACATCACCCCCTAGTCGATTGAGTCCACTTGAGGACAAAAATGACTGCTTTTGCCGTTTGACTATTTGAGAGATAAGTAGATAGATAGATAAACAAACAGAAGATAGATAGATAGATAGATAGATAGAGAGATAGATCGACAAACAGATGGAAAAAGAGGTAGAGAGATAGAAAGATAGATACATAGAGAGATCGAGAGATGGATAAATACACGAGAGATAGGGAGAAAGATAGATAGATAGATATACAGATAGATAGATAAAGATAGATAGATAGAGAGAGAGAGATTGATAGATAGGTAGAAAGAGGGACACATAGAGAGATAGATAGATAGAAAGATAGACAGATCGATAGATAGACAGATACGCAGGAGTAGATGAGAGATAGATAGATAGATATAAAGAGATAGAGAAAGAGATAGAGAGATAGATAAATAGAAAGAAAGAGAGATAGAGAAATAGATAGATAGAAAGAAAGAGACATACAAAATTAGATAGAGAGATAAATAGATAGATAAACAAACAGAAGATAGATAGTAGATAGATAGATAGATAAAGAGATAGATAAATAGATAGAAAGAGAGATAGAGAGATAGATAGATAGATAGGTGGAGATAAATAGATAGATAGACAGATAGATAGACGGAGAAGAAACAAAAGAAAGAACGGCACAAAAACAAGCAAACGAAAGAAAGAAAGAAAGAAGGAAAGAAGGGAGGAAGAAAGGAAAGGAAGAAAGGAAGAATGACGGAGAAAAAAAGAAACAAGAAAAAGGAAGAAGAAGAGAAAAAGGTGCAGCTTTTTCAGCTCTTCTGGTTTGGACAATCCCTGATGAATTCTGCCTAAGGCAAGCGGTAGTGACGTTGGTTCTTCCTTGGATGGTGTTGCAGGATCTGGCTCAAGAGTCGACTGGCCCGTCTTGTCGATGATCCTGTCTGCTGCCGATCCTGAACCGGATTCTTTGTCCTTCAGCGAGTCGTCCCCGAAGGTGAAAATGGTCTTACCGTGTCACAGGTTGATCAATGGTTTGTTTGCCTGGGATGTAAGTCTCCAATTGTCTTCAAGGATTTCTGGATCTCCACCTTCGGATGCATCAATGATTTCCGTTGTGCGCTCTCGGCTGATGTTGTCAGGATTAACTGGACACTCTTTCACTCCCGTTGGTGTGAACAACGCCTTGCGAGGTGTCTTCTTGTCGAGTATCCAGTGATCCTGCTTGAGAGAACCAATAGTTTTTGGAGTCGCTATCTCTTCCTTTGCCTCGGCTTCCTTGGATGCACAGACTTGTTCGCTTGTTAGGTGTTCCCTCAAGGGGAAATGGATGCTGTAAACGTAGTTGGTGAGGCCCTTGATGGCGATCTCTCCGTGAAATTTCACTCTTGCTACTCCAGCGAGATCGACGAGCGCATGTCCTGCACCGGATGCTGGCAACGCTTGACGGTTCATGCCAAAAGCCTTACATGTGATCTTGTCACATTGAGGTGCGTGCTCGATGGTCATGTGCAGGTGACTGATGCTCAGGAGGATCGGCACAGCGCCTTGTTCAGGATATCGATGTTGGTGCTGCATGGAGGTGTCGTATGATACCTGAGGCGCAATGTCCAGTTTACCTTGGCTGTCTCTCCATTTGCAAAACTGGACTTGGTCTCGGCCGGGATGTACGAGTAGGAGATGAGGTCTTTCATGGGTTCGATGGCCTGGGTAAAACGCTGGATTGCATGCCAGCTGCCGATGGATCTGGTACATCACTGTGCAGCGGGTTGATGACAGGCACCATGTCATTGACTGCTCCGAAACTGTATCGGATTGCTTCTCGTGGACGGCGTCCTTCTCATGCTGCTCATATGCGAGCAAAAAGGGCAGTCACCAACGAGGTGGCTTCAAACCCTTTCGAAAAGGTAGCTCTGGCGGGAAGGCCAATATGGCCAGAGTATCAGGATCCCTACGACCAGGCATATTGGGGAAAAGGCAAAGGAAAGAAGGGAAAGAAAGGAAAATCAAAATTCCAATATCCCTATGATGGAAACAAAGGTTATCCATCCTATGACAACAGCAAAGGAAAAAGCGGACAAGACAGAGGAAAATCCAAAACGTTCGCAGCCATCGCAGAGAGAAGACAGAGGAGCAGCCCGCCATCCAGCAAACTGCACCATCCACAAACCCTACCTATGCCGGTTGGACAGATCAAGATTGGGATCCATCATGGCATTGGAGTGAACAAGGCGGGTACCCATCTCATGAGACACCCAGCGCAGGACAAGCGATGATGGCGTTCCATGATTGTTGACTTTCCTTTTCCTTTTCTCGTCTTGAATCTGAATTCCGCCCAGACACCTTTCCCGCAATGAACGCATCGTTCTCCTCCAATACCCAAAATGTCTTGGTTGACATGAAACCTTCCAGTCCTTCTTTGTCTTCCACCCACAACCTTCTTCACCTTCGTATTCTCCTTGTTCCAGGATGTAGAAGGTATTACTCCGATTTTCTCCGGGAGGTCGGATGGATGGATCTTGGATGGATGTTCTGGTCGTGATGAAGAGGTCGTGGTACTGCGTTTTCATCATCTCGTAGGTGTAGTTCTCAAGCGAGATGTTTCTCAATCGCATTGCACTGATCAATCTTTCTCTCTGCTGATCTGACAATTCACGGAGTATGAAAAATTGTGCAATGAGGTTGTCGCTGATGGGAAATGCGTCCTTGCGCCTTGTCTGCATGCCGGTGAGGTACTGCCTGAGTACCTCCGGATTGGCGATTTGTAGCAGATCTGGAGAGCTGCTTGCTGGCGCGCGGCACTCTTGTACTGATGCTATGAACTCTGGTGACTGTGGCGTATGTGCGGGCATCAAGTCCATCCAGGCTGCCTTCAATCTCATCAAGAGAATCTCAAATTTGGATGTGAATTTGAGGAACTCGGTGTTCTGAGAAGTCTGTACAAGTACACGTTGGTCGACCCTTTCAGGAAGAACTTCTTCAGCGTGTTCTTGACATAGTTGACTCCTTCGTCAGGATCTTGCAAGAGGTCATTTTGGAGGACTGCCTTGTACATGTGGGCGTCTCCAGTGAGACGGCTCTTGGTCCTCTCATAGCTAAACCAGCTGACTCTTCCGTCGTACGACGGCGGCTGCTTGGCGGTCATCGATAAGTTGAGCTTCTTTTCAGTGTAGCCGGATGATCGGCCGACGCTTGAATAGGCTTCCATGAAGCCCTGTGGTGGTCCCTGGATCTATTCTGCAAGAGAGTCCCAGTGGAGGAACTGAGAATGGAGGTCCTGTGATCTGTGGATTATTCCTGTAAGGCGCTCTGCAGCTCTCCTTTTGCAATGGCTGCAGAATGAATACTGCGTACCTATTATACAAGAGGGGCCTTGAGCCAAAATTGTGATGGATGTTACAGGGTCAACATGCGAAGCAAAAACACAGGGGGGGGGTTCTCAAAAAAAGTGACGATTCAATTAGGGGCGAGAAAATCTAAGAAGCAGCGGGGGCTTGGGGGGGAGCAGCAGCCTTCTGCATGATGATTGAAAAGCGATGATTCAATCAAAGGCGCGAGGGGGGTTTGGGGGGGCGGTAGCCGCCCCCACGATGAAAAAGTGATGATTCAATTAAGGGCAAAGTCTAAAAAGTAGCGGGTGGGGGGGGGGGCGGCAGCCCCACCAGGAGGATCGAAAAAGTGATGCTTCAGAAAGGGCCAAAAAACTATATATAAAGAACCAGCGGGGGGGTTGGGGGCAGCAGCCCCCCCAAGATGATCGAAAATTAGGGGCAAAGAATCTTAAAAGCTAGCGGTCGCACGATGATCGAAAAGTGATGATTCAATTAGGGGTGAAAAGCCACAAGCGCAAAAACCCACGTAAAAGCCACAAAAGCCAAAAGCCGAAAAGCCACCCACCCTGAAAACAAAAAACGAAAAAAAAAAACTAAAAAATAAACCCCCTTTCTAAACCCTTGACAAGAAGTGGGAAGTTCCGGACAGTCCTATATCTTTCGAGCTTGGAAAGCTAAGGCTCGTGGTTGGTTGTGTGGTTTGGCGGGGTGGGGCGGGGGCCCTGTGGCCACTTGCGAGGGCGCTAAACCACACAACCAAGTGTAAAAACTTGCAAGGCCAGGCGCCGTGCAAAACGTTGCGCAACATGTCTTGGCCTGCCGCACGCTGCCACACTCACTAATTCAAGCGATTAGATGCCAAATTGAAAATCCGTACTTCGCCGTGTCACGCGTGTTTTGAATGCGTCTGGACCAGCGTGAATTGCAGCCCCAAGAACTTGTTAAACTATGCCCTGGCGCTTCTTGACCTGCGTTCTTCAACTGTAGGGATGCATCACTGCCACACACTTATCCCAGAAAACTGCGAAACTCACGCGTCTGCTAAATTTTGGCCTGGCCAATCCGCACGGGGCCTAAGCCGAGTTGACACTAAACCAGAACCTAAGCAATAAAGTTGGTGCGAAAGCAAAACCTGGATGGGGGGGCTTAGGTTTTGGTTCCAGTTCTGGTTGAGGGGGCAGCCGCTTCAAGACTAGCTAGCTAACTTGGCTAGCTGGCTGGTCACATTGTTCGCTAGCAAGTCAGCTCGTTCACCGGCTATAGCTAGCAAGTCAGCAAGTTCATAGGCTAGTCAACTAGTTTGCGAGCTAATTAGCTTGCACTTGGAACTTGGAGTTGACTAGCCAGGTCTGTCAGCTAGCTGGTTGCAAAACTGGTTGGCGAGCTAGCTTAGCTAGTTGGCTCGCAAGCTAGTTCGGTGAGCCCACGGTTGCGAGACAGCGCACTTGCCGGCGCCAGTCCAGAATTTGAGCAGAAACCTTGTTAAACACGTTTGCACAATCTACTTCCATGCGCTTACTGATCAAAACAACTGAACAAGAGTTCTGATCATCAGGAAGCGCAATCGCTGCAGGTCGGATGAGCCTCTTCTTCGTGCCAACCGATGGACATTGACTCCGTCATAGGAGCCTGGTGCAGAATGCACCATTCCGGTAGTAGGAAGGTTAAAACTGCCTTGAATTTGTCCATGGGGTCTTTCATCATTCGGCGATGCCTTGCTTGCCACACTTGTCTGAATCTAGCGGCTTCTCTGTGGCTCGAGACTTCATCACATCAGTCCGGTAGTCATCAACAGATGTGTACCTTTCTGGTGCTGTCAGACTGCAGCAAGCACTGGAGGCAGCAACGCCAATCGCACTCTCACCAAGAATCAAGGCATGATTGAGCGTGTCCATGCGGCACTCGGTTGCGTTCTTCGACACGCCTGACCTTGGTGACTACAGAATGTCTCACCCACGTGTCTCCCAAGGGCTGAACAGGATCTCGCGAATCTCATCAAAGCCTGCCTAACGCCGACCACCGCTGGTTCCACTGCCACCACTGTGCGATCATGGAGCACTGCCAAATCACATGTTGCGGACCATGGCCTCTAGCTCCGGCCACGAAAGATCGCCTGCATCATCCTCTAGATCTCGGAGCAAGCATAAGCATGCAAGCATGTTTGTAAATGTTACGGACACAGCCACGCAAAGTGCGGATAACCAACCAAGACATGCTTTTTTGGCTGCGCCCTCAGCTCACAGCGAAAGGTGTTGACGAGCAAGCCCATCTCCTGCCACGAAAAATCAATACTTCGCGCCAGTCCGTTCGAAAACTGCCATAGATCCATAAAGACTTCAGCACCGTAAAGCCGATAAAGCGGTCGAAGCTTAAAAGGAATGCAACAAATTTGGAAGCCACGGAATGCAAGAGCCTCTGGCATGGGCTCAAACCCATAGGCCGCCTCAGTCGATTTGGACAGGCTTGGAATGCTACTGTGAGACGCGCCTTGATCAGCTCGAACATTCGTATCTTTTGAATGCACTGCGCCTGCCAAGCCATGAGGCTGGCGCAAAGCCCTCCGCAAATTTCGAGGTCCGCTTGTTTCAAAACAAATCATCCAGCAAGCCCTTCGGACTTGAAGCCTGCTAAAGAATGGCCGAATGAGTGTGCCCCAACACACATATGTTCGCTTGCTTGTACGGGATTGCTTGCGCTCACGTTTGGTCAGGAGGAAGTGTGCCGGTCAAATCCATCATTCCTGTTTGGTGTGGAGATGCGTTCAGCTGTGGTTTTCAACCACAGTTGTCTTGCTGCGCCAAACACATGGCACGTGACTTCTTCATAGAAAAAGGCTCACAAGCAGCACTGTGAGCTGCAACCCAGTTCAGACAACCGGTGAACCAGCAAGGCCCCTGATCAGAAGCCGTTGACCAGAAGTCTCCACCATGTGACCCGGTCCTGCAAGTCGGGAAAGCAGCTGTGGAGCAGGGTTTTATCTTGGAGTAAAGCCAGCAAGAGATCCTGTCAACAGCATCTCCTGGCATGGTGGAGAGTGGTTTCATTGCAGAGCGTACTTCGAGGCGGCGGTACTCAGCGAGCATGAAGAGTAGCAAGGAGCAAACCAACAAAACTTGGTCCTGGGAAATGAACAGAACCACCATGCACGGTTGGTTTGGTGGGGGCTGCTAGGTCGTCGAAGATGTCATCCAGATCCTTGACAGCTTTGTCTTTGGGAGCTCGTTCTTGAATGGTCCGCAATGCTGACCTTGAGCGCCTGGATTGGGTCCGCTGTCTGACGCGCCGTCCCAGATTCTTTTTAGGTATTCCTCCACGTTCACACCATTTGCCGCAGGACCGCAAAGTTCCGACCGTCTCGCAGCCCAAGATCTTCCATGAGCACACGCATATCCGTGCCTGCAGATCCGCCCAGCGCCTTGTCCGGGTCACCGAACCACTGCAAGCCCAAGCGTCCCAGGTCCAGCTTGTCCTCCAGCTCTTCGAAAAAGTGCATTCACAACCTTCTTCTGGTCGACAAGGTGTTGTCTGGCAGGGTTTGCCTGGGAGGAGGAATGAGCGTCAGACGCAGCCGTCCTGGCCCGGGGGCTTCCACCTTTACCTCCATGCCCACGTCCACGGAGCCCTCCGTCTTGGCTTCCTGTTGCGCATCCATTGCCGCATCCATGGCGTATTCCATCTTGAAAAATGAAAGCCGAGATCGTGCTGAGGGTAGACACAGGGTCAAGGGACGTTAGCGCTTGAGCCAAAATGGCCCCGAGATGAAAACCTTGCGAGCAAGCACCATGCAGTACAGGCTGCAGCAAGTGGAACTTGGATCTAAGACATCCCTGCTTCACCAAACAAGTTTGGCCAACACGAGAGTACTGGCTGGCGTTCACTCACGGTCATTACCGATTGTTCCAGCCCTTCAGCATGTTGCCGTACCTTTCAATTTGTTGATCCGTTTGAGGGATAGCAATTGTTTGACACCTTAGCATTTGATCTATCCAATGGCCAATGAAGCACGTCTTGCAGATCAAGACATACGCGGTTTGTCAACGGTTGATCACGCAAAGGGCACATTTGATGGAATGGTTGGCGATGGTTGCGTTTCGGGTTCAATCACTGATTATATTAAGGGTCCCAGATCCATGGGGTTTAGACCTTACCTCAATTTATCTCAAATTATCTCAAATTATCTTATTTTTGCATCTAATGTGCAAAAAGATGCAAAAAAGTGCAAAAAGATGCAAAAAGATGCAAATTGCAAAAAAGTGCAAAAACATGCAAAAATACAAACAATGCAACAAAATGCAAAAAATGCAACAAAATGCAACAAAGTACAAAAAATGCACCAACAAAAGTGCAAAAACAATGCAAAAATACATGACACAAATGCAAACAAGGACAAACACATGCAAGAACATACAACATGCACAGTAAGTGTGTGTCACTCAATTTTATAATGATGATTCTTTTTATTGTCGCATCAGTGAGTCGCAAGTCATCATGAGCGCACGTTAGCGCCAGCAACGTTGGACCATTCCATTGTCCATCATCATATTCATTCTTGACGTCGCTGGCTCGGTGGCAAGGACAGCGGCACGGGTCACGGTCAGCACAGATCGTTGCAATGGGGTTGTCAAGCACATAAGTTGAATCAATGTTCGAGCAATGGGAGCAATGCATTGTCTGGCGGTTTTCGTTGATGAACATGAGCAATGCGCCACGCATGCCAGTAACAAAGGTCACAGGTTCCCGATTGACTCGCAGATCTCAACAAACGCTTCATGCCCAACCCACATAATAGTCACACCACCAGTCATGCCCACACGGTCCTCGACCCTGACAGACACGTCTGTGAGAATACATTCTGCAATACAGGGGTGGCTATGTTCACGTTCCAGTTCCGAGTCCAGCTCCGATAAATCTGACTGCTCGACGTCGTCATTGTCATTCCCCTGCTGAAGCTCCGGCTCAGTCATTTCAACTTCCCAGTCCCGTGGCTGAGCGTCAGTCCAGTCAGGCTGAGGAAGTTCAGGCTCTCTTGTCTCCCTGACTTGACACACTGTCGCACTGGCTTCAACTTCTGAAGATTCTGATTCGGTGTGACACACTGTCTGACTTGCAGGAGAATCGACCACTGTCACTGTCCGACGCTTCTTATTATCTGCAGGCGAGCCAGTTGACATGAGGCTTCAATGTCAATGGTTCACAAAATCTCAATCAAGCACGTTGAGTCAACTGCTACTGACAGGCTTGAGCCGCAAAACCGCATCTCAAGCATGACTGGAATGTTTGCAGCCTGAACATGGGTCATGGTTCATGTCATTCATGATGTCATGCGCGCGCACGGCTGTTGCCATAAACTCAAATGAAGTCAGGATATTTATAGAGCGACAACTTCTTTCTTCCTCTTGTTCCATTGACTGCTGGGCCTCAAGTGAGCTTCCGCACTCACGCATCTAAACTCACTTGCGCAGCCCTGTTGCTGTTTTCCAAAGTCGCACACAGTCGAGTCAAGCAGTTTGTCCATCAGTTAAAAGTTGCAGCTCCGCTCTGTACTGGAGCAACACACTGCTTGTCTTATTGGCTGAAGATCAATCCAGCACGAGGCCATGACGCATTGAATATGCACGAGCAAGCTTGTCACAGGCACATGAACACTGACGGCCACAATGGTGCGCTAAGCCGCACGCAGTGCGCCAAAGAACACGATCTCGCGCAGCCAAAGTAATAGTTCCAGCCCGGCAGTAAAAAACCACGATGTGCTGTAGCTCACGGGCATCCGAACAAACCAGTCACCTTCGATGAACTTGACCTTGCGATTGGCAGTTGGTAAGGGCATCTGCATCTGGTCAGCAAGCACTTCTTGAAGCACCACTGGGCGCAGATCTCCCGTGTCTGGAGTCGAAGAGCGTGGTCGTATTCTTGTGGGAATCACATCTTGGGGTTCACTCAAGGTGCCCTCCTGGCATGTGGCCTCCTGGTGTTCGTCATCATCAATGGCAGTGTCATTGGCCATGTTGTTTGTGCACGGCGACTCAGACTCAATAATTTTAATAGTACCAAAACTACCAGCATCCTCACATTTCCATAGCGTCTGCCTTAGATAGTGTGCGCCCGAACCCCGCACCATCACTTTGCCTAAATTGATGACAGCAACACCTAATGCATACAATCATTATTAAGCCCAGCAGCGACATTGCGAGTTTAGCAAAAGTGGGAAGCACTTGAGTCTGCGCTTTCAACTGACAGCACTTGAACCGAACCGCCACAACCTGTTTTGCCACGAGCAATTCCCGCACAAGTGCAAGCAGGCCAATGACATGATGAGATACTTTGCACTCAGCACACCAGAGGTTCTCGCTATTTTAGCAAGTCGTGCGCAACTCGCAAACGAGCAAAGAATTATGCCTTCTGTCTACAGCCACATGTTTTGGAAGACTGGATCCAGTCCTTAACCTGTAGCTCAGTCATTAAAGCGCTTGTCCTCCTCAATTGGCCTTTTGATGGCCACTCGCCTGGCAGAGCGCCACCACAGCACAGAACTAAGACTTCAAGACTATTATTACGCGCACACACACACACACAATGGTCATTATGATTTGCCCGCCGTTCTCCCAGTCGTAGCACCTCATGATCCAGGTTGGCTTGTCTCGGCCCCCTGGCGCTGGATGAGACTTGCAATGCCCACATTGCTTGTGGCAAGTATTGAAGGAGACCTCAGTCCAGATAAGCGGGTCAACCACAGCAGGTTGCCGGGGTCCATGGTGGCCAGGGCGACTTGATTGTGCACCGGCACCATCAGCCATCGCCAAATCATCGGCACTGCTGGAAGCAGCAATGACACTTGCCCCAGAACTTGGCAATGGCTCATCACTGTGCCAATTAATTGTCGATTTGCTTGGAGGCCGGCAGGTGGCAGGTCCGCCTGCGCGCTCAGCCTGTTGCCGTCGTCCGCCACACTGGCTGGCTTGTCTTCTGGAGGAGCCGTGCTGTTTTCCTCCGCCACACTGCCTGGCCTCTCTTCTGGAGCAGCCTCGGCCTGCGCAGCAGGCCTCGCAGATTCAGGGCACGACGACACTGAGTGAGTTCTACGAACCACCCGCCGCTGCCATGGATTCGGAGTCACAGCTTCAACTTCTTCAGGGACTTCACACCTTCGCGAAGAGCAGGGCAGTCTTGTCTTTTCTTCTTCAGTGCGCCATGCCAAATCTTCCTGCTCGCCTTGCTGGCCACTTTGGAGCTGCTTGATTTGGCAGTCTTCAATTTTTGCCCCATTATTATGTTGGCTTTGTTGCTTGCCTTTGCCTTGGCCTTGGCCTTTGTCTTGGCCTTGGACTTGGCCTTTGTCTTGGCCTTGGACGTGGCCTTTGTCTTGGCCTTTGCCTTGGCCTTTGGCGTCATGGCCTTTCTGACTACTGCCCATTCCTTCTGCTTCACACGAGCCTGATGTTTCTCAATTGTTTTTTGAACTTGGTCAAACTCACGACGATCTTCTGGGTCCATGTCCTCCAACACCATTGCATCAAACTCAAGATCATCCTTATCAGCCTTGCAGACACTCTGTCATCAGTATCGCCATCCCGCTGTGACGTTTCCGCAGCAAGAACTTTCAAAAGCTCAGGTCTGCTCATCGCTTGAAAAACTGGCACAGCGGTCTTGCTGCAAGCACGCAGGTCGATGCCCTTCAAGTAGCACACCGGGGCCGCCAGCTCTTTGTTCAGCATCTTCTTTGTCAGCCTGAGCAGGTGACAACACAACTGACAACAAGACAACATCAAGCATGCTGCCTGACATGAGTGTCACAGCGCGGCTTCATTCAGATCCAAGCAGCGGTGGCTCTGTAAGAAAAGTTCTCAGCAAGCTGCGCTCCACACCGGACGATTGCCTGGCCAATCGGAGACCACCTTGCCACTCAATGCAAACAGGCTGCGTCTCCACCACCATCCACATCTCTGGCTGCTCGATGAACATGAAGTCTGCCTGCCCTTCAGCATCCAGCACAAAGCACGCATCTCCA
The DNA here is from genome assembly GCA_963377175.1 of Effrenium voratum. Lineage (NCBI taxonomy): Eukaryota > Dinophyceae > Suessiales > Symbiodiniaceae > Effrenium > Effrenium voratum. Next base: position 36,530 of record CAUJNA010001349.1, on the reverse strand, counting down.
AGGGCACCACAGTGGTTCGCTTCAGAAGTGTCCACCACAATCACGGGCCACCCTATACAAGCCCATGTGGCAGCGCTCAAGCAAAAGCAGAATGACTCATCTGACAAATTCTTCATGACCTCCTGCCGTGGCGCAAGTTTGTTGAACACCCCTTGCCAGATTTTGATGCCTGCCGAAGATCTGTCATTGCCCTTCCAATGCTGAAGCCAAGACCATGCCGCAGCTCCTTCTTGAAGGCTTTCTTCCGACAGTGTGCCCCAGGTTTTCCTTGCCACAAGTTGATGCCATTCCCGAGGCATTTTGTGAGTCTTTGATTTGAACCCACATTTTCTCCGACTTGTATGTCCCTGTCTAAAGTCACCCACAAATGCGTCTCTGGAGATCTTCACTTGCGGAATTCCACGGCTTTCAAAGACCTGCGAGCTGCGAGTAACATCTTGGATGGACTCATTTGTTTGCTTCTTGTTGCTTTGAAATTTGCCATCCCTCCGAATATCGTTGTGCACATCTTCAACAATTTTGTTGTCAGGGAATGTGCAAAAGCAAGCAGTTCAGCAAGTGAAGTCCTGCCACACTGGCTGTCTTGTAACCACCTGCTTCGAACGCATCCATCATGAGCCTGCATGGGTTTGAAACGATTAGATGTACACTTGCGGACAGCTTGTCGCAAATCCCCTGCACCAGGCCAAAGGAAGACCGACTAGCTAACACAGTTTCAAGCCACAGCAAAACCTGATGTTCCTTCTTCAGCAAACGAACTGCTTCCTGCTGCACTTGCTCGTTGTCAGCAGCCAGGATTCCTGCGTATGATTCTGGGGGACAACCGTAGCGACCAGACCCTCTGCTTCAGCAAGTGCTCTGTCAAACTAGTCATTTGCATGACCCAGCCACTCAAACCACTTTCAGATATGAACTGCAGAAATGTTGAATTCTGAAGCACTGCTACTGTCTTCTGCAAATGCTCGGACTACCCAGCGCCAGCTGCGCGGACCTTTTGACAGAGTCTTGCGGGGCTTTCACTGATTGAGTTTCAGCCGCATACCATGACCACAGTGGACGAGTGACTTACAAGTCCTCCGTCATCAGCTTCAGCGCAAGCTTGAATCCTCCCGTCGTTTTCTTCATGAGGCTCAGCTCTTCTCTGGGGCTGATTTCCTTTCGTTTTGCTGCAGCATTGAGGAGGCCTTGGTCAGCTGGTGTTGGGTCATTCATTGAAGGGCCCTGTCCAGTTGGCAACACACTGCTTGGATTGCTCTCATCGTCCAGCTCAAGCGAGTCCTCCAAAACCATCTTGAACGCATGATACTCAGCCAGCATTTCATTGCACACCTCGTTCCAGCTGAACCACCGGGCAAGCTTGACCAAAGCACCCTTTTTTGAGAAGGATGGGGGTTGCAGCATTTGATCCCATAGTTCGTTGTCAGGGACGTTGAGGGATGAAAGCTCACGATAGCGGATCCAAATTTCAGAGTTTGTTGAGTGGCTCGCCAGAAATGACTCCAACATGCTCTGCTTGTGCTGGAAGAACCCGCCTGTTCCGAATGGCTTGTAATTCAAGCTGAAGACATAGCTCGAGTGCAGCTGTGTGCGCAAAAACTGACCCCTGCACGCTCGCCCAATCGCCAATTTGTAGTCCCGGATTGATCGATGGATCTTGTCAAACTTGACATGAACCATGTGGTTCTGTAGCGCAACGCCATCCCCGCATTTCCAACCAATCCCTGGTCCAGGCAGGCAACCAGAATTGGCACCTTCTCCCACCAGAAAGGCTTTTCAGGAAGGACAGGCAATTGGGTGCCCCCATCCTGGCAACTAAATGCCCGACTGACGCACTGTCTGACTTGATCATCTTCGACCTCCTCGTCATTTGCACCAAACTGAAACACTGGAATGACCACTCGATGTTCGCCAGATTGTGTTGGTCTGCAAGCCTTGGCACGCACAAATGAACTAAGGGTCTTGGCACGATTGGTCAGCAAGCTCAGTTGATGGCTCATTGCTTGGAGCTGCCTGAAAGCTGCAAATCTGCTCAACTGGCTCTTCTTTGCCAAGGTTGCCAGCGCCGATATGTCATGCACTTCACTCGGCAGCAAGGGCCCAATGGGCATATGTTGGATTCGTGCCACACATCCAACATCTTCTGCATGAGAGTACATCAAAGATACAAGGATGTCTTTTGTTCCATGAGTGGATCCATCAGCACAAATGTTGAATTGACAACAACTTTCAAAACGCGAGGCACTGATTGTTTCATACAGCTCTCCTGCCCTCCTTGTCCACCTGTAGGCATTCTCCTGGCTCACTCCTGAGCAAGCCAGGCTTCAGTCACACACAAAATGAAGGCGTTGCACTCAGCAGCTCTCATTGCATTGCAAACAACAAATAGACTATACATTCGCCGAGCAACCTGCAAAAGCAGTGTTCTCAAGCTCCGACTGCATTGCCACTTCAGTAGACATTGACCTGCCTGCTGTGGCACACAGCCCTATGAGCGTCCAAACAGTGCTAAGATCCACCTGGGTGTACTTCCGAGTTTCCGCCCCACAGAACTTGCGCGCAGGAAGCATTCTTCCAATGTCATTATGAACCATGTACTGGCAGGAAATATACTGGACACTGTTGTCAGCCACGCTTTCTCCAATTCAGGAATCAGCTCATTGGTGGCGCGATTCGACTTGCCTTTCTTCGCAAACGCTGTGAATAAAACCAAGTCTTGAAGCCAAAGCCCAGTCTGTCCCCAGCCATGCAGTGGCTGGGGGATAAATGCCCCTGCAAATGCATGGACGCCCAGAGCTCAGAAATTCAAGTGGCGCAGTTTCTGTTGCAATTGTCCAAGAAAATGTCTAGCCCATACACACTCCCTTGCTGCGTCACTCTCAAATCCACATGCTGCATCTGCATTCCATCTGGGTCAATCACAGAGCACACACGCGAGCAGATGCCCTTCAGCTTGGCAACACAATGTTTGACTTGGCACTCCTGGCGGCCATTCCTAATTTGCTGACAAAAAAACATCAGCGCGCCCTTTGTGTCCGACAAATACTGCGTCACAAAGCCATCTGGCACATCTTTGGTGGCCTGAATATGCAGATCATTGTCCGTTGCAAGCCAAGACTCATCGATCATTTTTTTGACATGCCGGACCCATTTGTGCAATGGTCTCAGGTTGTGGAGGTCCTTTCTGAACCTGTGAAACATGTACTCCAGGCGCCACCAACATGTTCCCCTCGCCGAATAGGCACAGTCACTAGGGAACAACGATGGGTCTCCAGACAAATTGCATATCACAGCGTTGCTTGCGGGCAGGTAGTTATCTTCCATGGCTGGACACGAGGACTCTTTGTCTGCCCTTGCTGCAATGCAAAACTTGCATTCTTGGCTGACCAATGTAGTTTCATCCTATGCTTATCATATTGCCAACACGTGCTATTGTGGACATGGAACAATCAAGCAACCTCCATTCATTGGCTCATTCGTTCACCTGCATTGCTTCACTGCAACATGCTCAACACAAGGGCAAAGCAATAATAAGCACACGCGGGCAACAGCACCCAGGTAGGCTCACCTTTTTTTCCTCTGCTAGTCACTGCTTCCTGCAGGCGTGAGGATTGAACATTAATGCACTGCACATGCAAGCACAGTCTCAAGTTGGCATTTACAAGCTCTTGTTTTACCCCAGCAGCCTGCTGCAGCACACAGTGTGTGACTCCACACGTTGAGTGCTTTGCCACACTATCAGCAGCACACATCCCCAAGCCCACTTGAATTGTGGAGCATCACATCAATTTGTTGAATTGATGCTGGGCCATCATGTTTGCAACCGCTGCGCCAAACGCAGGAGGATACCACTCTGACACATGCAGTGCATCTTTGATGCCTGTGAAGGACCCAGTCTCAGGATTCCGAGTCACCAGGGCAGCACCACAAGCAAATGAATCTGGCTGTGCTCTTTCAAGGCTTGCCACATGCTTGGACGCCGACCAAATCATCCAAGGCTTCCTAGTCTCGCCCCCAAAGGCAGCTCCATATGTCCGTGCGCTGCACACCTTGGTAAAGCCCAGCACCAGCTGCATTGCACTCACCTTTGCAAGCACACTATCCGCAGGCTGCTCCAAGCAGGGAACATTCATGAGGAGGTAGCTGATAAAGAACAACAGACTGCTGACATTGCACAAGTGGTTGCCCTCCGCAATGAACAGTCGACTGGTGCTCCCCCAGAATCGGTTCTCCTCTTTCCGTTTTGCCTGCGCAGCACACAACATCACAAATGAGCTGCACCTGGTGCCAAACCAGTTCAAGGAGTCACACACTGTGTTGCTTAGTGCATCCACCCACAGGCGAATTCCTTGCGGGTAGAGAACATCATGATGTTCACCATACAGCTTGTCCAAAGCTTCTTGCGCCGCATGAACTCCTTGGTCCGGTTGCCACTCCCTGCGAAGAACTCAACCATATCTAGATATGAGTGACCTGCTTTCCGATGTTTCCATGCTCTCAAGCATAGGCCAAGCAACATGTCCGCCAGCCTCCATTCCTTCAGTTCAGGAAACGCTGCAGCCAAAATAGGATGCCATGCCTCAGAAGCCATCCCCTTGTTGCACTCAGCATCCCGGTGCAGAAACCTCTGAATTTCTTGGGTCAGATTCAGCCCGAACCGCCAAAAGACCAATGGCCCTCATCATCAATCGGGAAGTTTCCAATGGCAAAGCAGTCAGCCGTCACCCCGTGGCTCACTGCGTAGAACTCTTTCTGAATGCGCCAGGATTCCGCCTGCGCTTTGGCAGCTACATTCTCCACAACATTGGGTGTGTTCTCCTTGTCGTTCAGCACACTGTTTGTCACTGCTCTTGCCCCTTGCCCTTCTCTTTTTGCGCATCCAACTGATCCTTGGACAAGAGTTACCATGGCCGCAGGAAGCTGAGAAAGCTGGACAAGGCCTAGCTTGAGCAAACCCGCACTCACACACACATTAAATTAAAGGCTTTGCACTACATGAAGCAATGCAACACGCACATGCACTGTCACGCATTGCCAGCCGCCTGGTGTTCATGTGACTCGCTGACCTTCATCATGTCATGCAATGCGCACACCTCGTTGGCACTGTTAATAACTCAGTGTCACAGCCCCGCGCAACACACATACACAGTCCCCAGCAGAAATTGCACTACTGTAACTCTAGCATGTTAGCCCATTGTTTATGACATCATTAATGTCCCCATCATTGAAATGTTCCCAGTTAAGCGCAATGCGTTGGGAAAGTTGGCCCAATATATGTCAGGTCAGTTCATGCTACATGTGCATTTGAGATGATTTGAGATGATTTGAGATGATTTGAGATGATTTGAGATGATTTGAGGTGATTTGAGATGATTTGAGATGATTTGAGATGATTTGAAATGATTTGAGATAATTTGAGATAATTTGAGATAACTTGAAATAACTTGAGATAATTTGAGATAACTTGAGATTATTTGAGACAGGGTTTGGGGTGAGAGTTTGAGATAATTTGAGACAATTTGAGAGAATTTGAGATAATTTGAGATAGGGTTTGGGGTGAGAGTTCAAGATTTTGGACATAATTTGAGAGCATGCTTGAAGAATTTGAAGCACATTGAGATAACTAAACAAATTCAATAAGGTGGACAACTGTGTCGAAGAGCATTTGTGGCTTACTCATTAACAAACAATCGAGATATCAAAATGAAAAGCTACTTCGTTGCCATGGCAGAACCAAACAGATGTGTTGAAGGCCCCGTCACCTCCTGCCTAAGTTGCACTGCACGCAGGCCAGCCCATAATAATGTTACAGCTTAGCTTTGGCACTCCACCATTTTTGACATCCCGCACATGTCAGCACTCATCACACAAATAGTGACAGTGATCTGGCACTGCAGACCACTATGCCACACTGGCTGACTCACAACACCTGCCACGCATCATCAATCACATCGCCTTCTGCCCGTGCTCCATGGCTTCGCCCACACCGGAAAGGACAGGCTTGACTCTTTGGAATTCCCGCATGGGCCATGTATCGGTGAATGCATTCCGTGTGGAAGGTGTGTGAGCAAGCGAGTGCTTCTGCCTCCGGCCGCGGCAACTGATTCCAAAGCAACACAGTGTATGCAAACCTCACTGACCTTTAAATACAACACACAAAACTGCCCACACACAACTTGACCCAAATTAGCCAAGACTCAGCTGCATCTAGGCGCTCAAAGCAAAACTGGCACTTGGCAGCTGCTTCATCGTCTTGCGACTGTGGCACCTCGGCCTCGCCCGGAACAGGGAACTCCTGCTCGCTTTCTGCTTCGCCAGGCACATCAGGTAGCTCAGCAGCTGCATCTGGGGGAACTGCCACAGGCCCTGCAGCCGCATCTGAGGCTGCATCTGCAGCATCTGTAGCTGCACTGTCAGCAAGCAATGTGTTGGCAGTGGCCTTGGGCGTTGGGAAATTGAAGATAGGAGGCCCTGCTCTCCTTGCCTTGGCTGGGGGCGGCAGGCTCAGCACCTGTGGCGGGCTTGCGCTCGTTGCCACACTGGCTGCCTTTGGCACTACATAGGAATTCATGGCGCCACTCATGGATGTCAGCAGTGCCTTGGCTTTGGCCTTAGCCGTGGCTGGCTGTGTCATCCACACATCCTGCCAGCCAAATTCCCGGGCCACTTGCTCAACTGCCTCATTGCTTAGCACCACTGTGTCCCCCAGCATTGTCTCGATTTGGGGCCATGAGGAATTCGAGGACCGTTTGAGTTTGTTGAAAGTCTGCCGAAGCACCTTTGCCAGCTGCAAGTAACTATCACCACAGCGCAGCTGGCTTATGCATGTCGTTGGCTTCTGTTGGGTCGTGAGGAAGATCAGCATCAGGAAGCTTGTGACAGACAAGTCACTTGTGGCTGGCGCATTCCAAGCAGGATTGATTGCTGAAGTTAAGACAGCAGGCCACAAACATAAGCCCGTTTTGGTCTAACAGTTTGCACAACACCAGCCTTGGGAACCTTCTTCATTACTGATGTGCTCCGAGAGATGGAGTCTGCATTTGCATACGGATTGTTGTTGTCAACAAAGCTAGGATCTCAGGTTGCAGTTCGTTTTCTGATTGCGATTCGCACGCCGACCTCCGTCTGCGATCACGGGCCTTGCGTGACCTCTTGTGACGGCGCTTGTCGCGAGTGTTGCGGTCTGAGCGGCTGTCACTCCTGCTGCTGCGGCGCCGCCGAGACCTGGACCCGGACCTGCGGCTCTGGCGGACCCTGCGGCCGAATCCCCTTTGACTGCGGCCATCATCACTTTCACCGGCCGCGCTTGCACCACACTGGTTGCCTTCAAAGTCCTGATTGTCATAGCAGTTGGAAGGGTACGCCTAACCTGACACGGGTTAAAGGGCACCCCAAGCTGCCATGGCTGCACTAGCGCTCGCGCCGGCTAGGGGAGGCCATGGACTGGCCAGGTTCGGGCCTCTCGCCGGTGTCCGTACCGAGCGGAGGGTCCAGTAGCAGGCGTAGCCGGCGAAGTCCCAGAGGGGCAACGGCAGCACGGGCAGAGGCAAGGGTGGTCGAAACGAACGACGGGCGACGAACGACGAGGCCGAACGAGCGGGGAAGCAACAACGAGTGGCCTCCCGGGCGCTTGAAAGGGCGCCAGCGCCTCTTGCAAAGGTCTTGTTGCCTGGGGAGAGGCCCAGCGCCTGTGCCGGCTCTGCACACCTCCCTTTGGCGGCCCAGTGGGCTCTTCACATGGTCAGTTCCGAAATTCAGCATGTTCTTGAAACTCATCCAAACGCTAGCAGCTGTACACGAGGCAGGTTCCCAAACAAAAACACCGTGAAACACAGCGTTGACCACATGTAGCATCCCTCCAAGGATTGCTGGAGCGGCCCAGGCGGCAGCATCATCCCTGGCGGGGCAAAGCCATACACGGGGTGGCCACACATCATCATTTGAGGTTGATGTCCTTGTACGCTAGGCCAAGCAGGTGCTGAGACAGCCTTCGGCAAACTGCCCCTCTCCTGATGCTCCATGGTCATGGCGCTAGTGCAAAGCGGAGTGTGTGACGAACTGGGCTTTCCCGAGCCCAGCCCTTGCTGCAGGCAATCTCAGACTTGCTCACAACATGAATGACTACAGAACTCTCACGCTTTGCATACAGGAGTGAACTGAGGCTCAGGCAAAACTGCTGATAACGACGCCACCTTGGATTCATGTGTTCAGTTCCATGTGTCACATGACCTGGTGATCAATGCGCCACAATCACTGAATCACGTGCAGACTCAAATGTGACACTCTTTTGCGCTCCGTGTCATCCGTATAGTCTAGTCACGTCTGACTGGGGGCAGTGGAGGCCTCAGCGCTGAGCGGCCTTCAAGCCAAACAGTGTGTTTGTTTCAGTCTTGGAGGCCAAAGCGGCATAATTCAATACTAGACTCTAGTATTGAATTATGCCGCTTTGGCCTCCAAGACTGAAACAAACACACTGTTTGGCTTGAAGGCCTGGACTCAGCTCAGCGCTGAGGCCTCCACTGCCCCCAGTCAGACAATGCAGATGCAGCGGATTCAATGTCCGCCCAGCGTTGTGCTGTTGCCAGGACTGCCATGGCTGCTGCCAGCGACTGCTGCTCCATTCCCATGACCATGACTGGCCCCACGATTCCTGCGCTGACGTGGTTACTGGGTGGCCGCCAAAGTCCAAGGGCTCCTTTTGAGCCCCATGTCTGACATGTTGGGCCAGGTCGTGAAGCACCAGATAAAATTGATTTGTTGCCTCCACCGCCCACTTGTTGATTCGAAGCGCCCACTGAGTTTCAAATTCCTCTGACTGCGGCTTGGCATTGTACTCCGTCTGCACGCCCTTGTACAGGGGCCCTTGCCCACTTACCCAATGAACCGGCAGGGCGTCCGTTCAAGAACCGGAAGCTGAGGATCCATTTCAGTGAGACCCAGATGATGGCTCATCGAGGACAGCTTCCTCAGATCTTAATGTCATCTCATCATTCATTCCGACTGCGTCTGCCCGGTCCGGCATGGACACTGGGTCCTGTGCCAATTCCTCAGCCCGCTGTCTCTTCCACTGCTGCACGGCGGCTGAGCCTGTCACTTGCAGCGTGCGCAGGGCAGGCGGCTCCTTTGCCACCGGCTGCTGCACAGGCTGTGGCAAGTTTTGCCAACTTGTCAAGTCCCTCTCAGCCAGGCACTGCTGTGACACTGAGTCATTCGGCCCCACATTAGGCATGCCTTGCTGCGACACAGAGTCAGTCGGCCCCACCTGGGGCATGCCTTGCTGCGACACTGAATCATCGGCAGTGACATTGACGACAGGCTCCCGCGCATACCGTAGCCAGCTTGGTGGGCGCACGGGCTCTGGCACTTTTTGCGACGACAATGCCCATGGATCAGCAGCCGGAAGGCTCACACCTGGCGATGATAATGCCCATGGATCAGCGCGCACAGGTGCTGGAGGTGCCATTCCCAACACACTGCTTGGCTTATTGAAGGGCTCAAGCAGGGTGCAGGTCCGAGATCAATTGGCCATTTGCCTTTTCAAAGGCGCCTCCTGCACATTCAACAAAAACAGGCCCCCCTGCATCATGACAAGAGCTGCTTGCACATAGAGCTCTTGCTGCGACAGCTCCGCCGCTCGTCTTGCCACACTCTGTCCATCACCCATTGCAGTTTGCAGAAGCAGGCAATGGCTCGATTCTTTCCATATCCCCCTGCACGTCATGTGTGGGAGATAGGCTAGCATTTCAGGAAAGAAGTTCGCCAGAGTCGGAGCCTGATCCCTCACCGCATTTATGCAGCAGATGTCTTCTTGCATCGACCGATCATTGCTGTTGGACACCTTCATCACCAACCTATTGAATTCATCTTCTGGGTGCCTCAGATCACTCACCATGTAAGCATCTCGGTGACAGCCGGCCCCCAGATATCTGCACCGCAAAGAATAACACACTGTCTGGCCTTGTTGCCCAGGCAGAGTAAGGGCCACCATTCCGGCAGAGCGGAAAGCCCTGTGGCTGGGCTGCTAGGCTCCGGAGTGCTTGAGTTCCTGAATGAGACATGGCTGCAAAGACATGACACAGTGAGCTGCAGGCATGGCAATTCACAAAGATTGAAGAAGGCTGAAAGCTAATGGCACTGAGTCCCGACTCAAGGCTTTTAATGCAGCACACCGTAAATGAGCATCTGCATCTGGCGGACCTGGTCGTCAGAAATCACAACTAGTTCACGACACAGCATTGACCGTGACTGTGAGTGAGGGCTCCTTGCAGACTTTAAAAACCTAGTTACATGACATGGTTCTCACGTGTGCTTCTGTAAGTTCAATGGCATCAATGGCAGCAGGTTAGTCTTTATCTTTTCGCTTCCGCATCAAATCGCTCTGTGACAGACAGTGACAGTGAGTGTCATTCAATTCGCAGTCTGGTTGGCACAGATGTTGATCGTGACTGACTGGGCGCTTGGACGTTAATTTAATGTTCTGAATCATTGCCAGTCATCATCTGCCCCCAGTGACTGAATCACAACACAGTGAAGTGTTTGCGCTTTCCAGAGGCTCACTCATTCGTCCTCCGCCATAGTCGTCTCGCATAGTAGACACTTGTAGAGAAGCTTTGAGAAACATCATCTGGCTGATGGGCATGTGAAACCTCCACCAGCCTTGTCCCTGGCAGGTTAGCATCTTGTCCTGTTGAAGTGTTGTCATTCCCAGCTTCGGCACGGACATCTTGATGTAGATGATCTCCGGACTCAGCTGACAACTGACTGTGTCTGCGCAAGATTACATCACCATCTTTTAGTTGACCTGTTTGCCAATTCCAGCAAGCAGTCTTTAGTAATTTCGCAGCTGTGCACCATCACCACCACCAACTTTCGCAGCTGTGCACCATCACCACCACCAACAGCAACAAGAAGAAGAAGAAGAAGAAGAAGCACAATAAAAGAAAGAAGAAGACAAAGAAGCATAAATTATAACAAAAACAGCAGCAGCAGCAGCAGCAAGACCAATACCCACAAACAACAGCACAAATAACCAACAATAACAACATAATAACAACAATTACAGCAATGCCAACAATAACACCAATAACTACAGCAATAACAACAATAACATCATCAACAGCAGCAGCAACAGCAGCAGCAGCAGCAGCAGCAGCACCAGCACGGCCGGATTAGGAACTCTTCAATGAATTAGCAGTTAGGCTAAGGCACTGGGCCTCAGGATAGTTGGTCATCCGGTACCACGTGCCCCTCTCCACTGCCACCTTCAGGTCCGAGCGCAGCGAGAAGTGGTAGCGCGCGCCCGGCTGGTAAAGTGGGCTCACATCTTTTGTCTCCCACAGAAAACGCACCTGCACAAGACAATGCACAGTGCGCACTGGGCCAGCAACAAAGCACCAATGTGAAAACCGTCTTCTTCAACACCTTAACTGTCAGCTAGCAACTTGGCCAACACATGTAACATAGTCAGTCCCACCCAATTGTGAGCCAGGCCTCTTCAACGACTGGGATGTAGAAAACTGTTGGGCCTGCCCCGCAGTGACTGTAGATCTTGCTACTGCGGCTGGCGCCGCCGCTCTCATCTTTCTGCTTCTTGAGCGGGGTAGCAGTAGGGTTAAGAATAGTGCGGCGCGACATGGCAACAATGCAAAAAGCGCAGACACAACACGCTGTTTTCCTTGAGTCAATGTCAGTAACAGTAACAACTGACTCGATGTCATGGACACTCACTTTCAAACACGCCGGCTCCACATCCCACCAGTGCTGCCATGGAATCAAGGAACACACTGTTTGGCTTGCTGGGTTAGATTGTCATATCTCAAATGATGTTTCAGAGCTTGAACTTGCTTTGGCTTCTGAATCAATCAGACGATCCTTGACTCCCCTGACAGCAGGCAACCTTGATAGCCAAGCAAAGCCATTCATGAGTTGAAGAACCTGGAGTCGTAAGGTACCTAACCACCGCCGAGATATATCCGCGGATCCGACTATCACTGAAATTGCGTTTCAACTCGTCCGTAATGTACTTCCACTGAATCTGCAAGTCCTTCAGGCTCATGCTGAAATGCGTCATTTCCTCAATATCCTTATCATCAGCGCCAAATACTTTGAAGATTGCCAGGATCAAAAACCGTTTAACCTTTGGCGCCAACGAATGCCATTTGTTGAAGCGGAAGTCGTTCTCATTCTGAGTCTGGCAATAAATCATCAGACGAAGAGATTCCAGGTCCTCAGCTTCGTCATCATCCACCTGCATGGCCGGACGTTTCTCGATGCTTGCAGCAGCAGGACTCTTCATAATCGCTTTCGCAGCAGGGCGCTTCATTATCGCTTTGGCAGCAGGGCGCTTCATCTTGGAAGCGAGGCGGCCTCAACACTACTATGGGCAGGGTTCAGTCACCCTCAGATCCAACTATTGAATTGCAGCAATGCATTTGTTGACTCGACAATGTCACACACAATTTCCGTAGCACAATTACATTGCAAAGTAAGCACGTCAGTGGAGTCAGTAGCTCAGTAACAGGTCCATCAAAGTCAAAGTCGCATCAACGCGCCAGCCAGGCCTCTCAGTCATTCTGTTGGTCAGTCAACTTTCTGAGTGAAGGGAGTGGGACAATAATAAGTTGTATTATTATCAGCTTTATTACTTTTTGCAATGCAAAAAATGAAAAGTGTGAACGGACGATCGTGGTTTGTGACACACACACACATGTGATTTGTTTCTCATTTCGCAGCAAGCCTGTCACACACAGGTGAAACTAAGTTGGAGCTCAAAACTCACACCTGGTACACCTGGTGGCTCAGAGTCTCAGAGGTCTCTGACAAGATCGAATGTTCCAGTGCCACAAGAGCTTCAATGATGTACTCCCTGTTGCACCACATTCGCAGCGACTTTCTCTTTCTCAAAATGCATTGGACTGCAGTTTCAAGGCTACATCGATGGTGCATCAATAGGAACGCCACAGCTGCAGATGTGCTCCGATGCGCTCCACCATGGCAATGAAACAAGATGCTGCGACAACGCCCTTCAGTCCAAGCCCGTGTAGTTTTGATGTCATTACACATGTGCTGCCAAGTCCGTTTGAAGTCGTTCTTGAAGAGGTTCCACTCCTCACCCTGTAGATGGGTTTTATCCCACAGGCCATAGGCTAGGCGATCTACTGCTGCTGTGTTTTTGCACACGTTCCATGCCATGCTCGTACATCCAGTCAGCTGCATTCAAAGCAACGACCAAATCCGGCTGCACAGGTTTCCCGACCTGACTTATTGCACCCAACTCATGGACCCGCAGCCCGACAGCCAAGCTTCCAATCATGATTTTGAGAGCGTTCAAATTTGGACAAGAGTGATCATGGTGCTCACTGTCACTCTCGCTTTCGTAAATCACACTTGCATCCAGTGGCCACCTGGTCACCTGGTCATAGCCCAGCCCGTCCTCTGCAAATCTTGCCCACTCCTTTTCCAAATGCAGGTCCATGTCTGTCCAGTCACTTCTGTAATACGCATCTTCCACCATGCGTTGGATCAGAAGGGATTTCGGTTGATGATATATTCGGGACGTCGTTGATTGAAATTGGTGAAGCTGAAGGCAACGCGACAAACACACTGTTTGACATCATCACCGCCCCCCGATTGCTACGAGCCGATGCAATCAAGTCTAAGATCAGTAAAAACACAATGACCGACCATCATGCGTCAGCATTTGAACAAATATATTTATAAAATGCAAATGCAAAACAACAAAATTGCACGGCATTCATGAAGACACACATCATACAAATGACAAAAAATGCAGAAACAAATCCCAAACATGCAAGTTGCTTTCAACCTGACCTACATCTTCGAGATAATTCGAGATAATTCGAGATAATTCGAGATAGCCAAAAACCCCCAAATCTAGACCCCATGAATCTAGACCCCATAAATTGGTTAGGATTCAAGCAACATGGAGATCAGCGCAGGTGCAGGGGTCATGCAATCAGGCCTCGCCCACCATTGTGTCGAACGTCTGCGAGAATAAGAAGCAGCATGGCACCGCATCGCATACTGCACTAGGTTCTCTGAATGCGCAAACAAACAACTGAAAGTTATGGCTACTGCGATCACCATCTCATTCATGTCAACCAACTGTCGAAGCGCTTGCACAGGTCCTCCTTGATTTCGTCGTTGGTGAAGTGCATAACGCCCAGCCTTTCAATGCTTTGGCGAAATATTCCCTAGACTTTTGCCCTCGGATCCAAGCATAAAAAGGTCTCATTTGTCTTCACACGCCTGTATAAAAGTTGGAAATGATCGGTGCGACGCTGCGATTTGTAAGAAAATATAGGGCACGCTGCATATGGATACTCTCTGCTCCTTCCACAATTGTTTGATGCTAGAGTCTCCCGAATCTCCTTCGGCAAACAAGTTGAAAGGCAAGCAGCATTTCGACATGAACTGCGTCAAGGACTGCAGTCTGACAAATTAGACCGGCTGGATTGCCGCCCAGTCAACGCCTGCAATTTCCAGCAGCCAGCAGTCTGCTTGCAAGACTCATGAGGGGGTGACAGTGGTCGCGAACGCATCGTAAAGGCTTTTATACTTTTATCGCATCGGCAGAAAATCGAACGAAGAACAAAATGGTCAAGAGTCAAGAGTCTAACTGGTTAGTCGCTACTTGGGTCGGCGCCACTTTCAAGCAGCTCAGGTTGTGTTTTCTATGACAACCTGGCAATACCGGTGTCGATAGTGTCGCGTGTTCACCCCGCAAGAACGAGCACGACCAAGCAGAATTTGCCAAGCTCATGTTTTGACTGTCTTGCCGCATGGCGTGAACTTGGCATTCCGTCTGTCAGCTTTACTGCGCTCTGCGAGTGGTATCCAGAAACAATCTTGCTTGTAAGCCAATGCCAATGTAGAAAGCTTTCCAGAAAAAGAAAAAAAGCAATTTGCCTGCGCGCCTCATTGTTTTGTTCGACGTGAAGTGAAAGTTCAAAAAGAATGTAACAACGAAAGCATTAGTATTGCGCAAAAGCAGGCGCTCTCGCCCGCTCTCACCCTCTCACTCTCACTCTCGCTCTCACTCTCACTCTCCCTCGCTCTCATACTCTCAATCTCACACATTCACTCTCACTCTTCCTCTCGCGCACTCAAATTTAAGTCTCGCTCTCACTCTCAATTTCTTTCTCACTCTCACTCTCAGTGGAAAGTCACTCTGACTATCATCCCCAATCACCCCCACACTCACAACCACATCACTCCCATTCCCTCCCTCTCACAAACCCACGCACAAACAAACTTACTCGCTCCCTCCCTCTCCCTCCCTCCCTCGCTCGCTCGGTCACTCATGAGGACGCACTTGCCTCACTTCAGTGCATTTACGCGTCGCATCGCGTCATCTCACCTCACTCACCTCATCTGAGTTCCCCTCACCCCTAACCCGAGTCTACGCTCTACAGCTCACTCACAACCCAGCCTAAACTCAGGCCCACCCAACCCTCCAACAAACCCTTAACCTGCAACCAACTTAAACCACCCCTCGCACAACCAGAGGGGGAGGCGGGGATCCCCTCGATTCCGAACGCCTGTCCGTCAATTGGCGTATTTCGCTGGGACCTGCTGGGGGTCCATGGGCAATGGGGGTGTCGCACACAAAGCTGATCGTTTGACGTCACCTCAGCAAGAGCAAGTCAGCTGTCGTCTCGAAGCCACCTGAAAACTTCTCGGGATTGAACAGAGCAACTGCACATTCAATCCAAAGGCCACCTTTTCTGCACAAGTGCGCATCTGAACGATTTCTCTTTCGGAGCTTTAAGCGAGTTTGCTTGCTCACCAACCAAAACATTCGCGCGCTTGACATGGCTAGTCCTCGTGCAGGAGGACGCGCCGGGCGTGTCCCCGCTGAGATGGAAGCCATGCTTGCTTGGCTTTTTGTATAATCACATATACACATTTATATTGTATATTCACATGTTAGTTTGAGTGTAGAACTACACACATGCAAACATACATGTTGTAACCCCCTGGGCAGCGAGCGCACTTAGCAGGTTGGCCGTCCATGGGTTCTTCGGCCTGAATGCAACATGCTCCGGCTGTCCTGTCTGGATGATGATCCGCTAATGGCAAACCGGTGAAACTAGGCAGTTTGATCAAGGCTCAGCTGCTGGCCCCAACGCTGTGACATTCCTTGGCCACCGCCCAAGAATGCGCTTCAGTGCCCCCAATCTCTGGACTCAAGTAAGAATTTCCATACGTGCGCCCTAGCAAGTCAGCCAAATCAAGGCAGAGTCATCTGTTGGGTCAACATGAAGACCAGCTCTGCATGCGGAGCAACTGGATGCCAAATCAAGTCCAACCTTGCAAGATCGTGCAAATAAATGTGGATCATCTCATGTGTCATGTTTGCCAAATACAGACAGTCTCTGAATCAATGGGCATGTTGATCCCACATAATTCCAAGAGCGCAAGGCAGCTCTCATGCGATTGATAGCACACAAAGATTGCCAAATAGCTTCTTCAAGTATGACAGCCGTTCATGTATTGCTTCTTGAGCGAAGCTTCACAGGTTAATGCATGTTCTGGGCGAACGGAAAACTGTGGCACATGAACGAGGCACTGTTTTTCACCTTTTCATGCAGGATGTGCTGTTCAATTGTGACCTAAGAATTGTAAAGTTGAAACAATGCGTGGCGAGTTGTTTGCAGCCTCCTCCTGCCTGATCCTGTTTGCAGAAACACATGTCTGAAGATCGGACTGAGGACATGAAAGGGACAGAAATGAAAACAAGGGGAGTGCAGGAAGAATGAAAGGGAAACACAGGACAAGGAAACCAATCGGCACGACGGGAGACGCAGGGAAATGAGCAGCAACGAAAGAACGGGACATACATGGAAAATGAAGCGGACATACCCAGAAAATGACAGGGGTATGAAGAAGGAGTTGAAAGGAATGGAAGGGACATGACCAGGACATCATGGGACCGTGAAAAGGACATGAAGGGGAAATCAAGGGGGAAGCCAGTAGTAAGCAGACAGTTCAGGGTCATGCAGAGGGCCCGGACATCGAGGCAACTCAGGGGGGGCGTGACGCTGCAATGCAGAGAGAGATAGATAGATAGATAGATAGATAGACAGATAGATAGATAGATAGATAGATAGATAGATAGATAGAGAGATACAGAGAGAGGGAGATTGAGGAGAGAGAGACTTGGGGGGATGGGGAGGATGGGGAGCGGAGGGAGGGAGAGAGGAGGACAGAACACACGGGAGGGAGAAAAGGGAGAGGACAATGTCGGCGGAGCCGGTATTCTGCGAATGTGTGCTTTACTTAATGACGTCATGATGCAAATTTGTTTACGGGTCGAGATCTAATTTAAGATTTGTTTGTTTTGTTTTTGGATTTATTTATTTTTTCGTCTTGGCCTGTAAAAAATGCGTAGTTTGAGCTTTTGCAGCCGAAAACAACGTATTTTCCGGGATCTCGTCAACATCCCCAGCATCGTTTTCCACATCGCCAGCTTGTCACACCAGCATCCTCAGCATTACCAGCAGGTCGTTCACTAGCCCGTCAACATCCTCAGCAATATTTTTTGCACCCTTCACTTGTCACACCAACATCCTTAGCATCACCAGCAGGTTGTTGTTGTTTTTTTGAGCTTGACCCTTGGCTAAGCATCTTTCTGGGTTTGTCTCCAAAATACTGATGTCTATGCGCCGTCGAATTAACATGAATGGAGCGACCCCTGCCTGGTGCCACTGGCAGCCTCCCCCATGATGACCGGTGGAGTGATGATTGCATGTGGTGCAAACAATGTGAAAAAATTAGCGGGGGCAGCATCTGGAAGGTACGGAATGGAACCATCCTATGCGAAGCCCAACGTCCATTTCATCCTTTGGAGAGTGGAGAGAATGAGCAGGTTGTTTTCCGAATGCCTTCGACACAATCCCCGAGAAGGACGAGAACTGAGAAGGCCAGTCCAGATCAACATTGATGGATCATGCGAACTCTATGAGGCATTGCGCACGATTACCCATGCGAGAAACTTCCTTCGTAACATACCAGGCGTATTCCTGATGACTATGCTTCCACGCTTTGGAAAATCCAGATTCGAGATAGCGTTCGTATATCCGAAGTTTGATGGAACATACAAGGAACGAGAAGCAAGGAAGGAGATTGTCCCGCGAAACCGATGGATTCACAGCATCACATCCCAAGCCGCATTCCATGCGCTCAGGCTTCAACAACAATGACATGGAGCTCTATGTGAGATGCAACAGTGGTCATTCACGATATGTTGAGTTGGAAGCCAGTGGAAGAGCCTTGTGGAAGTATCAGGACACTTGGGAAGAGCCATCCTACGACTTGCCCAATGCATCCAAGCATTGAAGACCATGAAGATGAGAGCACGGTGAATCCGGCCAAGGGACGCGACGCTTTGTTGATCCTTGCTTTTACACCAGACAATCAGTACAACATCCGAATCACAACATCCGAATCACTGAAGAACGAACCGCCTTGTCAGAACATACCATCGATCCATGCAGCATCATCGCAGCATTCGATACCGATGGACAGCCCCTGCTGAGCAGCTACTGGATCATGAACAAGAACCTCGACCATGATGACCGAGAGCAATGCGAATCCAAGATCCAGGAGTTTGCAGAGCATTTCTTCAAGCACATTGACAAAGGCATCTCCCACCACAAGCACAACAAGTATCAACCGGAACAAGAACAATCCAGTGAGACCAAGAAGAGACGACACTCGACAGATCATGATGAAGAAAGCATGAGCACAAAAGCAGACCGATCCGTCAAGGTCAAGGTCAAGGTCATTGTGGAGCCTCCTAATCCGGCCAATTTGACTTTCAATCGGGAATTTCAGGAAATCTGTTTGGACCGGGCGATGATTACCAAGGCCGATGCCCGGAAGGAGCTGATCGAAATTCAGCAATCATGAGATGGTTCACTTCGAATTCACGGAGTTCATGGAGAGGTACCACACAGATCCAACTAAATGTACACAAAGACCTGACTGATTGCGAATTGAGACCTTTGGCCAGATGAGAACATCGAGGACGATGAGTTCTACTTCGAGCACGCAATTGCACATCCGACCATGGAAGAGTTTCCACTGAGACTTCCAATCGGACTCCAGCAGTTGAAGAACCACCACGATCCTGAGCTCATCAAGTTATTCACGAACATTCTGGGATCTTTGATGCAAGGAACTGATGGCCACGTTGTCGACTACCTCAAGAGAAGAGATTATCCATCCACCATTTCATTGACAGTGAATCACAGGAACCTCACCAGGAATCCGAAGCTGGATAATCATGAACTCAAGCAATGGCCAATCAAGCACCGACCGCTCATCATGCAGATGGTGCAGAACAGTGCAAACATCCTTTGCATCAACGAGGCAGATTCGTTCTGCTACCCGGAAGAGGACAAGACCATCGACCTCATCAAACTGTTCAATAAATGCGGATACAAGGGCATCGTTCTCAAGCTATGGTCAAGTCCATCGCACGCTTTGTCCGAGATGGTAAGCACGCCAGAGTCGAACTATTGGCACGTTACATTACAACCAAGAGCCAATGTTGGAGTGCTACATTCGGCATGTTCAGATGCTTCTTCGGACTCGAGGGGGCACTGATCCGGACTACGACACTCCCACATCCGACTGCCTGGCATCCGCCGGAACATCCATGTTCGTCAACAAGGAGAAGTACGTTGGACAGAGATTGCCACCGCGCACAGCCGTTCAATGGCATGGCAAGAACTGTGAGATTGTCGTCATCCACATCAAGCAGAACAATGAGATCCGTGGAGCACTTCCGAAATCCACCAAGGATTCTGTTCTATCCTACGACACACGGCATGTTACCCGAGCTGATCTTCCATATCCGAACATCAGCCACGGCGCAGCAAAAGAGGACACGCAGAAAGGTATACCAGCGCAATGCGACGATGCCAACAAATCCGCGAACACGTTCAGCAAGCTGCAATCCGTCTACAATCCTGAAAACGGCCTCATGAACTACATCGTGGAGAAGTTCAAGAAACTTTGGAGTTGGCGGAACGAATGGATTTTTCCATGTCTACATCATGCACAATCAAATCCATTGCTCGCCATATGAAGACAGGTTCAGGCTATGACCGGACGTTTCCAGATTGCGTGACGACCTTCGTGTTCAGTTTGGGGAGAGACCCACATCCAACGAGAATTCCGTCAATCCGAGATTGCCAAGCTCGACCAAGAGATGGGTTCCATGATAGAAGATGTTGACAAGGTCATCTCCGACTACAAGGTCACATCCGCAGAGCGCTACAAGCACATCAACAATGAGACGCTAATGCTTGGACAATGCGACTCAGATTCTCACACCCCATTGCTGGTCTATCTCCGCAGCCTCGCAGCTGATCAGGAAAGAAATCTCCACCGCAAGAAGGAGTTCATCCAGAACAAGAAGAAGGAGAAGGAGACCGCATGGAAGTCGTGGGGCCAATCCTACAAGCAAGGATGGAAGCCAATCCGACAGCAGCTATCGTTGGTACTCGCAGAAACGATGGTACTATTACTACAATCCACGCTGAGAGCATTCAGACGGAACCGACACTACGAATTCCAATTGATCCTCCTGCACATCGAGAATATGCCAGCGAGCGATCAATAGTTTCAATTCATCCGCGCCAGAAACAGGATGATTCAAATTTAAATATGGCTACGATATCCATGGCTACGCCTAAAGGCCATGAAGCCAAGAATACAATTTTGGTGTTCAGGGTCAAAAGAAATTGTGTCTGTTTTGCGTTGCTTTTGCTTCGCATGTTGACCCTGAAGACAACCATTGTCATTTTGGCTCAAGGCCCCTCTTGTATCATAGGCACGCAGCATTCATTCTGCAGCCATTGCAAAAGGAGAGCAGCAGAGCGCCTTACAGGAATAAACCACGATCACAGGACCAGGGACATCCATTCTCAGTTCCTCCGCTTTTGGCATATTGGACTCTCTTGCAGACTAGCTCCAGGGACCGACCACATATATTCTCTACTACCACCGGATTTTGGCATGCGGTACCCCGGGTTGAGGGGGGGGGGTTGGGGGGGGTGCCGGGGCTGGGGGCAAAAAAACAAAAAGTAGCGGGGGGTTGGGGGTGGGCTGCCGGGGCGGCCCCGCATGATGATCCAAAAAAAGTACCGATTCGACTAGGGGCGCATTTTAACAGGGGGGTGGCGGCGGGGTGCACCAGAGAGGAACTGGTGATGCTGAGGATGCAGCAAGCCAAAGCCAAAAAGCCACCTTCTAGAGAGGAACTGTGAATGCAGAGGCTGCGAAATGGCCGAAAGCCAGATAAACCCACGTAAAAGCCACAAAAGCCACAAAAGCCAAATAGCCGAAAAGCCACCCACCCTGAAAAACACAAAATCCTTAAAAAAAAATGGCCCTCCTTTGTTTACATATTGCTTCCTCATCCCACTTGCAATCGATTGGGGCCAAGAAAGTCCAGGCGTATCGGTGCATCCAAGCATCTGCATGTTGGGCTGTCTGTGCGGGCCGAGCCACTGCTTGGGCCACGAGAATCAAATTCCAGTCAAACTGCAAGCTTCACAGTCTCTTGCCGCTGCCCCAATACCAACCGTCGTTGCGCAAGCAGTTTGTGGAAAACGTGGAAAAGAAGCTTGACAATCGTGAGGCAACATAGATCGAGCTTGGGCCGCTTGGGCCAGCACGGTTAGCTGAGAGAACAGTCTTCGTCACGCCAACAGAAGCACTGCCAGCACTGTCGCGGGAAGCCAACCAACCACAAGGCATCAGCGATCAACAAGCAAAATGCTACACAACCAAAGATACCCACAACCAGCTGCGAGCACTGCCAGCTCAAGCAAGTGCAGGTGAAGGGTGTGATCAATCCATCCAGTGTAGTATACTGCTGCTGGTGGTTGCTTTGCATGCAATTGCATGAGACCAACGCACAAAGCGAACAAGGTCAACAGTGTCAGTAGTGCAACATGCCAGATAGTCGTGGCAAGTTCCAAGCCTGCCATGCTGCGCAAGACATATTTTGCCGAGATCAGAAGCTGCGCGGAACAGCCCTTGTGACGCCCGCTGCATCACAGCGGTGACGCAGCTCCTTATAGACACGGCTCCCAAGGTCTCTTTCTCGACGGCAACACAACCTCATTGCATTTCTCAAAGCACGGCAACACACACCTTTCAAATCCTTTCAACCAGCCTTGGCAATGTTGGCAATGCACTGCTTCTTTGCCGGAGGGACCTTAACGTCCAAAGTGTGCCCCGAATTACATTGGTCACCAAACTCCCACTTCAATGCCAGGTTGCATCGTTTCCGGTCCTCAGTGCACAACATGCAGCCAAGACTCTGATTTGCATACTGAGTTCTCTTCCAAATCCGCTTCGCGGCGAACATGTCCTGCCACATCGCGCTGCGCCAAATATCACACGGCAACAAAACAATGACCTGGGTTTCGAGCCTGCATTCTGTCATGCTCACAGGTGTCTCCTGGCACCGACGCACACACCATGAGCGATGCCCTACGCATGCTGCGCAAACCAGGACGACCCCCAGCCACTTGTTGCAAAGCGTTGCAGCATGCCATGTCAATGAAATATCTCATATGCCGTACCAAACTGCTCCGGACACCCCATGAACCAACAAAAACTATCAGTATGGCTAAACTGCGTCAGAAGATCGTTCTTCCAGCTGGAACAACGCCGCATGTTCCAGGGGTGAGCATTGTCAAACTGTTCTCGCTGGTTGGTAGTTTCTGGCTGCTAGGAGTTTGCGTTAAAAAGAACTGCTTGCCCCCATTCTTCTGCGACGCTGGTCGAGAATAAAGAGCTATCGAAACGCAGCTGTGTTGCCCGACAAATTGTCGAAAGCATCACTCAAATGTCTTCTGAGCATTGCATGTCCCACGAACTCCTAGCATTTTGACAACTTACGACGCGTGTGCAAGATTAAACACGAAGCAAGTCATGCACAGTGCTGTGGCCAACAAATATCCGCCAACACTTTCTTCTCAAAAAAGGGAAGCCATGGAGCGTAGAACACGGATAGCCCAGACTCTTCCACGCCTATGCGCATGTGATACACATGAAACTATGGAGTCGCTGCTGGTGTCGACCACATTCTGCATGCGCTTTTGCTTGCATCGTCTAAGAGCCAATTCAACCTTGGGACGGGTTTGTGGTCAACGCCGCCAGTGTCACCACGGTTTAAGCTAAGACCGGGCCCGTCCGTTAGGTCAAAATGATTATTGTTGGTAGCTGCGGAAGCAAATGCAGAAATCGGGCAGTGTTTGCTTGGAGCAACCTAGACCAAACAGTGGAATGGAGGCCCCCTTGATGAAAATGTTTAATTTGCCTCGCTTTTTGTTCCTCGCTTGCTGTGGGGGCGGCATTGGTCGATCCTTGGAAGCCTGTTGTCCAGACAGGTCCCAGGCGTTCCCAACAGGCTCCCAGCCAACCACCAACCACCGGGCATGAAAGGAAGCACAGTGAGAAGTCTGCCCAGCTGCCACACACCCCTGAAACTGGCACCAAGCCAGCGCACGCCCCCACGACTTGCCCAAGCGTTGGGCGAGGCACTGAAAAAGAACTGTCGCTTTGGCTGCTGAGCCAAACTGATTGCCAATGGTGACTGCAAGCATGTCCGGGCCTGCCAAAGACTATCATGGGCAACAGGGGGGAGGACGCTAAATAACAGGTTTGCGAGTTAAGCCTGAGTGTCAGTATCGCAAGATCACCACGCACATGTCGCAGCTCTGCGAACGGCATGTCTAAGCGTGGCAGGCGAAGCTAGAACTCAAAAGAAAGAGCGCTTTGTTTCGTGAGCCAAGATGCCACCAATGGTCATCCCATTTCGGTCAAGAGCAGTCACTTCCGCAAATGAAACCGTGCCACCTTGGCCTGCCAAAGACTAACACGAGGAAATTCGGCGCTAGGAGGCGGCGCTGGGCGATCGCCCTGAAATAGAACAATAAACATAGAAAAACAAGGAATTTATTTAAGCTTGTGGGCCGCAGGCTGGCCTCCGAAACAAGTGTCTATGCTGGGCATATCGGTGGCCCATGGCCAGCTCGACCAACGCCTGCGTGTCTCCGTGTTTCCCATGAAACAACATCCCAATGTCGCAGAAGTAGGCAAACAATCCCACCAAAGGACAAATATCTCAAGAAGATTGTATCGTTACAATTCTGGCAACAGCATGGCTCAGGCAGGCACGTGGGTTGTGGGTAGCCACCTGCAAACAGCGCGACACCGACACATGTCAGCACTTGCCAGAGATGTCAGCGTCAAATGCGGCGCTTTCAAAGCAACAGTTGAGGCGCTTGCCATGCACCGGTCGGCAAATCGCTGTCCTGGCCATGCCTCACAAAGAATTGCACAAGCTGCAACAGCGAAGTACGGCGCCGCCTTCGCCCAACGGCATCAAGCTCGCCACAGCCCCATCGTTTAGAGATGCCTTGAGCCAAACCCACCAAAGATTTAAGAAGCTGTGTCTACTTACATCAGCCCGATGCTTCTCAAAGTCTAGCTCTTTCCTCAAAGCACTCAAGCCTCCTCAAAAGCAGTCTACCATCTAGCATGGCACCGTATGTACAATTTGAGCACCGCCACATTTTGCTCCGGTCGGGTTCAAGGCGACGCAGAATCATCCTGCAAAACGGAGTTGGCAGCATTTTCAAGACAATGAGACAACAGTGCGGCCTTGAGCCCGGCAAGCTGCTGGCTGACAAGGTCGCAAAGCCTGTTTGGGCCATGGTGCTCTAAAAAACCGGTGCGCGCGCGCCGAGTTCAGCTTCACCCTGGAAGCAAACCATAGCAGCAGGCGGTGCAGGAAGTTCAGCAAGTCATGCGCCAACAAAGGCGCCCGCTGTTAACTCTTGATATTCAGCCTGATAAGCTGGACGTGCCTGCGCATGAATTCAGTGCTGTAAAGTCCTTTTGGCCCGCTTCGTTTCTCCCAGGGCGCATGCTTTTTGTTGGAGTTGGAAACGGTTTCGAACCTAAAAGCCTCGAATTCACATGGATTCCGCTTGCTGACCTACTCAATGCTTTGCTCGACTTTGGCTGGTGTTCCCTCTTCGGAATCTCAGTGTGTACCACCCACTGAGTGACCCCAGGACGGCTTTGCCGTTACCTGAGCGCGAGAAGTCTGCTAGAAACGTCGCTTGTGAGTTACCCGAATTGAGTTGATCCTAGGTTTCCTTAGTGTTTTGACTTGGATTGTTGCGTTTGTCTTTTTCGTTCTTCCTTTGCCTCGTCTGTCTTCCTGCTCCTGGCCCCGTTACGGGATGGCTACCTGGCCTACTGACTGTCTTCGTCGAGCAACTCTCCGTCCATTCACCGCTTGTTTGTGCTGCTTCTGTAGGCCCCTTTCTGCTCGCTAGTCATTGTTTGCTTCGTCTGTTTTGTCTCACTCATCCTGGCGTTCTTCTTGTCGCATCAGCCTTCTTACTATGAGTATGTCCTCTCCGTTTTCGACTCCTTGGTCTTCTTCGTCCTCTGCAATGTCTTGCTTTGTGGCTCTCCGGGAATCGGGCTTCCCGGTCTTGTTCGTCCTTCTTGCTTGGTTCCAGACTTCACCGTTGTCTTCGCAGTGATCTTCGTCTACACAGCTGCGTCTCTTGTTTGGGGGCCCCTCTGCCAACGATGGTACTGCAGCCAACAACTCGTTGGTGAAAATAGCAGTCACCACATCCTCTGCTAACTCTACGACCTCCACAGATTTGATGAATTCCCCCCACGACACCATGGCAATCACTCAAGCGCAACAGATTGACTGATGCTTGAGCATCATGCTGCGAGAGTTCAGTTTTCACATTGTGCATCCTCACAATGCCACTGCATGGTGATGGACGGACACACAGCACACACAGCACACACACACACACACACTTACACACAGACACACACCACACACGCACACACACACACACACACACACACACACACACACACACACACACACACAAACACACACACACACACACACACACACACACACACACACAACACACACACACACACACACACACACACACACACACACACACACACACACACACACACACACACCACACACACACACAACCACACACACACACACACACACACCACACACACACACACACACACACACGCCACACAGGCACAACGCACAGCACACACGCACCGGCCGCGGTGCGTGCGGAGCGGGGCGTGTGGTGTGGGATGTGAGGTGTGTGGGGTGCTGTATGTGGGGGTTGGGGTGGTGCGGGGGTGACAGCACCAATTGGTGAAAGGCACTCAGTTGCACCTTGCCTGGACCCAAAGGCATCGGCTCCGTCCATGGCACTCAGAAGCTGCTCAAAGGACTCAAGCCTAAGGAAAGGCGGCTTTCATGTCTCCAAAGCAGTAGCACCGACACACATGCACGGTAATTGTTTGGTGCCACAGTTGAATGATGCACAAGGCATCAGTGCATACAGTCAACTGTATCTTAAGAGTCCCACTTTGAGCCAACCAGACTTGCCTGTCAAAGCAGCGCCATTATGCCGTTCAAGGAAACATTCACGGCAAGGTAGGTCCTGTGAATCAGACTGGACTTCGAAGCAGCTGTCGTTGAGCAAGACCTAGCAAACGGGGCTGCCACGTTGTTTCCTTTTGCAAATCACTCCATCGCTCTGCCTCCAATTCGCGCCGACTTGGCAGCCTAGCCAAAACTGCTTGGGCATCCCAAACCCTAAACTGAAGATTGAATTGAAGCAAAAATCAACATCATGCTGCAGCGTCCCCGCCTGGACACCACGCGGAATACTGCTGCCTTCTGGTCTGGCAACACGTTGAGGATGTCCATGCTGTGGAACATGTCCACATAATGTTCCTCAGGGGCTAGCTGCCAAGCATGTGCAGCATAGTTTGGTTCCGTGCAAATGTCCAATGAATCAATCCGAAAAAAGACCGCAAAGAGACTGCTTGTCCGATTCAAGAACAAGCCTTGCTTGCATGACTGCTTATAATTCATCCTTGCAATAAGAAACTAGTTTGTTCAATGTCGCAAGAAGTGCAGTGCTTCCTGCCAGCAGTATGCAGTGTTGTCCTTGATATGCCGCAAATCGTCCAGCCATGGTGGCGGCTCGTTTTGCGCAATCATCGGATCTGCAAGGGGACAATTGCGAAATGGTGAAGTGTCGGGTTTACAACATTTTTTGCTCTTAATCAACTTGTCTTTGGTTTCGGATTCCGAAATAGTGCTGCAACAACCCAGGCTTGTTCTTCAGCCGTCACAGTTGCACAGCTGGGGGAAATGCGGCACGTTCCAAAAATGAGATTGTGCAAAGATTTCTCTGCACCTCACTTTCATTGCTCGAGTGTTTGCAACGTTCGGACCTCTGAATGCAAATGCCGCGTCTCCGCAATGGAGGTCCATCTAGAAGTCCCCCTCCAAAAACCGAAAGTTTCATGTATGCACACCACAAAGTGCAGAATCCCTGCACGGAACTTGTTCGGAAACATTCAAAAACCATGCAAAATTGACTAGTTGTCTGTTTCAAGGAAATGTAAAACTCTCAAAAGCAAGTGTTGTTTCACTTCAGGGAGTCTTTGATGCTAAGGCACGAAAAGGCCAACCAAAATCCTCTCCCAAAACTCAAACGGTGTTTACATCAGTCAGTTTTTATTTCTTGGTTGTCCCAACTAAAAGTACCAAAAAAAAAACAAAACACAACTGTTGGATCCATGAACAGCAAACAGTAAAGCTGGCTGAAGTCAAGTAAGTTTGCTCTTGCGAGTTCAACGGTTTTACTTGTACGGGGGGGAAAACAAAAGCAAAAACTACCTGAAGAAAAAACCTGTTACTCTCTGGACCTTCACCGGTAGACTTGTACTGGGCGAAAAAAAATGTATATAAAACGTCCTGAAGTAAAACAATGTATATTCTTGGGGGTTTACAATTTGACTCTTCTGCAGATAAGTTTGAGGTGTTTGCTACTTGTGGGAAAAGTAAACAAGTGAACAAGTAAACGTATAGTCCCGAGTCCCGAGAAACAAAAACTGTAAAACAAACAAAAGTAAATTATTGTTTGTTTTGAAGGAGTTGTCCGTTTTTACGTTCCCTGCCGAACCTAAACATGCAAAACTTTAAAAAAAAAAAATGTTTCAGGCAGTTTGTGCTCCCAGTAAAAGTATTCAAGCCAAAAGTAAAGCGGTTGGACCCATGAAAGTAAACATTAAGTTTGAATTGCATGTTTGTATTTGTTACTTGTATTGTTTAAGTAGACAGGTAAAGGCGAAACGCGTGAACCCATGAACAATAAAAATAAAACTGGATCAAATTTCAAAAACAAGATGGCGTAGTTGTTTTCTCTTTAACAGTGAAAACAAAATGTCTCAAGTAAAACATGTTTTATTGTTGGGAGTGTACCGCTTTACTTTTCCGCGGTACAAAAGCACTTTGAAAGTTTTATTTTATTCTTTCGTTTCATGGTTCCAAACGGCGTTGCTTCCAAGTTAAACAGAAAGACTCCCTGAAGTGAAACAACATGTACTTTTGAGACTTGTACTATCTATTGTGTTGCTTGAAAGCGCGTGAGCACCTGGGGGGGAATCACATATACATCATGTCCAGCAGGCGTTCGGCAAATGGAACTGCAAAAGATCACATGTCATGCTACGGAAATGCATGGCCAAACGCAACACGATCATGGCAAACCACACACCCCACAGCAAGGCAAATGTGGAATTGGCATGCTGAGTGGCTTTGTTTTTTGAATTTGGCGCGCTGAGTTGTTTTGCCCCTGTGGCCTCCAATTCCGTGAGCATTGGTCCACATCCGTTCCACTCAACCCATGCCTGAAACGTGCATGATCGTGAATATTCAAGCCTAGCTCATCCCCTGTGATTCCGGCAAGTGGACAATAGGGGTAAACAAGTCTTATCCTTTGAGCCAAAGCACACCCACCCCACCGAAACTACGAACGGGCCTTAAAAGTTTGGCTCCTTAGGACAAAGGAGGGGGAACACCAAACGGCAGGGAGGGGACCTGAAAGGTAAATCAAACCAGTTTTCAGGAACGGCTCAACTCGATACGCTGGTGCGGACTCTTTTTGCAGGCATGGGGTGAAAGCGAGACAGCTTTCAAAGCTGTAAAACAGTTCAGCATTCAATGCTTTCCATGCCGCACAATCAAGACGCACATGCCGTCTTGCGGCGTCGCCCACTTACCCCAAGTACACAGACGCTCACAACGAGCATTCTTCCAACACCGCATCGATATCGACTTGCACGTTGAGCATTTTCATCTGTTCCGGCACCTCCCCCCTAGACGGGGCATCTGCTGGATTTGAGAAAGAACAGACTCTCTCAAACCAAATCAGCGAGCCAATCGCAACTTCAACATTGTACACAAACTGCAAAATCTTCTCCGCGCCAGCCAAGGAGGCCTTGTTTGAGATGAAGGAGCCAAGGGCGGCATTGTTGTCAGTGAAGATAACAGGAGCGAATCCACAAAGCTTTTTATGCCACAAAGAAAGTGCGACTGCAACGGCAAAGGCCTCGAACTCGTAAATGGGGTTCTTGCTGCCCACGTTGGCAACGCGCTGCAACTGGGTGTTGGTCATGAAATAAGAAAAGACTGACAGGCACTTTTCTCCTTCCATCAAAATTCCACCGAGGCCTGCTTTAAGGTCGCTTGAAGATTCATAGCAAGCGTCCACATAAATGTGCCTGACCGGCAGCTCCCTCGCCGCGATGCGCCTGGGTGGAGACAGAAGGATTCTGTCACGAACCCACTTGAGCGCAGCCCTAACGGCCTCATTTGCTTCAAAGACCCGGCGGGCACCATCCAAATGACGGCGCAAGGTCTTCATTGCAACTGCTGCCCCACGGCCCCAAATCTGCGTCTGCAAATTGCAAACGGCCCTTAAGGGTTTCCCAGTGGGCCGGCTTGATCTTCCCCTCCGTGAGAACCTGATCAGTAGCCGCGGGCAGTTTGCTCGTTCGGTCCTCCGTGTTGCTAACCTTGACAATGGCGCGGCCCCACGGCCCAATACTGACTTCCAGACCCAATACAACGCACACTGCGCTGAAGTCACAGTCCTTGTCATCTGCAGTTTGAAACCCAATGAATGAAAACAAGGCGCGCACAATCATTGCAGTGTGATTGGCAACAGATTCCCAAGCAAAGCAAACGTAGTCGTCAAAGTAAACACACCACGGGAGCTTCAGAGCCCTGACCCCGATTGACCACGCTGCAAATGCGCACCTAACAAAGTTGTTGACGCTTGCAACTGAGCCGAACGGGAGAACCACGCCCTGGTAAATCTCGTGCCCACCGCCCGGTCGATAAAGCGCAATGTACGCGTCGTCCAGTGAATCCAAGGAAATTGAAAACTGTTTGTTAAGGCATGTTGCACTGCTCCTAGCTTGAACCCAAACATGAACCCCCAAAAGAACAAAGCAAGTCCGAAGCGGCCGCAGTTCTTTTTACCGGGATTGCTGAAAGTAGCACTGCTTTCAGGGCACTGGTGCGCCTGGAACAGGAGGCGCGTTGACCCCTGAAAGTAGCACTGCTTCCAGGGCACTGGTGCACCTGGAACAGGAGGCGCGTTCACCCCCCTGAAATTTGAAAAGGCAAGACAATGCGTGTCCTTGCATACAAATGCAGTGCTTGCGGGGCGCGGCATGCGTGCCCACGCCCCAAGGTCCGGAGACCGAAAGGTCCGGAGACCCGAGGTCCGGAGACCAGAGTTGGTCCGGAGACCTGGTCTGGAGACCAAGAGGCCCGGAGACCACCAATGAAAGTGCAGAGCGTCTGCTACCTATACTTGCAGAGCCTTGTATAAGGCAGTGCAGGGTGGGTGGGTGGGTTTCAAAAGAAACCGCAGGTTTGGGTCAAGGCTAGGAGCAAAACGGCCAACGCGTAGTTCGATTCACAACATGCCCTAAACACAAGGGAAAAGAAACCCTAAGCGTTAAGGCATGTTGCACTGCTCCTAGCTTGAACCCAAGCATGAACCCCCAAGCAAGTCCGAAGCGGCCGCAGTTCTTTTTACCGGGATTGCTGAAAGTAGCACTGCTTCCAGGGCACTGGTGCGCCTGGAACAGGAGGCGCGACCCCCCCTTCAGTGTTTCAGGCAACCCCGGTATAAGCGAGCCCGCTGGGCCGCAGGCCTCATCACCCGCCCTTCAGAGTGGGGTGGTACCTGGCAGGGCAAATGTTTGCGTGGCCATGCACGCTGGGCTGTGAGCAGCCTGTTACTCAGGGTCTGCACTTTTTCCGGTCAGAGCGGCTTGATATAAGCGGCTGGCTGACGCCGCCAATTGTTCTGGCTGACAGGTCGCAAGGCAGGTCGGGATGCAAATAAGGCTGGCTAAGCAGTGACGGAGGCAGCTGCCAGATGCTCCGGGCGCCAGGGCGCATGCATCGGACACAGCTGAATGCCTCGGCCTGACATTGCTAGGCCCGCAGGGCTGAAGCGTATGCGACTTTCAGGGCGATGGCGGAATCGGGCCAACCGACCTCTGCTGAGATCGTCTGCCCAATCATTGCACCTTCCTGGAACGTGCGTCGGCTGCAGCAGCACATTGTGAGCGTGAGCCCAGAAGGCTGTTAATTGCACGAAGAGTTGCAACGGCCAGGAGGTCGTGAACAACTTGTTAAGGCTTGCTTCCGTGGCGGAATTGTCTGTGCCTGAAGGCATGCTAAACGAGTAGTGCCCACCACCAATGTGGCTGTGGGTTGCTTGCAGTAGTGCTAACTGTGCCAGCGTCTCGAAGCATGCGATGTACCGCTGTCCAGGCTTGACAAGGCAAGGCCACACGGCTCGTATGTCCTGCATGTTCCAGGTCTCGGCAAACCAAACCACTTGGGAGGATGTGATTGCCCAGCCCCCGATCCCTACCAAGTCGTCTTCGGCACACGCATCCGCGGCAGCCAGAGCTTGCAGCTGGTGTGGCCGCGCCAAGGGCTGAACAGGCGAGTGCTGAAAGCACAACGCCAGCCAAGTAAGGCATTGTTGGCTTGACGTGGAAAGGCTAGTGTATGGGTTATTGGGGTCCGCGATCCCCAAAATTTCCAAGATTTTGGAGCGCACTGTGATCCACAAGCCCGGAAGGCTATGGCTAGTTTTGAAATCCTTGTTCAAGGATGCTCTAAAGGCTGACCACATTTGAGGCGGTATCGAGCGCATTGAGCCTGGTGGGCTGTTGAGGTCCGAGTATAGTGGCGCTAGCCAGGATCTCAGATGTAGGGCAATGAGCAGGCCTATGCACTGCTCAAGTGTTTTGCGGGGTGCCCGTCGGTTCCCCAGCAGTGCTTTGATCAAGGCGTCCAGCTTGGTCAGCTTAGCGGACACGAGCTGAATGGTGTCGTGGGAGAAGTTGATCTCCCAACCGCACCAAACAAGGCTGTCCTGGCATTGCGCCTTTTTCCATGAAATGGGCGCTGCAATGGCGCAAAAGAAAAGCACTACCAAGGCAGACATATCTGGTGCGCTATCCCGGAAGAGTGCACACAGAAGGTCGTCCACAAAAAGGAAGGTGTCAAGAGACGGCACCGTGGGACGCTATGCACCGAACCCTCCAGCTGTAATACCAACCACGTGGAAAGGTGTATACGGACGATGCCGTTATAGCCGAACCCGTGTAAACGTTGTAAGGGAGAAGGAATGACAGTTACAACAGTGGTCCTGACAAATGCAGCGCAAGCGTAATGTTTTCCGCTCTCAACGCCGATCACGTATGAATGCAGCTACACATCAGATCTTGAACCTCAATTGTGTCTTGAGCCAAAATGGCGATCAATGGAACTTGGTAAGCAACACTAACACAGACCTCAGAACAGCTTCCCAATTTAGGCACGGGGCCTAGAGGGTTTTAACATCCCCCATTTGGGTCGCATTGTTCATCATGCGGTCCAAACACCACAAAACGTTCCACTGGTCACGGCTTCACTACGAAATCGTGGCGTGCATTCTTTTACTTGGCTATCGCGACACCTTCATATTCTTTGAAACAAGGCCGGGTTTCGATGGAAAGCCACCCTGGGTTTCATCCACCAAATCAAAGGGGCACTCCCATATCAAGGTGTAATACAATACACTATGTTGGTAACGTCATGGGAAACCACCATGAAACATCCCAGCTGCCGGCCTTTGCTCGGATTCGCATCGCCGCAGCTGTCATCCCAAAAAATGGGTTGGCCACAAAAGTCCAACAGAGGCGCCTGCTGCGGAAGCAATCTTCATATCTCCGTCAAAGAAATAATCGGTGAGCAACAAGTAACTCATAAAATTCAAACCCAAATGAAGTCCATTCCAGATTACCCCCGCCACCCCCGGTGCCTCTGAAAAGATATCAGCCAAGAGCATGGATCACCGTCCGGTCAACCTTGCTGTTGGGCATGTTCATCGGAATATGTAACCATGTACACATCCAGTCATCTTGGACACATGAATTCATATCATGACGTAAAGTCGTTCCATCGCAATGGTGTCGATGAGATGCAAGCAACGGATGGGGACTAACCCACATCGTGCCGCAATCAACATCTTCACTACGCATACCTGTCCCCAATGGACAGTCTGTGAGTGCGTCGACGGAACTCCTCGTCCAAGTTCTTCTGGGCTTCTCGTGCCCGGACACACTTCTTGTTGTGATCCTCTGGTAACCAGTGCCCTTTCCGAAGGCACCAATCCAGCAGAGGTGTGTCGCATTTGTTCGGGTCGATGGCCGAAATGATGGCGCTCACATTGACCGCGTAACCATATTTGCCAAGGTTCAGGCCATCCCTCACGAATGATATATACTTACAGTTGAAAGCCAGTGAAAAGCATCTGAAAATAATATCACCCACCGGGTGCACTCGGTCCTTGACCAGGAGCTTCATTTCGTCCTTGGTGACATCGAGGATTCTCGCTGCAATCCACAGCTTGTAGAAAGTATATAGTCCCTCGCATTTGCACACCATCATACGAATATATCCTTCACGCTCCTCAACCGATCGGAAGACTCTTGTCCGAACATTCTCCGATTGAGAAATCTTCAGTGCTGTTGATGGCAAAAGTATACCTTCCTGATCGTGCTCGGTGATGTTGGGGTATCTCTTGAAGTCATTGTGGTAAGGGCAGCCCGCCCTCCCCTCGAGCGTGGCATTCATCGTTCTCTCCTCACCACCCTCGAACATCCCCCACATCTTGGACATCTGGAGTGCGATAAACCCTGCCATGTACTGAGCCTCACGCGGCTCATCAAGGCAAATCGCCATCCGCTGGGAATTTATGATATCCCGTGACGTCAGATCAGTGTCGCGGTTTTTCCAACCGCTGTCTTCCTCTTCTGACGCATTGCCGGATAGCCGGAGGAAAATCCTTGCGTGTCCATGTCGTCTTCTTCTCCCGGAACTTCATCCGCTTCGTCAGCATCCTCCTGTGCCGCCGCATCGTGGTTGGCTTCTTCCTGTGCGCGCCTTGCATCTCCCGATGACGACCTTGCTGACTTCGTCCCTGACCTCGTTGACCTGCGCATTGAACTCCTCCATCTTGTTATTCCGATAGAGTTCGCATGCACGATCAACCATGTCTATGATGTAGTGCAGATTATCGGCACCTGTCTCGGTCTCAGGCATCCTCTCGCCGATCTTTGTGACGTTCTGGAGGAACATCGCAGCCGACTCTTGGGATGAGTTGACGAAGCCAGGGCAGATCTCGTTTCCACACACTTCGAGTACGCTCTCTTGACGTCAACGTACTCCAGGCGTTTCCCTCCGTTGCTTTTGCCAATCCAAATGGACTTGACCTCATAGAACGGGATCACGTCAAAGACCATGAATGTCCCATTTGCCGCGACTCCAGCTCCATACCGCGCGAGGGTTGCACTGGGAATGTAGATGATCGCAATCGGATCCCCCTTCCTTACGTTCCGTAGCGTCACCTTCGTTGCCACGTTCATCTCATCCCATGGGGCAAACGCTCCAAAGTGCAGTGCTAGCCTGTTACCGCCATCGATTCCGCCGGGGACTAGCCCACAGCGTACGATGCTTGGCAGGTTTTCCACATACGTCACATGGAATGCTCCTCCGAGAGAATCACCCATTCTTGCGGAATACCTATTCGCCAGTGCGGATGAGCTCATGAATCCAAAATCACTGTGACCAGTTGTGACTCGGATGCACCAAGGGCTGTACCATCCATCGCATCTGTTGAACATCCTGTCGATGTCGTCCCGATCCAGGCCAGCTTTGGTCATTTCCTCCCTGGCCGCCCTCGTGTCGTTCGGGTTCATGATGCTTGGAAACCTTGCTGCCAGGACCTGAAATCTCGATTTCTTGTGCCCAGATTCCTGCCACTTGATCACCTCCATGATGCCCATGTATCGTTTCGCTCTCGAGGTGTTAGGTGGGAATATGTCGTTGTTCCGGTCGTCAATGACTGCATCAATGTCGACCCATCCACCTTCGTCGCACCTGAAAGCACTTCCTCGGCAATTGCCGATTTTGTGTCGAAGGACTCTGCATAGGTCGTGAGATAGCTGGTTTGCTTGGTCTTTCGTAGCAAATACCGAGCGATCATCGCCAATCCTGCATAGTGGGGCACCGTCAAAAGGAGCAACGCAGAAATTGACACTCTTGCCAAGCTGCATCACGTCCACCTGCTCAAGGATGGCACCTTTGGGAAAGTATCTGGGGTCAACGATGGACGCATACGCCCATGGCAAGTGCACATCACTCACGTCGCCATACTTCGGGATGTAGCACGGGATGGTGTCGCATCCCATCTCCAGCGTCTTCTTGAATGTCCTGTTGTCCCCGCACGGATTGTAGGTGAGGTCCACGCCACCACATTGTAGCTCTCCTCCCTCAGCCGTGTCAGCCATCTCCACCAAGTTGATGGTATAGCTATACATCTCAATTGTTTCTTTCCCTGCTTGTCCTCCTCTCTTTCTTTCCTTGGACGTTGATGAGGACGGTTCCTCCGTATCCCCCATATCTTCATCCGATGAAACGGGGTCACTGCTGAGTAGCTCGCGGAGCATCTTCATCGCTCTCTCATTCCCAGCAGCCTCCTCAATGTCTTTGCAGTCGCCGTCGTGGGCCAGGTTCGCGCACTTCATGCAGATTCCCATTTCTCCCATGCACTTCTCCATTGACTCCAGGAATCCTAGCGCCGCTCTCCGCCCGTCGATCACTCGCTGCTTCTTTTCTTCCTTCTCAGCGTTGGGCTGAGAGCTTCGGCTCGGGTCTGGTGCTTGACCAAGACCGTCACCTTCGCCCTCCGTTGCCTTTCTCTTGGATCCTTGGGCAGAAGGCTCGGTTATCAGGGATCGCGGGTGTCTGGGCTTGACCTTGTTCATGATGTCCAGCACTTCTTTCGTGGGCACGCCTGGAAGGTTTGTTCCGCTTTCGGTTCTGGCCCGTCGTGTGGGTCACGTTCCCGGCGAGGTGCCGTACTATTGACTGCTCGAACTCCCTCTTGATCTTCCATGCTTCCACAGCGGCAGTTCGTGCTGGAAGTACGACATCACCTCAAAGAACCCCAATACCATCTCGACGA
>CAUJNA010001348.1:70000-87414 GCA_963377175.1 Effrenium voratum | reverse complement strand
AAATGTTCACCCGCAGCGAATGGCGTCGGGGTGTTGGAAGTTGGGAGCAACGATCGCAGACTCTCACCAGGAATCCACGGCAACCCCTCTTTTGGCTCAAGGCAACACCTCTGATGGCGAAGAATCCAACTGGCCAGTTGGATGAACCCCTAAAAAAACTGGGACAACCCAACACCTGGCGTCCGTTACTAGTACGATTTCTCGCTCTGGTTCCCTGGAGGAAATCCATCTTTGCATCTCTGCGGCGCCTGAAATCCCTGGAGCCGAGTCGCACAGCACATGCCCAGCAGCGCCGCTCGAGGCCCCAGGGCCTTCTTCAGCAAGGCCACGTAACCTGGGCGCAGTGGCTAGGCACAGCTTCTTGTTGACACCATTGGTGGGGCCACCCATTGGTTTTTTTTCATGTTTAAACCACTGGTTATGATGATGCCCCACCCTTGTAAAGGTTGTGTTTAAACATATTTTGCCCCCACCCAGGTTGACACCTCCGATTGGTGGTTTGGAGATTTGCGGTTAAGTTTAGGAGGGGTTTCCCATGCCGGTAAACAAGAAAGAGGGGTTCAAATCCCACCAATCCAAGCCATCTATTCGGGGTTACCTGATGAGGGGCCAGCTTTGAAAAAACACCATTATGCGGATATATTCAAAAACCGAATGGCAGAAAAAGTTACCTCAATGTGCCCCAGAGTTTCTTGTTAAAGGGAACCCCTCCAAAAAAAGGACACGACAATGGGCGCTGGCGATCATTTCCATGTGCAAGACGCCTTTTGTGCACCGTGTGGCCATGGCTTCTTGAAGGGGATGCCTAGGCCCAAGGCTGCATGACTCGCACATCTTAGGGAGTCGCTTTGGACCCATGCCGGAGGTTTGTTTCAAATTCCGGGAGTTTCGGGACTCATGTTCCTCTGCAAGTTCTTGCAGTGGGACCCAAATTTGAGCGTGATGTTTCATTTGCGGACACGCAGGAGATCATGTACATGGGGAAGCATGTCCATCAGGAGGTTGTTTTGTGAAAATGCATTGACATTTCCTTACTGTGTTTGCCGACTTCCCGAGTTTTGTGGGGCTATCATCCCTTTGTCTTTTGTAAGGGTCAAATGTTGGGGCGCCGTTTTGCGCAGCCACAGGCTTCCAAACCTCAATTGACAACCCCCTATCCGAGACCCCGGTGACCATGGGTTCAAGGAAACACCCTCCAAAAAAAACGAGCAACAGGAAGTAACCTACTCTGGGATATGGATGTGTCCCATTTGAAAAGACCGCCCAAAAAAACAAATATTGGATTTCGGTTCTCCTCTTGGTTTTCCTTCAAAACCACCCAGCAAAAAGGTCACCGAGCCTCCAACAAAACATATACTGAAGCCTGTTAGAAGAAATAGCAGACACGTCCGGTCGTGACTCGGTTTCCTTTAAAACCAATAAAGGAAGACACAAATTGCTTCATTTCCAGATATTGACTGACTTCATTGGAACTTCTTCTCGCAATATTGCCAGTCGTGACAGGTTCCGTAGGTTCCCTTTAAAACCAACAGGGGAAATAACAAACACTTGCTGGTGCTCAGTACAAAATGGGGACATGAACCCAAAATTCCCCTGAAAGGAAACCACAAGTTATAAGGGGTCATTCCGTTTCCCATGCCCTGATCACCAGCAAGCAACACGGCTATGGGTCAAAACCCCGTACCTCCAGTGAACATCCGATTCAATCCCCACTAAACACCGAAAACCCCGACTAAGATGGGTGGTGCACCTACCTCAAAAGGGATCCCAAAACGTTTTGACCACCACAGCCACATGTTCATTTCAGCCAATGGAAAAAACGCAAACGGCCTGGCGCCTGGCGCCTCCTATGCATTCTTGCAGCAGGTCTCCCCCAGGCGTTGGCGCAGGCGGTGTGTGAGGATCGCCGCGTCCGCCGCCACGGCGCTACTGAGAAGGAAGAACCTCGGCATCTCACTTCCGAGTGGCCTGGGTTTGTCAAGGGAAACCTATGAAAACCAATGGGCACTAGTGGGATGGCCGAAAACAAGTGAGCTGGACTCAGGAAAAACAAAGAGTTTGTGTCCAATCTGGTTTTGGTTCGGTCCCCTTTTGTCACATTACGCCTTGGTGGGGGTTGGATGTTAAGGGCTTTCAAAAGTGGGGTTCAAATCCCCAAGCCACCAATTAGGAGGAACCTGACTTTGGGAATGTCACTGCAGAAGTGGCCTGGGTTTGTGAAGGGAGATTTATGGACACCGACAATCATTTTCCCAGTGGACAGTGGGCTGGACAAGAAAAGTGAGCTGGACTCAGGAAAAACCTCGAGTGTCCCTCACTTCCTGAGTGGATTGGCCACAAAAAGGTTACCACACTTTTTGTCTAAGCCACTAAAACGGTCCAACTCCAAAAAGTGACTAAAGTCCATGAGTTGGGGAAGGGAGGAAAACAGGGATGGCGCAAAGGGAACCTAACCTTCCAAAAGAAACCTGTTCACCAAGCCATGTTTAGAAGGGTAACCTTGTTCAGACCACAGGGATGGTGAGAAGGTGCCTTGGGAAGAAAGATCGCATGATGAAAGAACCAGGCCAACCGGCGTTCTGCTTTTTTTTCAACCACAACCAAAAAGAACAGCTACCCCCTGCTCCAAATACCAACTTTTTCTAGGGTATTTTTTGAAAAACCTAGGTTTCCAGGGTAAATACCTCCTTTCTTAAGTAGAGAGTCGACACGATACCCTAAAGAAGTTGGTATTTGGAGTCGAAAGTATGGGATGGTGGCCGTGGCCCCACCGCACTCCAAGTGGAGAAGCTCCTCGGCTTGAGTCCCGAAAGTTTGCAACGGACCCAGCTTGATGCTTGTGGGGAATCACCGCATTTTCCCGAAAAAAAAGAAGGATTAAAAGGCGAAACGTCCAGCCCCATAGCAGCTGCATGGGATGCGAACCCCATTGAGTTGTATGCCCAAGATATCCACTTTGTTGTTTCCGGGGGTTGTTGCAGTTCTAGTGGGCAGGGGGCGTTCTTGTGTTTGGGCGCCCTCTGTTGTGCTGGTTCTCAGCATGCGTGAATGACAACAAACTGAACCCATACTTACTGGTTCTTTTCCCAGGCTCATTGGCAATAACCCACGAATCCCCACTCACCAGCAACCTTTTTTGGGTTCATGGAAGTAACTCGTGACAGCCTCAAAATTGCCCTAGCGGCTCAATGAAAGCCACATTAATCTGAAAACAAACAAAAAACGCGATGGCAAGTATACCGTCCATTGTGAGAACTCGCCGTACCTAAATCTGTCTTTTTTGAGAAGTCCTGAAATTGAACACTTTAGGGGCCCATATTCTTTGGGAGACCTTCTTCCACCTGTGTGGGATTTGGTTTTGCGCCTTCGGTGATACATAGCTGGGGAAGCCCTGGCCAGCATTGTCCAAGTATGTCCAAGAAACTAAGCCACCGGACCACCAGGCTGAAATACGCAGCAAACTTCCAGGTTCGGACAGTTCCCTCTACTTGCAATCTGGCGAACCGCATCGACCCCCACAACCAGTAAGCAGAACTGGTCGCCAGAATTGCACGACTTGAGGGTGCCACACTGGCCACCAGTCCGACCTGGAAGCCAGGCGCCTTTCCTTAGGTTCTGTAGCAATGTGGGGGTTCTAGGTGATCCTCCCAAGCGCCATCATCCCGCAGGAGACTCGCAAAACAAACTGACAACAGAATGTACTCCACAGCAATATATATATATATACACATATATATACATATATATATATATTCACATATATAAATATGTCTATGTATATGTATATATATATATATGATGTTTGGTGACTGAATTCGGTAACTACCCAGTTGCCCAAACCCACCCGTCGCCCGTCTACGGTGTCGAGGAGCAAAAGTCCGGCACCTAAGCCGGCCGAGTGCAGGTAGAAGGGCATCGCGATCATGCCGATTCCCCAGTTCGCCTCCGACCCGCTTGAAACAACGACAGCCCAAGCCGGAAAGGTCGCCTGAATTCCTGGTGCTACAAACCCAAGTTAGACCATACTCCCACAAGGCTTAGGAGTTGACGGCGGGGAAGGGTCTGCAACGCCCGTTCCGGAGCAAGGTAGATGAACACATCCCAATGCATAGCGCTGCAGGCTAGGAGTAATTACACATAGCAAAAGCTCAACAAAAACACATAACAAATAAAACATGGGTGCAAATTGGAAGGGCTGAAGAAGCAACAAACAATAGGACATATCAAAACTACTGAGAGTGATTCATGGGGCAGGGGGCCTCAAACAACTGCAAACGTATACAACCCGCTGTTGTACCCCGTGGGAACATCACTAAATTGGTTTCTCAAAGCCCAGTCATCGCCATCTGGGTCACGCTGATGCTTGTAATTCACAAGCTGAAAAGCGTCAAACAACTAATGATTGGGACTTAGGATTGTACCAACCTGGCTAGCAAGCTGTGCATAGGCCTTCGCAAACCGAGAAAATACATAGGGTGGCACCATTCCCTATTACATGGCCGATGGGGGCTGTGGGCGTCCTGAACTGAAATGGGCCGATGTTGGCATTGTTTGCCGCTGGGGAATAATGGCACACGGTAGAGAGAACGTTTGTCAATTCCAAGCGGTAGGCTTCCCATTGCTGAAGTCCGGGAAAAATGAGCAACTATGTCCAGTGATAAATTCCCTTTTGACCAACCAGGGAGAATATGTCACAGATTCATTTCAGCAAATGGAAGTAGGATGTGGCCTTTCAAAAGTGGTGACTTTAGACCAAAAGGCCAAACCTTGAGGGGAAATCTGGGGCAAGCAGGTACTTGTTCTTTCCCACATTGAAACTGGCACTTTGGAGGTTTGAAAACGAGAAATGAAGAAACCCTGCCAATCAAGGCTTGGTGCTTGATTGCGGCCCGGGTTAGGGTGTCGTATTGGCTCAGGGTCAAGCCGGGGCTGAAGGTCTTGAACAGCAGACAGCCATAGGGATGCCAAACCAAATCTACATATAGAACAGGTTAAACAACCGGGAAGGGTCACAAATGAACCCTGTACACAGCGCGCTTTTTCTTGAGCCATATGCAGTCGTAATGATGAGACTGCACAAGTGAGACATTCATGCATTGGGGTTTTACATGGTTGATAAATACATCACGTTGCAAACTACACCCCCCGTGCCCGAATGTGAAACAGGAGGACAAATGAAAGGGATGAAACAACCAAAGAAACCCGATAGGCATGAAGTCCTTTTGCAGCACACAAGCACTTGGATTCGAACGATCGGCAGTTAAGGTCTTCCGCCTCCACTGACCGTCGCTCTCGCGAGGCGTGCTCATGCACTGTACATTGATCCTCGGCCAACATGATTGAGAAGTATAATGAATATTGAAATTGAAATGTAAATGGATGTCAGCCGAAGATAGAAAAGATTGTTGAAGAGATCGCTCATTCATCGCCAATCCCAATTGCGGGAGCTCTTCCACGGGCGCTGATCATCAGACCACCACGAGTCCCAGGACTGGCCCCAGCTTCCCCAGTACGACTGGCTCCATTGACGATCCTGCCATTGGCCACCGGTCTCCCGGAGCTGCGGAATGGGCTTGCGCGTCACACCGACAACTGCAGGGTGCGGGGTGGCTCGTCCAGGGATCTCGATGTTGGGGATCTCCTCTTCGACGAAGCAGAGCAACTCAACCAATACCATTTCGGGGTCTCCCACAGACGAGAAATCCCGGGTCCAGCCCATCACGGTGTAGCGGTTGCTCTTGTCAAGGCTTCCGTAAAGTGCGGCAAATTGTTCTGGTTCCAGAAATCTGCCGCCATGCACAACATAGACGTCCTTCGGGTCGACCTCCTGCACGTCCTCGGTAGGCGGCACCAGCGTTAGCCGTGCGTGATATTTCGGCACAGCAACGCTTCCTTGGATCATTTCCTTGGTTCTCACGAAACTCGGAATCATGCATCGTGCCACTTTCTCGATAAACTTGAGGGCGGACGGCGTCAGGTCTCCCCGCGCGGCAGTGTAGGCGTAAAAGGGGTCATTGATCAGCCTCTCGTACAGCGTGGTGTACTCCTTGTTGCGAAGAACTGCTTTCTTGGCAATGTCCTTCATGATGCCGAGGCCCCCTCTTGCGCTTCGATCCCCCCGCGCATCCTTTCGCTGCGTCAAAATCTGAGTCTCAACCTGGTCCATGGACAGCGGCACGCCCAAGGTGTTGGCCATCTCCTGCAAACGGACGACCCTGGCTATCTTCTTGATATCGGGCATGCGTTCCATCAACTGGTCACACTGGAAACAGTTGATGGTGCCAACCGGGATGAGGATTTTGCAGCGAGGGCACTCAACGTCAGGGATGTGCATGACCTCCGCGAAGCGCCAGTTTGTCGACTTCTTCTTGTTGGGATCCAAGTCCTGCCACAAACCACTCCGGCCTCGGGTTTCCCCGGGCTGCTGCGTCACAGCTCGGGCCCAGTTTCTGTAGAGGCCGTAGCGGGCAGTCTCGAACTCAAGCGCGACTTGCTCTTCCTTCGGGAGGTTCTCGTCGTAGACGTCCTTGACTTTCGTGACATTGCCGATGCGGTGGGGCCGCGTCAAGTCGCGGCACGCTGTCGGAGCCCACTGTCTGTAATAGAGCTTGCATTCCTTCTCGACGTTCGCCATGAACGATTCCAGCACTGGGGTCCCGACAACGCCCTTCTGGGTCTCTTCCCGATATTTCTTGATGCTGTCCTGGTAATTCCGTCTGACGCTGACGTACATCCGGTTGGACCAGATAAACTTTGCACATTCAGCGTCATAGGCGTAGATGAGGACCTTGTTGGTGATCCAATCCTCCGTCACCAGGGCTTCCCCGTCTCCGGGTGCGTACAGCCGACATCCCAATTGGATCAACATCTCCACATCGACGGCGATGTTGATGGGTCGGTCAGCACGCGCACCCCCCGCCTTAGCCATGCCTGTCCCAAGGAGGCACCACCGTTAGGTAGGCGTGACCACGCGAGGTTTGCCGGTCTCCCATTCCGCCCGGAAAGATGCCCATGTAGATGATGTCAAAGAAATTCTGCATGTTGCACGTGTGGTAGGCGATTTTGGGCAGCGCCTTTCGGCGTGCGTCCGAGAAATCTTTGCAGAAGCCCGGTCGCACACCCTTCTTTGCGTGCTCGATGGTGTAATTGACATCCATTGCAATGGGATCTCCAGGAATATTGTCAAAGCCGCTGGCCTCGGTCACCCAATCGTTGTGGCCGGTGAACGCACGAATGCGTAGT
Organism: Effrenium voratum; assembly: GCA_963377175.1. NCBI lineage: Eukaryota > Dinophyceae > Suessiales > Symbiodiniaceae > Effrenium > Effrenium voratum. The sequence goes on along the minus strand of CAUJNA010001348.1, from coordinate 80,172 downwards.
GGCATGAAACTGAGCCCGTTCCATTGCTGTCCGGCCGGCGCGTACTCGACATAGACCTCGAACCGATTCGATGTGGACGTGGCCTGAAGAAGAGTGTATTGGGAGCAGTTCCAGTCATATCGGCGTTGGATCCATTTGGCAACGGCTGCGTAGTCGAAGGAGTTGTCCTTGAGATTGATCTCAGGGATGGATCGCGTCGCATGTTCGTGGGCATGTCCGCGAACCAAATACGACACCTTCTTGCTCAAGAACGTCCTTCTGCCATAGTTCTGGATCTGGGGAATCTTGATTCCTGAGCACTTGATCCACTCCCTCTTGGGTTCAGCAGCCTGGCCACGGGTCTCCCCGGGCTTTGCAGCAGCTTTGGAAACTGCCTTCGCCTTGGGGATGTTCTCCGGGCCACGGATCTCTCCGGGCTGAGTCTTGCTGGTCCCAGCCACGGGCGCCTGATCGCTGGATGAGGCAGCAGGCATTGGCATTGCCTTTGATTTCACCTTTGGTGTCGCAGCACTGAGAGCTGCAGTCATTTTGTTATGACTTTTCCGTTTGGAAGTGAGGATAAGCTTGATTTGGCCGTCCTCACCAATATCGTTCGGATCAACTGCGGCAACCTCAACGGCCTGGCCTTTCGGCCGGCTGACCTTAGGCTGAGAGCCAGGGGGTAGGTCGAAGCTGATCAGGTCCTCCTCATCCGAAGAAGAAGACCAATCAATCACATCGTTGAGGCCGCTGACGGTCGCCGCGTGAATGTCGGGCTGCATCATCTGCAAAATCTTTGCTTCCTCCTTGACGGTGTCGAGGGGGTAGAGGGGGTTTGCCTCCTTTTCAGTCTCCAGGAAAACCTCGCGCTTCGGCTCTTGCGCGGCGATTTCGTTGATCGCCTCCAACTCCCTCTCACGGACCGCATTGTCGAAAGGATCCTCAGGGTTCTTTGCAATTGCCGGACCGCCAGTTTCCTGGGGTGTAGCGCCAACGATGGGATAGATGTGTCAATGTTCATGTATTCCCTTTCGAGGCGGTACCAATTCATCGCCCCTTCGAAGCGGTTGATTTGGCCAATGCAGTACCCGAGCTTCGCGGCGGCCACATAGAAATTGATGTAGTGTTTTCTGTTGCGCTCGGTGTCATCGGTGTGGATGCGGTCTGCCCGGGACGTGTTGGATATGAGAGTCTGGGGGTCGAGGACGGTGATTCCCGCTGAACCGTGCAACAAACGTGCATGACCGTCCATTTGAGTCTTATAGGATTCACTCAATCCGTACGTCTCAAAGTCCCGGGGTACGATGAGCACGACCTGGACCACGTCTTCCCGAAAAGCAATATGTCGTAGCCGGTCACGGACAGTCATCACCGCTCGGGCGTTCCTTTCGATGATGTCCATCGCAGCCTTGCGCTTTGCTTCGGAGTCAGTGGCCCAGCCCGCTAGGGCGGCGGGGTTGTCGATGTAACCGTTACGACCGACAACATCATTTCCAGACCAGGAGATCACGATGACGTACGGCCGGGGCTCAGGCCTTTCGGCGAGCTTTAGCATTGCCCGCTCAGCGGCATCAAGAGATTCCGCCAGTCCTTTGCCCCATGTCATTTCGGACCAGACCTCGTGCTTGTGCCCAAACAGCGTCCGCTTATTCTCCTTGATGATGGTGCCAACATCTGTCTTTGCTCCATCTTTGACCAATGCATTGAAGGAGTCGCCGAAAAACAGATAGTTGACCGCGGGTTTCCCCGGGCAGAAGAGGATATCGAAAGCCTCAGCCGGAGCCTCTTTGAGCGCAGCACCTGTCAACGATGACATAGCATTCTTGGCGAGAGCCAGCGCATCGGTGCGTTCACTCATCTTGGCAAGGTCGACACCGGAGTTCACGTCCTTGACGATGAATGATTGAGTTGCCGCATCACGGAACATGTCTGACCAAGCCTCTCGGTTGGCGACGCGCAGCTCGTCGGGGATGACCTCGGCCTTCACCTTCCCATCGTGCAGGATGTAGTCCGAGCCGTAGTCAACTCGAGCGAGCGGCACATCTTTGTAGTTCCTCGCATTGAACGCCGAGCGTACCGTCTTCAAGGCCTTCTCCACAGGCAGTGCTTCGGCCATGGTCGCAACTAGAATCTGTGTTTGGACAACCTTTTCTTGAACCGACACTGCATAAGCAAAAGCCTTGTGAATCAAGTCAGTCATGATGTAAGTGTAGGATTCAGTATTTTTGAGATTCCGTCCCCTACCTTCAGCATGTTGGACAGCGCAAGAACATACTCTTCCATCGAGGTAATTGTGGAGGCAATGCATGTTGGTCTTCACGGTCCATGGTTTCTTCATAGGAATCCCATCGGTAGTTTTGACACCAACAGCACAACCATCAAATTTAACAGAAGTCATGTTGTTTCGAATTACAAACTTGTCAACAGCCTTATCGTCCCAATAAGTGCAACTCCTAGGCCATTCAATAGCAATCAACGGTTTGGCAAATTCCATTGAGTTCACGAGGTCAACGAAGGCAGACCAAATTCTTTTGTAAATGGATCGATGTCGCTTCACCTTCTCTTTCGCCGTGTCATGATTCATGTTAATATGAGACCAAGCAGTTCCGCCAGTGCAAGGGATACTTGCCCATAATAAAACAGGAATGGAGCCCTTGTTGCCGATAGAGCGGATATGCTTCACCTCGTCAACGACACGCTTACGAGTTGCATGAGAAAGAATATCATCGTCCTGGGTAATCCGAATCACGTGGCAGCCAAAAGCGGGTCGGCGCGAAGTATCACCAAGCTTGGAATCATGTGAACAGCAAACTTCAACCAGAATACGATTAGGGGCACCCCCCGTATTCCTGGCCTCGGATTTCTCCAGGCGTGGCGAAACGGCAGCCGGCATACCTGGGACATCCAATTTGCTAGCAATATTCATGAGTTTGAGCCCTCCCTGCCACTTCTCAGCATTTGTGAAAGGCTTCGTAAGAATATCTGCAGCCTGAAGTTCGGTGGACACGTGCGTAAGCTTATAGTGCTTCCGCCTGAATTGCTCCGCCAACCAAGCAAGATTGTTGGGTCTTGTCGGTATGGCGAAAGGCCGGAGATCTACCACCTTCAAGAATACGGATAGTGGCCTGGTTGTCCTCGAGAAAAATGCCTTCGAAAGAACCATTGTTGATAAGAGTCACACCCTCGCTACCAACACGTTCATCCCCAACATACTCAAAATCGGTAAGGTTGTCCCTGATCTCTTTGGCCTCGATTTCGAGATCTGCCTCGCCGGCCCCCCGCATGAAGAAATACGTCTTGCCTGTCCATGCGGAGTCGGTTTGGCTTTCTGGATTATTTGGGCAAATTCGAGAGACTTTGAGATTGATGTTGCCATCGTTGAAGAGTTGAACCGTGTATCTGGTGCTGGACAAGGCCTCGGTTCTAACCGGGCAGTCGTCGTTCGATGGAACAAACAACTGGGTTCTTCTTTTATTGTGGACTCTGACTATATATCCATTGACCGTGTCGTTGATCCAATAATCGGAAGTTCTTGATGGGGTGAGAGTGCATGTTGGGTTTTCTGTACCACCCCCCGCCGACTGCATGATCTCCCAGAGGCAGGAAGACGGAAGTCCAACAGCACGCAATGCGACATTAGCTGCAATCACCTCGGCTTCCGTGGACGACATCGCAGTGGAAGTCTGCTTTTTGGAAAATGCAGTCAGAGGATAGAAGGTATTAGGGCCAATCAATGCAAGAAAGCACCCTGATGTACTGCGGGAGTCATGTTCGCCAGCATGATCTGAGTCCGCGAACAACCATAATCGGGTTCGTGATGAGGGGTCACCAACGAAACCGTGCATCTTCCGATCGACTGTGGTATGGATATAGCACATTAACCGGAAGAGCGCCTGGTCGCAGTCGACGGACCACTTGGTAACGCGAGAAGCCAGTCCCTGGGTCGCTCTCAAGAGATCAAAACGGGCCATCCGCGCAGCAAACAGGACCTTCATGAGGATTTTGGAGGCGATGGGTTGAAGAATACCCTTCTTCTCCGTATCGTCTTTGGTGGGTCTTGCAATGCGGTCATCCTGAAATGGAGTGGAAACCTTCTTGAACTGAACATTGCCCCCCGCAAGCTCAACATACCTGTCAAGGCATTGTTTAAGGAATCCGGTCATGTCATAGGTAACCATCGTGACGGGCTTGTCCATGCAAGGTTGGTGCTGAAACAGTTCATCGATATACGAAAAACCTTTGGCTCGATTGGCTTTCTTGGCGGACGTCTTGTCCCTGAGCTTCTTCACGGCCGCAGCCGCTAGGCGGGCGTTTCCAACGTTTTCATGAAAGAAATACGTAGTCCCAACCCAAAGAAAAGGAACAGTCTGAATCTGATCATCGTCTTCATCGAAATGCCAATACTGCTGAGCAGCACCATCTTTATCAAAACATGGACTGCACTCTGTATACCGCGTCCCGCCCAACCCAATCTCTTTGGCAACACCGTTAGGCGTGCGGCGAAATTTGCGCCTTGGTTGCTCGTGTTGACAAACAACCACGCCATGTTCTGGATAGTGTTCCCAGTAATCCTGAGTTCGGCAAGCTGCGGCTGCATTCTTGTCGGATGGATCCTCCAGGTCATGATTGAAAACATGAGCGAAAGGATGATGTTCAGGCGAAAGTTGAACCTTCTCCGTGACAACATGTTCACATCCGAGGTACCTACCAACAGCCGAAGGTGGGTCCATATCAATCTTGGAAGAAATGAGTTCCCAACCTTTTGCAACATTCTGAACCGGTCCCGACATCTTGAAGTCGTCGACGTACACTGCGAGCAGGAGTCGAAGTTTCGGATGCCAGAAAACTGAAGGCCAGGCTCCAGGGTAAACAAGACGGAAACCAAGGGACAAGAGGATGTCTTCACAGTGCTTCTCCCATAGACCCCCCGAATCCGGGTGGCCGTAAAGAGCAAGAATGAGCTGCACAACTGGATCGCTATACTTTGAGGCCCAACCTTTCGGCCAGCGATACTTTGGGAGGCGCACCCATGTCTTGATTCCCTTGTATAATGCCTGAGTATATGCCTGTCGCCCATCAGATTGTTGGGTGCAGTTACCAGGCATAGCTCCATAAGCATCGATGGCTTTGGCAGCTTCCATGGTGGAAGGGGCCGATCCAAGTTCAGCGAATAAAGCTTGCTCAGCATTTTCGTCTTTAACGTTGTTCCCCTGAAACACAGTCCTTCCCTTAAATTAACTTGCGAAGAGGGTTTCCCTTTTGAAGTTCACTCCCTTTCTCAACACAGATTTCAAAGATTTTGCCAACATGGACCTTTTCACTTCTCCCCTTAGCTTCTTTGACCACCTGCGACCACTCACGCACAGTATTGTAATCCCATGCGCCCTTGCTCTCAAGGTTGTGCCACTCCACGTCAATAGACTTTTGAGCATCAGCATTGCTTTCAATCTCCTTTCGCCCCACCGGTCTAGCAACCATAGCATGAATAACGGGGTGAAGGTGAGCTTGAAGGACTTTGCAACGATGTTGACCAATTTCGGGATTCGCAGAAAGTGCAGGCAAAACTACAACATCCAGCGCGTCCTCAACGGTCTCCTCTTTAGAATGGTCCCCAACGCAAGGTGCAACAGGCATAAGAGGAATGTTTGAAAATTCATCTTCCAATCCTGCAGTGGTCGCCGGCCTAGCTTTGGATGAAGAAGCTTCCGGGTCCTCGGAGACGGGCTCATCGAGTAAAGCCTCGCGAGCCTTCTCTCGTTCATCTTTGATGATGGCGAGTCTCCTTTGCTTTGTTGACATTGTTTTCCAAAGAAAAGGTGGAATACTGTCGGGTTTGCTCGATCCTGAATACCTTCGGGCTTTCACACCCCCCGCATCGTAATGAGCACCTCCATCTTTGGGAACAAAGGTGTCCTTGCTGGTCTTCAAATCGATGACTTTGACCATCTCCTCCGATGCGGGTCCCTTTTTGGGGGAATCTTTGATCAGCTTTCCGAGGTTTTCAGCGAGTTCCCGATCATCGATGTCATCCTGGCCTGGCATCTCTGCCGGCAAATCCTCCTCCAAGAGCGGCGCATCCAATGCAGCTGGATCGGGCGTTTCAGGAGCATATTCAAGCCCCGGCATTACGCCATTCATGTGCAATAAGTGCCGTTCAACCATTGGAAAAGAGAATTCACCATCCGGACATTTGATCTGATTTACCCTCAAAGGAGCAATAGGTTGATCGTAGTCCTTCTCCATCAAATCTCGCAAAGGAATAACGAGAAATTCGTGACGCCAAAGAAAGTCAGGATGGATGGGATACCCCAGAAATATTCCAGCCCTGGAAGTAGGTTCAAACTTCAAAGGCTTGTTGGGTCGATTCCTCGGGCCGGTCCAAAAGTTGACTTGACAACCAAAGGGCAAATATGGTCCGGGAAAATCTTCTCCAAAACGTACCTTCCATGGTGAATGATAATCTGGGTGGTCCGTGATGTTATGCGCCATGCAATAGTGTTTGGCCGCATGTGGCCAATACGAATGATGCAAACCAGCTTGTTCCAGGTTGGTCCTCGTGCCCTCGATAATCGCCCTGACGTTCCTCTCAGCAATTGCATTAGTTTTGGAAATGTAGTTTGTACTTTGAACATGCTTCCATTCCAATTGATCCGCCGCTTTCACAAGTTCAGGAGCCCGGTCACTGTAAAACACGTTCACGGTTTCCCCGGTGCGGACAAAGTGCTTGAATGCCATCACACACTGATGAGAGGTTTTCCGTGCTGCTGGATAAACATAACGGAAATCAGTGGCAACATCTCGAACCACAAGTGCAACTCTAGATTGATCAATGCCGATTTCACGATCATCTGATGTGATAAGATGGTCCGCCGTAAGGTGATCACCAAACTTCTTGGCCTCGACTTGAGTGGAACCTCCCTTCTGTCTTGATGGATATTTGTACATCTTTGCCCTGTTACAAGTCTCGCAAAAGGGGTTCTTGGGAGTGTGACACATCAAGTGCTGGAGTGAGGTCGCCTCATCACGCAAAGCTGCTTCACCGCGTTCGCGAGGGGCGTCCTTCAAAATAGGCTTCGACACAAAATCGGAAGCGATGACCTTAGGCGCATCTTCGGAGGGAATGTCATGGCACTCTTCAATGACCTCACCTTCCGGTTGGCTAATAGTGTCCTCAAGCAAGAAATCATCGTTCCCCAATTCATCCCCATCATCCTCATTGGTCACAAGCACCTCTTCAACAGCTTCCGGTTCCTCGTCAATGACCAGAACTTCATCCTCAATTTCAATGGGAGCTGATGGTAATGATGTAACCTTTGGAATGCTCTGTGACAAAGCTGGAACAGCATTTTGAGTTGCTGGGGGAATGAATGGAACATTGTCTTTGACCTCGAGCTTGATACGTGAACCATCCGGAAGTCGGAAATAAGGTCTGCTGTGGGCTCTCCAAACGAAATCATATCCGTCCCTGAGGCATCTCATACCCACGGATAACACGGATGGAGCCTTGTCAAGAACATATGGCCGAACAACACTATCGGTCTGTTGGATCTTGACCCTGGCCTGCTTGGTACCGATAATATTCCCATTGGCTGTGGAAAATTTCAGAGGTTGAGACGATTCGTAAATACACCCCATCTCCGCATCGGTTCCCGATAGCAAGTCCTGAGAAGCTCCTGTATCTGCGATCCACGGAATGTGAGAAGAATCCATTGTCATACGAGCAACAGCAGCTTTCCCCTTTTTGGGGGAGGTCACGGGCTTCTCTGGCTCGGCCGTTAGGCCTGCGGGGATGCAGGAATCACAGCCGAAATCAGAGTCGCATTGAAATTGGCAAGGAGTCTTCGTGCCTTTGAGCAAATCCTTCATCATAGCTTCATGCATGGTGCCGATAAGAGTTGCGTCAGAGACAGCTCTTTCATCGAACTTCGGAACATAATTAACAGGAAACTCGTGTGCAAACCTTCTCGACGAGGCAGTGTAGGGCCAAAGCTCGCCGTCAGTCTCATAGTTCGAAATGGATGGATAATCAGAAAATTGCACGCACTTCTTGATACATGGCATACTCTGGAAAACATCGTGAGTCACACTAGGCAAGCAAGGATGCGAGGCGACCGAGTCGAGGGTCGCGGCGCACACCGTCGCCTGGAGGAGGCACACCGCAGCATTGCTGCCTTTTGACGATCGCGGAGACTTGAGGGACTGAGAACCCTTCGAGTCTTTCGAATCTTGAGAAGAAGGCCTGCTTCCCTTCTTCTTCTTCTTTTTCTCTCTCGGCGATGTCTTGAGGGTGTCTCCACTAGCGGTCTTCTCGGCCTTTGGGGCTGGAGCTGCCTTGGAAGTTGCGGGGTGCTGCCATGGGCAATCTTTCCCTCTCTCACATCTGTTCGCTTTGAAGAACTTGCACACCTGGGGCTTCGAACCAGGGGGACTCTGCGAACGATACTTCCTTGGCGTCTGGGGTCTGGACCCGCCCTTCTTGCCTTTCCCCTTACCTTTCGGTGCTTTAACATGTTCGAATCGGCAGTCTGAACCATAGGTGCACTGGCCAGTTTGAAATTTGATACATACACCCTTGGGGATTCCAGGAACTGCAGGGTTGTTCGATGGAGTCCTGCCACGCCCCGTTGTGTGGCTTGACATAGCATCCCGCATGTGAACAAGCCTCTTGCGCTCCAAATAATTCCTCGATGCGTCAATCAAGAATTTTTATAGGAGTGTTTTTCTGTCCCTTCCTCAGCTCGCTCATACTCATTGAGATCATGACTGAGGGGCCGAAACTTTCGAATCTGGCGGTGGAACAGCGCTTCAAGGGTCTTCTCATTTTGCTCATTGCCCATTCCAGCGATGACCGTGTCCCATCTCGTCATGAAGTTCCTGAGGTCCTCGTTGATGAGCTGGACAGAGAGCAAGTCCTCAAAGTCGTAAATTGCACCATGTTTGATGTTCGTGCTGAAGTGCTTGTGAACCATCAAAAGAATTTGGCGCCCCCTCGCATAGCGTTTCTCCTTTGCTTCTTGTTCTTTGAAGATGTCAACTTGCCGCGCGAGGTCGCCCTCCAAGATATTCGTCAACGCCGATGCCAGCTTTGCATCAAGATGGACAAACATTCCTGAATCACGAAGGACTTCAACAGTTTGACCTGGGATCCAAGTTGCCTCAATCCACTCAAAAGCCTTTTCGGGTTGGTCGGAAGTAGCAACAACAGCATCCCTAACTTTGATCCTCCAATTACGGTACTGTTCGGGCTTCGGGAATCGGGGAATCTGAATTCTGTCACCCTCCTTTACACGAACGCGTTCCGCTGTCGGATCGCTCGAATTGCCTAAGTGCTTCAGTAGCTTTCGTCGAAAGGATTCATCCGATGCAGTTGAAGTTGATGATGAAGATGACGAGGGAGAAGATGACGGATCTCGTCGCCGGCGTCGGCTACGGTCCTTCTTCTTTTTCTTCTTCTTCTTCTTTTTCTTGTCCTTGTCATTTCCACCATCACCATCATCGCAAGGCCAACCGTCTCCGGTAGCAGCATCGTCCACGGCCCCGGCGGGAACGGATCCGTCTTTGCCGTAGGGGTCGCTCCCGACTTTCGTCCAACTGTGCGAGGAAGCATTCGAAAGTCCGGGTGGAGATGCAGCCAAAGGAACTGTCGGGATAGCCAAGGGGGTAGCTGGTGCCTGCTGAACAGGAGGCGCAGGGGCAGGAGCGGGTTGAGCAGGCGGTTGCTGTTGATTCTGCATCATCTGCTCGACCATAGCCCTTAGCTCTCTGATCTGTCTCTCCTGCTCGCTGATCGTATTGATGGCGTTTTGGTACTTCATCTCGGCTTCTCTTTCTGACTTCATGGTGTTCACACGCTGCTCAGCATTCATCTGAATCTCGCGTCTCATGGCCTCCGATTGGCTTTGGAGACCGGCAATGATCTCACCATGCCTTGCCTCCGCCATCTGGGCGACCATGGGACCGGTGTCCTGATTCACGAACTGGTTGAATTGAGCATTGTTCTGGGTAGCGTTGATCTGCTGATAGTTCGTCACGTCCTGGTTGATCGTCATCGAAGGATCGAGGTGGACGTTTGCAACATGTTGGTTGAACTGATTCATGGACTGTGGCATAGGGTTTCCCCTTGCGAGATCGGTCTGGGGGTCGTACATGACGATGTCACCATGCCGATGCCGATCTGATCCAACGGGTGAAGG
>CAUJNA010001348.1:0-65000 GCA_963377175.1 Effrenium voratum | reverse complement strand
TTAACCCGCGGGTTCTGTGCTTAAGCCGCTAGTGTGATGGCGATGCCATCTCGATAGCGCCAAGAGACAGGTCTTGCAATGGCAGTGTCCAGATACTGCCCGCTGATGTTTCGTCCCAAAAGCAAACATGGGGCCCCCCTTAGATGGAACATTTTAGGTTTGTTTCTGGGAGGCAAAGTGAGCTTCTCTTTGATGGCGTGATTTGAAAAGCAAATCTAGGTAGCCCCTGTGACACGATATGCCATGCCTGAGGCAAAACAACCACACAATGCATGCTTAATTAAGAGGCTTGCCTCGTAAAATCGACCCTTTATATTTGTCCTTTTTATCTCGTGGTTTTCCAGGGTTCCGTAAGAAACTCTAAGAAAAAACCACCTACCTTACGAGATAATCCTCAGCTGGTCCTTGACTTTTCGAGGACGACATCCGCCCAGTCAAACACAGGGGTGTTTGCCAAAACAACAAATGGACCCTCCTCCCAGAACTGGCATGTTGAATATTTTGGTTTTCTGGATGTTCGCCTTGGTGAAACATTTATGCTTGCCCAAAACTCCTCTGAACATGTAAACGGGGGCTCCTGTGCTGCAAGGCAAACCACAGGAAACACGTCGCTTTGGCGCCGTTATGGATGGATAATCTCCAGACCCAGTTGGTAAGTGGTTTATCCCATTGTTCATAGGCCCGACTGGTCCCGGATTTCGTCGATCCACTGCAATCTTGAGACAGCCCAAAATGGGTAAATGATGGCGGCGCGGTGCGGCATCAAAGCAGAATTTTCCCCATGCACTCGCTATCTTCTCGCCGCGATCTGCTGCATTTCTCCCCAGGAAACTTACACGAAGAAATCGTTCTGTCACCAACGTGAGCCTGAATGTTCATCGTAGCCCCACTGCCTAATGCAGTTTGGTAAGCCCAATGTCATCCACAAATATTGACTATGGTTCACACGGAAATCGACATTTACAGACTGGTTTTTGTGGGAAGTTTAGTGAGTCCAACATGGACCTCCTAGTGAATCTCACTTCCCGCCAGGGTCGGTTTTGCTTGGCAAGCGGTTCTCTAGAGGATCGGGGGGGGGGTCTGCATTGCCAAAAGGGGGCCATGACTTGGGGGCTTGGGTGATGTTGACCCGGAACTGGGACTCATAAAACGCTGATTGATTTATGGTGCGTGCTTGCGTATCGTGCGTGCTTGCGTATCGTTTGGAGAGACTCGCTTTCGAGGCTCCTCGGTTTCCTTCCATCTTATGCCAGTCATGCCCTTCCAAAAGCCATTGGAAGGCGAAGCACAAATACATGGAAGCCAACTTGGACAACGAAACCACCCCGTTCCTCCGAGTTTCTGGACGGCATTGATTGAGGGAACGAAGCCTTCGCACGGTGGCCTCACATATGTCGTCACAGCGGCCGCTGTTGCTGGAAAGGGCCCCTGATTGGTGGCCGGAAGTGCTGCTGCTGCTGTAGCTGCTGCTGCTGCTGCAGTTGCTGTTGATGCTGTAGCTGCTGCTGCTGTTGCTGCTGCCGGAGCATGGACGCGGCATCCACCAAGGGGCGGCCTCAGGAGCCCGGGTGCACCCCCCCCAATACACTGATCTGCTTACTTCAAAAAACCGAAGAATAGTATGTTAAAGGCTGTAACTGCATCAATTCCGGTCTCAGGGAAACCACTTGGAAACTGCAGTAGTAGCCATGTGTCCGGGGAAAAACCAAAAAACGCACACTCAACAGACACAACAAAAACGACACAGACTGACACACGCACGCACGCACGCACGCACGCACGCACGCACGCACGCACGCACGCACGCACGCACGCACGCACGCACGCACGCACGCACGCACGCACGCACGCACGCACGCACGCACGCACGCACGCACGCACGCACGCACGCACGCACGCACGCACGCACGCACGCACGCACGCACGCACGCACGCACGCACGCACGCACGCACGCACGCACGCACGCACGCACGCACGCACGCACGCACGCACGCACGCACGCACGCACGCACGCACGCACGCACGCACGCACGCACGCACGCACGCACGCACGCACGCACGCACGCACGCACGCACGCACGCACGCACGCACGCACGCACGCACGCACGCACGCACGCACGCACGCACGCACGCACGCACGCACGCACGCACGCACGCACGCACGCACGCACGCACGCACGCACGCACGCACGCACGCACGCACGCACGCACGCACGCACGCACGCACGCACGCACCCACACACACACACACACACACACACACACACAAGACACACAGCCACACCCACACACCACAGCCATACAATCAAAGACGCGCATACCACAACTTTTCGCGACGAGGTTTGCTGTCCGCGCCTGCAGGAACCTCCCTGGACGAGTCATCCAAATCCTCCTGGGACTGGGACAGCCTGTCAGGGGGGGGCAGCGCTGGGCTTGAACCACTGTTTAAACAAGAGCCTCAGTCGCCGAAAGAAGCTCGAAGATCTCGAAGTAAAAGGTGAATCGTTTTGGCCAAAAGTAAAAGGTCCCAAAGCTCGGCCGACCACCACCCCCTTGTTTGTTTGATTGTGGCTGTGATGCTGGGAAGCCTTCCATTCGTATCAAAGAAAGGGGAGATGCAGTGCATGTTCGCAGCATGAACATACTCTGTTCAGAGGCCGCTGTGAAATACTGACCCACGGCCCATCTGGTTGTTCCAGTTTTTTTGGCCCAAACCCTGGCCGGCGCGTCTTGCCGGTTTCTGTGCAGAGCATGAGCAGAGATGCCAAGATGCCGCAGCAGAAGAGCAAAAAGGCCACCTCAAGTATGCGACCTCTCCAGATTTCCGCACCAACAAACCCAGACAGTCCTTGGGTCAGGGGACACCTCAAGGAAACCGTGACTTGAAAAGGAAAGTCCCTTTGAAAAATGGATCCTTTGGTTCCAGGTTAGTTTGCAGCAATCCTTCATTCAGGATTGCCGAAGCGGAACGCAGTAGCCTCCAGCTATAAGAAACTCCCTCTTCAAACTTAGCAAGTTGGAAAGAACTGCCTTTGCTCGGTTCATGACTCCCAAACAGGGCCCGCGAATGGAGAACACCGAGCCCTCATGCCCGGAACAACCTCAAACAGTCAAATGGAAAAGCCACTTCCACTGCAATCACGCTGCAGGGTTTGACAGCTACATCCCAGTTTGAGGGAATCCGATAAACACCGGCTGGTATGTTTAGCGGCAAACCAGAAGTTTCCACTTGCAACCTCACTCGTTCGGAAGCGAGTCGCGTTAATCAAAACAGATCGACCTGGTTGAGCTTCTCAGAATGGATTCTGCATCAACAAAGAATCAAAAGGAACCCGACCATAGGGACACAATTGATTGACGCACATCAACGCGACTAACGTCCAGGAACTCAGGGCGCGAGCTGAAGTTTCAAAGACTACACATCTCATGGGTTGGTGAAAACCTCAAGAAATGACCCAAGTTCTTTCTCTTTAGAAATTGCCTAGCAGGGCTGCAATCCCAGGATGGAACTCAAACACCCTGGATCCAATACAGATCGAAGGCGTAAAAGTTCGGCTTTGAACAAGTCAGAAATAGTCTTAAATAGGCCATTGTTCTTTGCTCCTTCAGGAAGTCTCTTCAATTTTCCCCCAAACAAGGGTGCAGGTTGGCGTTTCCAGGCGGAGATGTGCCAATTCTGATCTTATCAACCTGGTGGGTCAAAAACCAAAGAATTAAGACATGAACATGTCAAAGTTCAAGTTGCGTGACCGACAGTTGCTCTGACTCAGAGCCAAACAAGGACCCACATGGATATCTCATCTGGACCCACAGGACCCACAGGACCCAAAGCCAAACAAGGAGCCAGAAGCTGCCCAAAAGACCACCAGGGCCTCTCCACAATTTTCTTCTGTAATGGTGGCTACCATATGGTGATAACAACAAGCACATGCCCACGGCTTGTAAGCCAAACAAATGACAGCGAACAAAATAACAACGAACTAAGCCCATTGTCCTTCTGGCCATCAAACAAGACCCCATATCAACAAATTCAAGCTCACAAAAAAATCGGTTTCACAAAGTGAGAATATGGCTGTGGGTCAGAAAGCAGGTACCCAAAATGGAACCCTGGGAAGTGCCAGAACCGGGGGGGGGAGATTTATTGTGCCAGAACTGGGGGGGGGGAGGGGGGGAGCAAAAAAAAGAGAGAGTTGTTTCGCAGTGGTTTCCCGTCAAACGAAAACCCAAGGGCACCCTCAAAAAACACTTAAATGGTCTTTGGGAGCAAGGAGAGCCCCTCCAAAATGCAGCCACTTAGAGAGACCCAGAGAAAAAGCAGATGTTCAAAACCATGACCCAGGTGCTGAAAACAATGCCTTCACCTTTGTCATGTAACAACAATTTGTGCTCCAATTCCCGGCAAGAAATGGCCATCCTCCCGGGCCATGAGTTCCCATAGCTCCCCCTGGCTATGCCTCACCCGCTTTTGACGAAAGCCAGGGGAAGGGTCCAAGAGCTAGGCGGACGAAGAGGCAAAGCCGATGATTCCAAAGACCTGCGTTGGGATCAAAAATGCCCAGAACGTCGCCAAGCCTGGAATACTAGCACAACGGCGTATACATATCCTGTATGTGTATGTATATACATGTATATATATATATATATGTATATGGGTTTTTCATGTTTTGGCTTAAGAAGTATGGGGGCAAACTAAAAGCTCCTTCAAGTGGTGCGTGAGCTTCATACCCCATTCGCTTGTTGGTAGCTGATCTTGCAGGGAAAACACCTCCGGCCAAGGAGAAAACAAAACAAATCAAATTTTCAATGGTACATCTCAACTTCTTAGACCTAAGGCCCAAGAGAATCTTACATCCGATTCCTTTGTGCAGCGCGCGCAAGTTCTTCAATCCTTTGACTCACTGACATCCCAAGTGCTACGTCTTTCTTCCTTATGTATAATCCAAAGGTGGGCAGACGGTATGCTCCAACGGAAAAGGGTGAACACGGTTGTTCATATTGGACGTGTTCGTGCTTCGAACTGAACATTCAGCGGATAATTTTGCTCCCAACAAACCAGCCAGAA
Organism: Effrenium voratum; assembly: GCA_963377175.1. NCBI lineage: Eukaryota > Dinophyceae > Suessiales > Symbiodiniaceae > Effrenium > Effrenium voratum. Next base: position 59,936 of record CAUJNA010001348.1, on the reverse strand, counting down.
CTCGAGCCAAGCAACACCGGCGAAGAACAACAGCTATGAATCATTTGACCCTTTAATCTGATGCGCGGCCTGGGGTTTTTGCTGCGGCACTTGCTTGCTCAATGAAGGACCCTTTCATTTACCATTATTTGAAAGGAGGGGCTCCTGTTCCTTTCGGTGAGCCTCGCCTGGCCCGATCAGCTCTAAGGAGTTGCTCAGGGGCTTCTTTGCGCCCATGTTTTTCGTGGGCAACCCAAGGGTTAAGAAGAAAGGGGGTGCCGCTGAACTGAGATTCACAGCCATGGGAACCTGACCCGGCCAAGGGAACCTGACCAAACCAAGGAGCAAAATGACCAGGAAAAAACCCGTCGAGGGCTTGGGAAAACAATCCTTTTCCAGCTTGAAAGGTCCCTTTAACCAACGAGGCAACCCGCTGATGTAGCACACCCACCGGACACAGGGGCCCCCGATCTGATTTACATTCCTATGACGCTCAAGAGGAAGTCACGTGTTAAAATCCGAGCATTATTTGTTTGAGGACGGACCCATGGCCAGCCTTCCAAACCGGAAAGCAGAAGCACCTCTGAACGAATCTGGTCAACCACTGAGAGGACTGACCCGAGAACAGTGACCCAAGTGGTTTGGGGTGCTGAAGCCAGCAACACCTTCCAGCGAATGACAGCCGCAACAAACTCTGGCCTTGACATAGTCTGTCGGCTCCTGGGCAAGGCAATGCTGCGACGAGCCCTGGTTTCGTGCAGACACCGGGTTCAACCACTCTTAAGAACAAATTGGACAAATCCATCGCTTTTGGTAGGTCTTTGGCTGAATTCCGGGAGTGCTTTGTTCTGGAGCCATTTTTCTAAACTACCAACCAAACACGTCAGGTAGTGCACAAGTGGCCCCTGCAAAGTCAATACCGGAAGATTCCCTGGAAAGCTCCTAATCCAACCTCGGTATATGGGCAACAGCGCCAGCCATGCCACAACCAAAGAGGAGCATGGCTTGGATGCCGGACGCTCCATGGCGGATAGGGCAGGTAACACGCTAAACCTCCTCAAGTCAGTTATGACCCGACTGTTATTCTCCAGTTTTGAGGTCAGGTACCCACTAAAGCTGGACACAGGGAAAAACAAAGCGAGAATCCAATCTAAGAATCAACCAAGCCCGAGTATCCCTGAGTGGACTGCCCAAAAAAAGTAAGCACACTTTTTGGTTAGCACTACAACGGTCTTCCCAACAAGTTGCAAGTCCATTAACCTCTGGAAGAAAAAAGGGGCGACTACATTACATGTAGAACAAAAGAAAACGGAACAAAAAAGAGTATCCAGCCTAAAGTAAAACAAACAAATCTGAGTATCCCTTGTCATGATTCGCCAACCTGAAATCAGTTCCTCACAAAGCGATTGCTGGACTCACTTGAGTGGACTGGCCAAAAAATGAGAGTCTAAATATGTTGTTTACCACTAACCGGTCTTCCCAAAAAGGAAGACCAGTCCAGGAACTCACTAAGTGAGCTGGACAAAGGAAAACAAAGCGAGTATCCAATCTAAAAATCAACCAAGCCCGAGTATCCCTCACTTCCTGAGAGGACTGCCCAAAACAAGTAACCACACTTTTTGTTTAGCTCTAAAACGGTCTTCCCAAAAAGTTGCAAGTCCATGAACCTTTGAAAAAAAGACGACATTCCATGTAGAACCCCAAAAAAGAGTTTCCAACCTAAAGCAAAGCAAAACACAACGACAGAGTATCCAATCTAAACCCAAAACGACATCAAAACAACTGAGCATCCCCAAAACAACAAAGAAAAAGTATCCCATCTTGAAAAACACACCAAAACATCGAGTATCCCTTGTCATCTTTTGCACCCCGTCGCGGGTGACACCCCTCCAGCGCTCGATCGGGTCCCGGCCAAAACGTCTCCTGGAGCTGCACCCCGGGGCCGCAGGCCCGGGCCACCCGCTCCCCGGCCACCATGGTGGCCGCCTCCGGGAACTGCCGGGAGCACTGGTCCGAGTAGCCGAACCAACACCTCTGCCGCCGTCGCCGCGCAGACCGCGCGAGAAGGGAGGGACACCTCTCTCTGACGGATTTCCAGGGAGAGGCTAGGAAATAACCAGAACATGTGATTTTCCTGAAGGGGAAAGTTTCCATAGGTTCCTTAAGGTTGAAAACTCGGAAAGGACATAACCAGAAAATGATTCAACCTTCAGGAATCTCAGTTGCGAAATCTGCGAAGCCCTGCTAAAAGTGAATAACTGTTGGTGGTTTCATGGGAGAACCCATGAGTTGGCAAACGGTTAAAGTCCTAACATCCAAGCAAAATGCACCAAAGACCTGGTGCGCTGACGCGCTCGGCTCGGCGGGCGCTGGCGCTGGCTCTCGACATCTCTCGCGGCGGAACATTTGTTTTGTTTGGTCAACTAAAGCCAAAACGCAGGTGAGGCAGAAACATTTGGTCAACCAAACCGGCAGAAGCTTGCTTGGTCTTTGAGGCACGGCGCCCCTTTGTTTGTTTGTTTTAAAGTAAACCGGAAGGAAACCACCATTTTGGGGGGATCCCCGTAAAGAAAAATCCGGCAGGGGTTTCTCAAAATGGAATTCAACACACGAAACCGTGGGGCTTGGAGTCAAAACCAATACCAAACTTCTAAGGTTTGCTCCGAAAAAGTGACCAAAGTCCGAAACGAAACTGAGGGACGATCAATTGCGAGGGAACCCTTTTGGTTGTTATGTAAAGGAAGCCAAAAAGAACGAAAAGGGAAACCATACATTTTAGGTTGCGAAACCCCCGACAACTGAACAAGAGTGACCACACGATGGGGGATTTAAGAAATAGGCTGTCTCTTTAGGACTCATTTTCTGGAAATGTTGAGCAACATTTTAAGGGAAAGCCACCTCGGTGAAAGTGTCTAGTTTACCTGGGCAGAGGCATTCCCTCTATGGCTCACTTTCTGGGTGGCCGAACAAAGCTGACAGTTTGTTCTTTACCACTGAAATTGGGCTGCCCGAGATGTAACTAAAATCCAAGAACCAGGGCAACATATTTGGCTCTGATATGCTTTGGAGGCATAGTAGGGGGAGCCAGGGGAATAGCAACCTAGAAACTATGACGTTGCACCTATCAAGAACTAGTTGGTGCCAAGATAGGCTGAGTTACAACAAATGACCCTGGAAAAAGAGCTGCAGCCCCTTTTGGCCTTGAGGGCCACGTATTCCTTTTTTGGGCTGCAATGTTCGGTGATGCACATGTGTCTTTCTTGAAGCTCGGTACCCATTTTAGATTGGATTGAAAGGTAAACAACCTACCCATATTCTCCCAGCCCCCCCCCCCCCCCCCCGCCCAAGCAAACGGGACGAATCATTGAATTTCATTTAAGGGATTGACCTGTTTTCCGGCACAACGACACAACATCAAACAAAAAGGGACAAACAGGTGCTGCCGAACAACTGGGCCACTGCTTTTCTGAGTTTGCTTTCTGTCTCGTCATGGTTTTGTGTATGACTTGTCTGGTACGCGCCTGGGCGAAACCTGAACTCTAGCTGAATCTGGCAACATTATTGGTTGTTTGCACTTTGTCCTGTCCGCAAGGTGTTTGTTGTGTTTTTGTCCGCCCTTATTTGTACTCCTGCAGTGTGCTTTCTTTTGTTGTTCCAGGGCTGCCCGACTACCCTCCACAAGAACCAGAGGCTCAAATCCCCCAATCAGACAAACCAAGCAAAAAGCCAACAATAAACCTATAGGTCTGGTTGTCTACTCAGTCTGGCCTTGTCAAACCTAAACCCTAAGAAACAAACAATCAAACACACAAACAATGAGTCAACTAAACTGTGTTCGATCAAACAACATTTCATTTCGCACCAATTCCGCAGGTGAGGCGCCCGTCTTGGGTGCCTCAGAGCCGAAAGGAGAAGCGGAAATTCCAAGGGGGTTGTTGAGGCTAAGAGGTGAATCGGGCAAATAGGTAAAAGATGGACCAGCCGATCCATGTTGGTTTGATCCTCTTTGCTTGAAGGGAATAGCGCCATCCACTTTCAATTTGGTGCAAGTCAACCTGAACTTGAACATCGGCAACCGGAACACCGCGGTGCGCGACGTTTCACATGGCGCCGGGAAACATGTGAGAAGCGGCAATTGGGATGTAACCACTTGCGCTTACATCTGTTTTCCTTGCCCGAATCAAAATCCCTAGATTGCAGCATGCTGGCCTTGGCAGGGAACCAGGGAGAGCAAAAGATTGACAGAGTTTGGTTTGGAACGGTGCAGTACATGGCTCCGCATCACCAGCCTCTTGGCTTTCAAGGCGTGGCTCCACTGCCAAAAGGTGGCAAGGGCCCTTCCCAAAATCAAAATGCTAGGAGGGGGCCTAAGACTGCCTTGGAGGGTCGGAAACAAAGCTCATGCAACATTCTTGTTGCTGGTGCTCAGGGAATGTGGGAATGAACTTGGGGATTCCCTGACAGGAAACCACCAGTTGGATGGTTTAAATCGGGGTCATTCCATTTTCTCGAACCAGCAAGTCCTGTTGCAGGTTCTCCCTTGAACACCACCCCTACACTGGCCTTTCCGCAAGGAGAGGTTTCTCGACCACCCAACAAGGGGATGTCCCTTTCCACTGTGAAAAAAGTGGTCGGGTGGCGTCGCCTGCTCCGTGTCGCCGCAATAAGCAAAAACGACAACTGAGGGTGTAAGCATGTTGTGGTCGTGTGTGTGTGTGTGCGATAGTTGAGGGGCGCCTTTGTCAAAAGCATTCAAAAGGAAACCACGCATTTGGGATGCCTTTATTTCGACACATTCCTATTGAAAAACGGATTTGAACAAAGGTGGCCTGACCCTATAAGGGTGTACTTTGCAGGGTACCCTTTGTTTAGTTTGCTAGGGTCCCTACAATGACAAAGCTACCCATATTTACTCCGGACACAGTCAGGAGTTTACTCACTTCCCGGAGAAAGTGGGAGCGGCTTCTGGACGTTGTGGCAAAGAATGCTGCGAGCAAAGAGTTTTGTCAGTCCGCGGAGGTGAGCCGAGTGGAAGAAGGTGTCAACTTTTGGGGTATACCGCAGGGTTTGTCTCAATGGCAGGGATCGTCATGGAATGGCCAAGCTCCGTGTTCTATAATAAGGGCGTTGGAAAAACATCCTGGGGAGGTTCAGGACAATTTGGCCGCTATTTGGATGTCCCAAGCTGGGCTTCGGACCCCCCAGAAAATGGTTGTACGTTCTGTCCCCCTTTAAGATGACCCCAAAATGGGTACTTGAATGTTCGACTAAGTGAGTGAGTGGCTAGTCACCTGTGATATCATCAACCCACTACTGACAGGGTTCACTCAAGTGCGCGGGGGACCTCGACATAGGCGTCCGCTTTTGCATTTCCCGACCCAGTCCAAGGGATCTTTTTTGAAATATGGAGCCGGAACGGTGGGGAATCTAACAAGTATTGTTGACATCTGCACGTTTTCAGGCAATAAGTCGAAAAACTGAATAAGGATCTCGGGCGCCCAAGCAAAGGACCTACATCACAGTGAATTTGCTTTGCCGGAAGCGTGAGCTCGCGATGAAAAATCGGCAGTTTGGTTTCACAGACGAAGCCGAGGCGCTGTGCTCCCAAATGGAACAGGCGGAATCTTGGTAGCAAACGTCCCGGCACTGCAGCACTTCAGCTTTGTAGGTGCCAGCCGCGCTCCTGAGAAGTCTTTCTCGGCTTCCCAGGTGCAACCAGCGACTTCACAACCCCCAGGCGTAGAAGCGCCACCCTCCCATGTGGGAGGATCCAGACACAGAGCCTTCTGGACCCAGCTGTTCAACGTGGGGTTGACCATTGAGGGTGCTGAGCAACAGGCGAGCTTTATCATGAGTTGGTAGATGGTACAACTTGGTAAGTAAAGAGGAGGACTAAAACCAGCGTGAGGGAAGTGGTGCCATCTACCAAGTCACCCAACTATAGTAATCCACTTAGTCTCACTTCCAAGTGAAAAAAAAAAAGCGGAACCTGTTGTTCGCCACCAAAATGGTCCTGCAGAAAAGAAAAATCCAGAAACTCTTGAAGTGAGTAATGAATTAGCAACCTAACTAGCTGTACATGCGAAATCTGTCCGGAAAGTAAAAATACTCATCCCCTTTTTGGTTTCCCGTTGGTGGGTCTGACACCGCTGGACTCAGAACACGAAGTTCCAACCACATTGGTGACCGCCTCACTTGCCTCGTCATGGAGGTCCAGCCATTGATTCATCCAATTTTCTGCCGGTCAGCGTGGGTTTTGTCCATTCACAGCGAGCAAAACAAAGCGGACAAGGGGGGTTTCAACTTTCAGCAGGGCTGGTGCCATTAGCGGTCCAGCCACTCAGCACGCTTTAGTGGAAAACACACACATAACCAAACAACTAAAGATCAAAAAACCAAGCCCAGGGATGACCCTCTGCAAACCATGTTCAACTTTTGGTGAATCCAATGGGAAAACCTCAAAGTTCCAACCAAAAGGTTACAGTCCAAAGATCCGTTACCAAATAGCCATAGCGTCATCTGTGTCTTTGTTTCCGGCTGGTGAACTGTTGGTGAAAGGTGAACCTGGACCCGAAATAATTACCAGAAAAAGTTGGGATTTCACCCGGCCCCACAATTTTTCCCCTCTTCACCCCGGTCAAAACCAAGCTTAAAGGATACAGGCAAACGACCGAGTCATGCCTAAGTCACTCCTTTATCTCTGTGGCCATGTGCTTCCCCCCACGTTAAAAAAAAAGGCACCGATACCAAGAAGTCACTCCAAAGGCGTTTCTCCCTACGTTTCAGGAATCAAAGTTGGGATTTCACCCGGCCCCCCCTTACCCCGGTCAACACCAAGCAGAAAGCTTGATTGTTGTTGACCCCTGCAGAAGGTTTAACTTTTTGGGGGTTTAGTGGAAACCCCCTTGATTTCAACCAAGAAGTTAAAGTCTAAAGATCCAACCCAGTAGCAGTCAAGCAAAGGGCACCAGACACCCAGCGCATGGCGTTCCTCCCTACGTTTCAAATCCGATGGCCGAGGCTCACCGCCGCCACCTCCGCCTGCTTCATGCCAGTGCCCCGGCACCAACGGCCCTTCCTCGGATCTTTTCTTGGGACCTCGAAGGGCTCAAAGGGACCCGTTGAGTCCTCCATTGGCTTGCGCCTTAAGCCCTCTGGTTAAAAAGACTTGAATATTTCCATGAGTGATAGATCAACTCCAGAAACCAACAAGGAAACATCACACATTGGGACCCTGGTCCTGCATTTGCTTAAGCACTCTGGAAAAAAAACAAGGATATGACCATGTCACAAGAGGAAAAACACCACAACACCTTCAGCAAATGGAAGTTGTGCTTTTCCATGTTGGTCCATGGTTTCCCTTGCTTGGTGTTCCCTTTTGGCTTTTCCCATGCTGTCTTCATAGATCGGCCCGGCGTTTCGTCAATTGAATCATGCGAGCATTCATCCAAAAGGAGGACACCAAACGACTAGGGCCTTGTCAAGTCCTCTGAAACGCAGCCCTCGCCAAAGCTCACACTTTGCGATTGACGAGTTCCAACCTAAATGAAATCACCACGAGTTCGCACCCAAGAAAGCTCATGGAAAAAGGTCACACACACAAAGGTCAACGTTTGGCCGAATGGAGTAAATAATGCCTATAGAATGAGTTTTTGGTGTGCTTTGACAGCAACTTTGGCAATGGTTGAATGGTTGTATAGGACTTCCTGGGAGTAAAGGAATAGTAATTCTTCAGCCCCTTGCGTTGCGTGGGCAGTAATCTCCAGGCTCGAGTTGCTCCAGCTGGATGGTATCCGACACAGTGCCGTGGGAAATACCTGTCAGCTCGCGAGAGCTGCCCACCCAAAATGGCTACAGCCCCACAAATCAAACAGCTTCAAACGATGTAACGTACAAGGGTTACAGAACCAATCAATAAGCACAGTTAAACAAAACATTCTTTGCAGGGAAGCGCGCACATGAACCGGACGAACACAGACAGCAAACAATCAACAAATACATCCGGGCCCTCATGGGTGAATTGTTTGCTTTATTTCCCCCTCACACGACATGGAACTCGCAGAGGCATAGACCGGTTTTGACTTCATCCCCGAACGCCTCCCGTGAAAACGGTAAGATTCACACATTGTACACAAGCACCTTCGCGTCGGAGATGAACCAGACTAGCCACAGAATCAATCAAGAAGAATCCATGAAAAAGTAAGCCCAAAAACCACATCGCCATCAAACAATAACAATCCGCAAGCAACAAAAGAAGCAAACAATACTAACAAAGCAAGACAAGCCAAACACAAATAGCAAAAACACACAACAAGCACGACCCAACCGCAAGAAAGAACAAGGGGGGGAAAACAAAAAAAAAAAAAAAACAACAACCACAAACAACAACAAAAAAAAAACAACAACAAGACAAACCAACACAAAACAACGCCCAGCGTTGAGAGCGGAGATGCGTTGTCCCGCCAGGACAAGCAGGTTGTCGAAGCGCTCGGATTGGCACTCCAGGCCGCGGCCCGTGTAGCACTGTCCAACCCTCGGATGGATGGAGAGCAAAGGTCCAGTAGAGAGGTTAGAACAAGTCCAGGGGTTGATTCCTTTTCCATTCTTTACAGCCGTCGTTCTTTTCAACAACCGATCGCCATTTCGCCAGCGGTTCCGATGGTGTTCTGGAAAGAAGGATCCCTGGAAAAGAATGGGGAAGTGTCCTCTAGAATAAGGGTACTAACTTTTGTCTGCAGTCTTTTTTAGTAGGGGAACCCTCCTAACCAAAAAAAGGTGAGAAAGGGCACTCCTGCGGGACCTGGGAGAGACATACGGTAGGTGGATGGACGAAATCCGGCTCTCATATTCCCCGTGGTGTCCGCTGGGATTCAACCATCACTTTTTTTGGGCCCCAAGACGCACATTTTACTTGGGTGATGTAGATCCCCCACCAAAAAGTTTAACTTTCTGCCAATTAAACGGAAATATGCGGGGTAGTCAAAAAGTTAAAGTCAAAGGATCCAACCCAATAGCAATCAAACACTCACTTTGCTTGTAGAAAATACGTCCAGTGATACATTCACCAAACCAAAAATGGAAAATTTAAAAAACAAAAATCGCTTCAGAGGAAATGATGGGAACACACTTACTTTTGGAGGAATCTCCTTTGCGAAAGGGAATTGCTGGCCACCATAAATCTAAACAACAACAAAAACATTTTCACACAAGCCACCCCAACCAAAACCAATGCCAACCCACCCCAAGCACCACAAACAAGAACAAATCCACCACAACAAAAGTAGTTCCTGCGCCCCAAGGGCACACGTGGAAAACAATACCACCAAACAAAGGAACACTCCATCAAACAACACACCCAATTGCAAGTCTAAGCAACAACAAATCATCCACACAACACACAACCGACTTCCCAAACCATGTTCTGATTAACAGCCCAAGAAAAGCCAATAGGGTCATCAGCCATGGGCTTTGGTCCTTGATGCTCTTGGGCCCCTTGGGGCGCTTTCAGGCATGATGTTTGGAGGTAGCGCAAAGAAACCACCAATATCAGCTTGCAAGGCGGTATATACACCTTATAGAAGCGGTATACCATCCCCCAGACTAAAATGGAGGCTCCAAGGGAAGACTTGGCTTCATTTACGCAGGCCGATTGGGAGACCATACCTCCAAAACCCATACCTCAGCATGTCTTATGCGGGTAGGTCGATTGGCGATTCCCCCATGCCTGGAGGCCGAGTTCTCACGGGAGGTGCCCCACTGCCAAACCTGGGCAAACCGAAAACTGGCCGTTTGTCACCACTAAAATCACCCACTTGGAAAACATCAAACCCTGGCCTGGGGAGTTTTGGGGCGGGCAAGGCGGGGGGGGGAAAGGGGGGGGGCAAGGGGGGGCAAGGGGGGGGGGACTTGGCAAACTTCAACTGCCATCCCGTTCACCACTAAAATCACTTGGCTAGAAAAATCAAAACCCGGGGGGTCCTGGGCAGTTCGAGTGGCCTTCTTTTATCAATGGCTGTGGGTCAAAATTAGGTACCCAAAAGCGGGGCCCTGGTAAATGGAACCAAGGACTAAAACCTGCGGTCCCTAGTAGACCCACCTTCGGAAACTCCAGCAGCGAAACCGATTCTACTGGCCTTCTCTGACTTTGATCAGCACTTCCATTTCTGGAAACGAAAGTCCAGAGGTGAATAGATTCCATTTAAAACCAACAAGGGGACAACAAACATATTCTGAAGCAAATGGAAGGCCAGAAGCCGTCAACATGATGACAGTTGCACAGATTCGCCAGGGAAAGATTCGCCAGGGAAAACCTGCTGACTTCGACTGTGCCCCTGCCAGGTTCCAGGTCCGTCCGAGGAGAATAGAAACATTTGCCAACAGGCTTGCCTTTCGAAATACGTGGCCTGGCTCGGCTCTTGGGACTGAAAAAGTAAACGCCGTTGCCCCTTAGGCACCTAGACTCTAGACGCATACATCTTGATCACCTTTTGGGGCCACCAAAGCATGGGCCAAAGGGAAACATCAGGTCGATTCGCTTTGAACACGCGAGCCTCGCAGTTGGGGTCGTCGCAGCACCGGGCGCGGCAGAAGTCCGTGGTGGAGGAATTGTCCAAGAGCTGCAGCCCCAGGCAAAAGCCCTGGCCGCTGGAAGGTGCTGGGAGGGGGTAGGGCTTCAGAAAGTTGTGATTGGGAGTTGCTTTTGGGAATGGGATCGGAGAAATTCTGCTGCGCTTCTCTGCTCCTTGAGTTCATGGGAGTACGTGTGTGTCTTGGCTTCTTCGTTTCTTGTTTCCTGTTTGAAGCCCACAAGTTCGAAGCCTCTTGAAGGGGAACGCGACTGGTGAATCAACGGCACAAGCCCCCGAAGCCCAACCGCCCCAAAAGCCATAGGGGCGTTGGGGGCTGACAAGCATGACTTCCAACTTCAGACTTCCTTTTGGTGGAACCCGACCAACCAGTTGGGGTTAAGCCTTATTCAAGCAGAATACAACGACATGAGGCCAGAAGAATGGTACACAGGTTCGACTTGCTCCCACTTCCTGATTCAATTGGCTAAGAAGCCGCTCCGCCCCAAACCACCCTAGAGCCTGTCTGGCCAGCAACCCCATAGCACACAGCGTGGAAAAAGGTTCACTTTCTGAATACGCTTTCTTGTCCAACGAAGAGCAAAGATGCAAATTTCAGGGGCCCCAAGCACCCCGGTTTTACCCACTGGGGGTCAACATCAAAAACGCCCCCAAAACATGCGGTTGTTCTGTTGGCTTTCGTGAACCCCCCAAAACAAAACAAATGCAAACAACACGTTAACAGAACAACAACAGCTTCCTCAAAATAACGAGCCGGCACCCCAATGATACTGGGAAGCACCATCCATAGCCCTGGTAATGTCGTCCTGGTGTCCCTTTCTAAGATCCAAACATCACTCTTGGAGGGCCCCCCACTTCCTACAGTCAATGGGTTCTACGTTGCCTCCCAGCCGTTCGCCACGTCCTGGATCACTTGACAGCGCCCACATGGCACGGACATCCCGAAAAAAGGCGCGCCCGCCCGAAAATCTGTAGGAAGGGCTTCTGCATCTAAAGGGGGGGGTCATATTTTGTTGACCTTTGTGCTTGCCCCACCCCCAAAAAACAAGATGACATCGCAGTGGAGATGGACCCTGTTGGAGATGGACCCTCCCGGTTCTCAAGTGCCATGTTGGGTGCTTGGGGTCGCTTCTCACGCTTGCAGCCAAATGGCCGCAGGGCGAATCCAAAGGCGAGCGCCCTCTTGACGCAAATTCGGGATTTGCCGAGGCTCTAACCAGGTCGGATCCGGAGGCTGGATTTGCCTTGATGGCTGAAAGGTGGAATTCGAGGGACGTCATTTTGGCTGTCCCCTGGCCCTGTTGAGGGATGTGTGCGCAATTGTTGCCCAGTCCTCAGCTTCGGGGTCTTCGCAGCGGGCCAGTGACAAAAAAAAAGCGGTTCCTTGCAGAGAACGTGGCTTGAGGACCTGAGACGTGGGATGGGCAAAATCAACTTCGCAAAAGGTGGCTTCATCATCTGTGCTTCATGCATCCCAAGCGCCGATTGATTCGCGAGGATTTCGTCACAGGTTCAAGGCGCGTCCTGTTTAAGGACACAGGAGGAACACAACGTGTCAAGAAGTGCGCCCTACAGCATCCCTTTTTCTCACTTCTTCAGACTGCAAGCTCCCAAAAGTGAGACAATCCCTTTGAACATCCTACATGGGACTCACCCTCCTGCCACATTTAGGGGACTGCGGGTTTAAAGGGAAACAAGAAGGAACACCGAAGCCATATTGGGGCTATGTTCTGCCATGTTTAGCCGAACTCCTACCACCCACCCCACCCACCCACCCACCCCACCCACTCAACCGAAAATGATGGTTTTTACCGAACCCCTCTATTAGACACCCTGCAAATGTTTGGGGTTCTCGGCTGTTTGAGGATTTGAGGACCCAAAAAAAACGTCGAATTAGAGCCTCTGGGTAGAAAAAACCGAGCAACACCTCTGGGGCCGCGCGCTCCCCCGGCTTGTTGGGCCGCTCCACCGCCGGCGGGGCACCCGTCAGGAGCTCCAGTAGCACCATGCCGAAGCTGTGCACCTGGCGCGTATGGCGGCGTCCATGGCTTCCACTGGCTTCTCTACTGGAAATATGTTATTTGGTCTTTGATCTCCAAAACAAGCAAACGTGGGCATGCCGTCTTTGTGAGAATTCCCTTCTTGGGGTGTCCTTTGATTTCCCTTCTTCCGTTGCCGTTTTAGCCGCCTGGTTTTCAGGCGCCGCCGTGTTTGTCAGGCGCCAGAACTGGGGGGACTCGTTTTGTTGACAAACTGACAAACCGCACACCGGCGCTTCGAGCTCCAAAACTACTTTTTTGGGGTTTATGGGTTCAACGAAAAGGGGTTGGGTCAACAAAAACAGGGCCCCAACCTAGCAGTTAAATCGCACCAAACTGTCGTAAACAAGCTGGCTGACCACAAAACAGGTCGTACGCACCTTCAAACTGTTTTCTTTAAACAACTGGTTGTGGTTTTTGTTAGAGGAGCTTGGTTGTTGACCTCCAAGGTTGCTCGCCAATGATTAGGTCAAAAGATCAAAACGGCGTTCCTTGCGAAGGTCCAAACAATTTGCGTATCGCCTTGGGTGGCTTGGATTCGTCGTTTGAACTGGGGCCCTGGTTCTTGTAGGCCAAGAGGACGCCCACGAACGTCCACCAATTCAAACCCACCCTTTTCGAGGGAAGAAGCAACATTTGTTCACAGATAATTGCTTGGTTGACGTTGGAAGGGGAGCAACAAATTAAATCTCAGCAGTTAAGTGGTTGGTTTCAACATCACTCAACCACAAAAAGCAAAAATGGCAAAAACATGTCTCCCAACAACAATGCTAAAACTCGGTACCCAAAATGGCTTGCCCTGGCACATGGAAACCTGGACTAAAACCTGCGGTCCATATCCTAGTTGCTTAATGTTGATCCACGCCCATTTGTTCTTTGAGAGAAGTGGGCCACCCCACTTCCATGGCTTCCTCCCCTTGAGACCCTTCGATTCCTGGGGTTGTGAGTGCAGGGGAGCTTTGGGACCGAGCTGAGCAAAACTGAGCTCACATGTAGGTTTCTCTATATGCCAGGCCCTGCTTAAACACATGGAGAAAACAAAAACGCCAAATTGGTGAAGAACCTGTGTTTGGTTTCCATGAGTTCAGGTCCCACTGGCAAGGGGGCCAGGACATATGTTTAAAGCTAAGGATGCACACGCGACACCATAAAAGGGACAAAGCTTTGCGCCTGGCTAAACACCCCGTCTCCTTCTGGGCTGTTCAAAATAGGGTCAGGACAATCCGAATCCATAACCCGTGTTACATGAGTGTAGCAAGGGAAGCCACAATTGGTAGTTGGCTTCTCAAGGTCATGATGTGTCAAGGGAGAACCCTCCAACATCAAAAGAAAACAAGTTTGTCCATTTTTGGAAAGTCCAATCTATGAGTTCTTTCGCACCCAAATCGGAAGATCCAAGTCAAGCATACCATGGTCCCAATCTGGGCTACACAAAAATGTGCTTTTCAGATTCTGTCTCGCATCTATTTAGCCCATCCTACAGCATTTTTGGTACAACAAGCAAAACAACGAGTTGGAGGAGACCCCATACTTGGCTTTGGGCAAGCGAGTGCTTGGCCCGGATGTTCGATTCTCGAAGCCTCGCTGCCCTCCGTGATGATGCCAGTACGGATGTACCTGGCATGCATGCGTCTGGAGGACATGATGCACCTTCAGAAACACCTGCAGACGCATGTGGAGGGTCGCGGCAGAAAACCCCTTGTCTCTTAAGTGATTTCCAAGGTGGAAAGCCAAGTCTGCAGAAAAAACCTGACCTTGAAAAAACCTGTTTCCCCCACCTTGGATGTCCAACCCGCGTGATGTGGGTGGTCGCGAAATCCGCTCGGTTTCTGGTTCGCTTCCCGTGCAAATGCCAAGCAACACTGGTTTCAACCATGGTTTCTTAGGTGGTGCGAAATGGATTGCGTCCATCCACAGTATGTCCGGAGAATCAGTCTTCTGATTCCGTTGTATGTGGGACCAATCCCACATACGGGACGAATTAGCTGGAAATACTAACTACTTCCTCAGTGGGGTGGTCATCCAAGCACTTTGATTGTTGTGGGAAATTCAATGATCCATGAACTATTGGACGTTTTCACCTAACCTCGCATGCGCTAAGAGGCATGTGGGCATGCTGGCACGTACGTACAACCAAAAAAACGGCCATGCTACTCGCTTGGCAAATCAGAAAGCGCCCCAATCGCGCTTGCTCTGATGTTTCGGCTGCTGCCGACGCGGTGGTAGTGGTACAGAAGTGACTGTTGTGTGAACCACGCGCACCCATGCTCAGCCAACAAGCTTTCACACATGTGATTCCGTGTGCAGGTCAACAGTCCCAACCACCGCTGCATAACTCTATGCTGACCCACTGACTGTCCAGAAACAACTTATTTCCGTGCCTTTCTATTTCTACAATGGTGCAGGAATCTACCAGCAAGAGTAAGGGGCACCCTGCTTTTCTGACCGCTAAGCCGGTTTTGCGCTAAAAAATCACCAGGTCCCCAAGAGCAACGTTTGCGGAAATTTACAGGGGGGCAACGTTTGCGGGAAAACAAAGAGACTCCCTCAAAGGGTACACTTCCTGGCAGCTTCTGCACATGCAACAAAAGAACGTGGTCAACTGGCAAATTCTGACCCTGAACAAAACTTCACCATAGAACATCCTCTGCATACAGCACTTACGCTGGTGGACCTACAATGGGACTTGCAAGCCAATGTCAGGGTGCAATCCCGCTAACCTACCTCATGGTGAAACTTTGGCCGAAAGTGGAACAGTCTACTATATGCACTGGGGAGAGAGTCATGTTGATTTGAACAGCCAGCCCAGGGGGCTCTCCTACTTGGTCCAGCCCGCCCGCAGAATGGTTTAGGGTTTAGGGTCTAGGGTAACGTGGAAAACCAGTGCCATGAACCTGATGACCAATCCACGACACGAACCGCACCAACCAAGCACAAACTTCTAACCACTCATCTACATATGAGCAACGCGTGGTTCTGCCAAGGTAGTTGTAAAGGTCTTGTTTTCCCTGTATTTTGTTGGTTGAGCTGGAGTTCCGACACATTCCATTTTAAGGGGGTGGAGATCGAGCCGACAACACTTGCCAGAAAGGCTCAGGGCAGGCGTATCCCACGGTCCCGCTGGCCTCGACTTATCCAAACGAGCTGAACGAAAAGCGCAGCCAGGAGTCACACAACTGTCTGCAAAAAAACGGGTCAGAGATATCCCTTTTAGCAAACCCTTGTGGTTGCCTGAAAAACCAGATTTAATGTTTGTGCCGTGGATGGACGCAATCCATTTCGCACCACCTAAGAAACCATGGTTGAAACCTTTGTTGGTTATTCACAGGGGAATCATCATTCCAGGGTTTCGTCCATCCACAGTATGACCGCCCCAATCCCCAAGTACAAGGCTGTTGGGGCCAAGGGACATGCTGTGGATGGACAAGACCAACTTCGCATTTGGGAGGGATAAACCTATCAAGTTGATCAGCAGCCAATCCAAACTGGAAAAGAGAAAACCTCGTCCCGCAAATTCTCTAGCGAAAGCTTCTCCATTCGATCCTTCTCAGGAAACCCTGAAAGACCCGGGGAAACAGCCGCTTGTTTCCGAAAATAAGGATGGTTGAAAAGAATGAGGGGTCCAGCCCTAGAATTTTAGTCCTTCAAACCTGAAAGAGGGGATGGCTCGTTTTACCCCATCGGTGGAATCGCGCGCCGCCAAATCGGCGGGTTTCTTCGCCTTGGGCCCGTGGCAGTTGACTCCGCTTCATCGACCCAAGCAGAACATGCGGGAAACAGCGCAAGAAGAAAAGCAAAGCGATAGGGACAAAACCCACTTAGCGCCATAGGAAACACATGTTGGTATACCCCCTGCGAGCCGAGAAATTTGCGTCACAGTGACTGCTACTCTTCCCGCCGAAGATCTGCCCTCGGCCTCTAACCCCTGCTTTAGAAGCAACCCGACCCTCACAGAACCGCCATGAATCAATAATGCAAGTGAACATAGGTGTCCGCTTGGTAAAATGCATGGCCCTGGTCAGTAGCTTGTAAAACCAAACTTGAAATGAGTGGGACCCATCTATTTCTAACCCAACTAAACTCAAAAGGACACCTGTGTACGTGCGATCCCCATCAAAAACTATGATGATGGAAGGAAATGTGGTTATGTCCTAAATTTAAAGTTCAGCGTTTGCCTTGCTTTTCGGCATGTTCGTTCAGTTGTTTAGTTTCTAGGTTCTGTTCATGAGTGGGCTGCAAAGACGAGGTGCTTTGCTCACACCTGCACTTGGGCAGTTGCTCAAAAGCCTATCTTGGAAAGCCTTTTGGTTTTCTCTTCGGCAACCACGACTGAGCAGAGACTCGCAAATGATGTCGAGTCATGGGACAATTGCCCGAAAAGACGCCAAACATGGGCTGACCCACCTCCTTCGACATGCGTGATAGTGGGGGGCGGGGGGCTTGAAGGTCGGCGCAAGGGGCGACTCTAGCAGGGCGTCGTCGGTCCCAATGGGAGGTGCAAGTCATGGGAAAGGGCAAGCTGGCCTAGCGGCTCTTGACCTCAAGCTACTCCCGCGCAGGTGAAATCCCCTGCATCTGACGCAACCAACCTCTTCAAAAACAACTTCAATATTCCTTCCAGTCACTTGTTGGTTCACAGAAGCTGTTGGTCAAGGACTAAACAAGGGTCACAATGCTGTCTGCCATGATCGCAACTGCTTGGTTGGGTCATGGTTGCAGTTCCCTTAGCAGGACATGCCCGTGTTCTGCGTTCATGACCACTCCAAACAAGCCGCAAAATTAGTGTTTGCACACTGTGCATGGACAAAGTCATGCTCCAGTTAGGATGGACGCAGCCCTTCCGAACGCTGGGACAAACCACCAACAGTGCCTCATCTTGAGAGAATCTATCTACAGTATGAAGCAGATTTCCCATAGCTGAAGCAGAGCGCTTGGACGGCAACTCATTTTCCCAAGAACGTCTTCCCAGTTTTTCCTGTGTCTTGAAGGGGACCACCCGGCTTCCTTTTCGTTCCCCTAGACCCACTCAAAATGGGCGGTTTTCCGCCCAACAAAAGGTACACCCATCTCACTTGCTTGGCCAGAGCTCGCGGACCAAACTGGAGAAAACCCTGGTGCTCAGTAGGGGGTGAGGGAATCAACCCTAACTTCCCCTCAAAGGACCTCATTCCCCGAGCACCAGCAAGAAAAGCTCTTGGTTGCTGTTGACCCACCTGCAAAAACTGCTTTCAACTTTTTGGGAGTTTAGTGGAAAACCTCTCTTGGTTTCCCAAAAAGTTGAAGGTCTAAAGATCCAACCCAATAGCAGTCGAGATTTCAGCTCGGTTTTGGAGTCAGATCACCGCATCTGAAGGCGGAAAAGGCTTGCGAAGTGCGCCTGCTTCACCTTGTGCTGGGCGCCGTCCGACACCTCGGGATCGAGTTCTCTGGGCGAAGTCACGGGAGGTGGGGGGCCGTGGCCACGAAGAAGGTTTTGGGGTCCAGGCGGGGAGAAGGGGCTGTGGCTCAAATAAATCTACCAACATGGCACCTTGGTAAATGGAACCAACGACCAAATCCTACGCAACCCTAGGTCGTTGATTTTGAGCCACTTGAAGGGTGGCTAGCCAAACATGGAATCCTGTGCGCCACAAATGACATCCGCCAATATATTGTTGTCCGTGCCCGCCAGTTTAAACGCGCTTCGGTGTGATGAATAAGGGTGCTGAAATGAAAACAACAAGCACGAATTCAAATATCCTGCTGTTTCGTCATCAAAAACAGGCCATCCGCAAACCCGCCCTCAACGTACCATGAACCCAACTGGCCATCTGGACTTAATCATTGCCCCTGTCCATATCTATAGTGTCTCAAGAGCTGATTCCGTCTACTCCCGAGTGAGCCGTTATAATTTGCCCACAAAGTATCAGTTCAGACACTGATTTGGTCGGTTTCCCTTTGGCTGGTCTCCATGTGGCTAGTTGCCTTCTTTGCTTCCTTTTGGTTGGTTTCCTGGGTTTCCTCTTGGCTTCCCTTTGAACACCTCCATAAGTCCCTGGAAAAGAAATCCATTAGTCATAGATTCCCTGGGCCATAAAACGTGGGTCTGTTTTTTGTTTTTCTTTCGAGGGTACCCCTTTTGACTTGGTTGACGTTGGAAGGGGAGCAGAAATTTGACGTTAAGTGGCGATTTCCCACTAAGCCACGACGGAACACCCAACAAAAGGAAAGCCTTAGATTTCTTGCACCCTCCCCTAATGCAGAACACCAGCCAAAGGCTCCGTCTCTCCCTGGGCTCCCTGCGCAGGACAAGCCGAAGTCGGCCATCTTCGCGGTGCCTCTCCCAGGCCCAACGACCACCAAACCCGTCTCTCCAACCCGGTTTCCCTCATGGGCCCCAAAAAAAAAACAAAAAACAAAACAGAAAGCCAAAAAAGAGAAACCCCAGGGTCTTTCGGCTCAGGGGCCCATAAGAAAAGCGGGGACAAACATGGTTTCCCCGTTCCTTGACCTTCCGCTTATATTTTGAAGCTCATGGGCCCCCAAAAAAGGCAGAAAGAGGACAAAGAGACGAGCGGGGTCTTTTGGCTCATGGGCCCAAACAAAAGAAGAAAAAAAACAAGAGTCTCCCAGCCGAACAAAACTTGTGACCTCTGCACACGGTTTAGCAGTGCCATATGGCATGCAGAAGCCTGGAGCTTTCGTGGGGTTGAGTGGATTTGGATTCGCCACGGCCGATGCTTTTTTTGTTTGCAGCTGGAATGTCCCGAAGAGGATGTCCAAAAACTCGGGCAGAGAGGGGAGCCCAAATTCATCCTTTTTCTGCTCGTCCGAAGGGGGTTGGTGTAGAAGTTCTCTTGGGCAGGAAGCTGAACCACTCGTTTCTTGGTTCCGATGCGCGTAGAAATCCAAGCCCCTCCTCGAGCTGAGTCGGCCAGTGGGAAGCATGTGTGTAAGTCTTCAGACCCTCACGCCGGGGATGGATGAAATCCTGCACCAGTAGGTGGTGTTGTTCATCCTCAAGGACAAGAACAAAATGGAGACAAACAAGCTACAGGCAGGATCGAGCAACCCAAATCTAGTCTCACCCACCCTCAAAGGGCTAAACCAGGAGGGGGCCGTCCATCAGAATTTCAAATTGTTGTTATGAAAGGCATCAGATCCTTGAAGAATACATGCGAAAACCGCCTGCTTTACAAGGGGCTCCTCTAGATCAGCTGGTCAACGTGATCTTTGGACGAAGCCCAGCTGACATCCTTTTCATGGGGCCCTTGTCAACTCAGAAGCCCGAGGAATTGACTGAGTAACAATGTCCATGGCTGAGTTTGCATTGGATATGTAGTGTAAAATCCCTATTGGGAGACTGGACGTTCAGCTTCTCTTCCATGTTTGGTCAACCCAGACACCAACAAAATGAGGAGAGTCCAAGTTTCCATGTGCCACTCTTGTTGCGAAGAGATAGCAAAAGGAACCCCTTCCCACAGAACAGAAGGGGCCGGCAAGTACTGGGTAACTGGGTCCTTGCGTGTTCAAGCCAGTAGGTTCTAACCATGGTCGTTA
This sequence comes from Effrenium voratum, assembly GCA_963377175.1. Taxonomy (NCBI): domain Eukaryota; class Dinophyceae; order Suessiales; family Symbiodiniaceae; genus Effrenium; species Effrenium voratum. The sequence goes on along the minus strand of CAUJNA010001348.1, from coordinate 39,793 downwards.
TATCCATCGCTATACCCCACTAACTAAGTTGGTTGAACCTCTCATCTTTGAGTCCCGCGCCGTTCTTGTCGAGAAGAATGTTGGGGCCCTTGATATCCCGGTGGAAGGCCTTAGTGACGAGTGCTGCCTGTGGGGCTTGAACCCCCCGGCCGTTGCCGGGGTTCCCAAGGCCTCACTTCATGAGCAGATCTTTTAAAGTCGAACCTCCAGGAATGAGCTGTCTTGAATCCGAAAATCCAGACACCCATGGCGTCCTTGTGGCATCTCAAAGCCAACCACAAGGGGGTTCCCTAAGAATGAACACAAATGCATGCGCAAAATGGTTGGCTAGCCAACCAGCAAAATGGAAAGCCATGGAAGACCAACCAGGCTGGAGCCTTGCAATGCTAACCCCGGATCCACGTAGAACCGGTCCTATTCATACGGCCTGAGCCCCAACTAGAAGGGGACACCCTTGACGGGCCAAAAAAAAATCCAAACTTTTTCGAAGTTTAACGTCCAACTCGAAAATTGTGAGCCCAGCCTCCGTCAACGGGTCCACGGTGCCGCCCACTTGGTTGACGTTGGAGGGGAGCAACAAATTAAATTCTAGCAGCTAGTATGGGGCTTTCAACCACTAAACCCACAATAAGCAAGAATGTAACAAACAAACATGTTTTCCAACAAACAAACACATAAATGTAATCCACATAAATATGAATGTAACCCGCTAAACCACAAAAATGTGTCCCAACAACAGAGGTCCGTTATCAGGGAGAAGCCCCCAAGGCGGACGGGTCCACGGTGCCGCCCAGCGGCCCGTGGTGTCATGTTGTGGAGGTGCGACAGGCCGCAGGCGGCGTCCACCGCGGCGCTGAGCCTGGCCTTCCACAAGAACCTGGCAACGAAGAACCCACGGATCACCCAAAAAACTACTGAAGAAAACACACGCATATATACATATATAGACATAAATATGGCTATATATCTATGTATATATATAGATAAAATATATTTAGATGTTGACATTCATTTATAGGTATGTTCCATATATATATATATATACGTTATGTAAATTTTGGTCCTTTTGGAGTTGGTAGCTTTGCGTTGGTTTCAAAGGACAAACTCTCACATGTTTGGGGTCCCCTAAAGCAGACCCCAGTTGAAAGGCCTCATTTTGCGGGATCTACCCAACGCACAATGCTATCCAGTGGGGGCATCCAAGCACGTCAGGCGAGTCCCGGTCGCCCTCCCAAACGAGCAGGTGTCGCGATCAACGAGGTGGACTCAAAAGACATTCGGCATACCCTCGCAACCGGGGGGTTGGCCCTAGAATGGATTTCGGCTTTCCCTTTCCTTTTAACAAAGCCAAAAAGGGGCAAGCACGGCGGGCAGGCAGCTCAGCCTGTTGTCTGCTCTTCTGCAGGCGTTTGCTGACCTGCGAGTCGTCAACTGACCAGGGACATGAGGATCACAGCAAGCTTCCAGGCCACCCTCACGACACCATCCGTGAGTGACCAAGAGAATCCTTTCTGGGACCAATTGCACCTGCAAATTTAAACTGACATGAAACCTCACAAAACCATCAAGTTTAGAGACCCCTTTTCGGGTCCAATGGGGAAGCAATTCAGCAGGGAAATTATGCATTTTCGCCAGCAAACCGGGGATTCATCAATCCGCCAACCACAAAAATAACCACCGCCCCACGACAACGGACCAAAACAAGTATCAACCAAACCACCATTCCCAAGCCACTACCCGCCAGGCAACTACAAAAAAAACAGCAGAAACCCGAGTCAAGCGGGGGGGATTTGTGGAATCAGAGAAGTGGCTCGCCCTCCCTGTAAATGTCTTTCATCCGTTGGTTCAGGGGGAATCAGAGGCCAAACCCAAAAGTACAGCCTGAGTGCATGGACCAAACAAAAGTCCCTGAGATGATCTTCCCAAAACCTATAGGGCCAGGAGCTCAGGAAATGACTTGGTTGACGTTGGAAGGGGAGCAAACATTCAAAACTTGGGCAGTTCATCTGGGGATTTCAACCACCAAACCCAGAAGCGGAAGTGGAGCTCATAAATCTATCCCAACTAAAACCACATGTAACCCACCGCACATGTACTCCACCGAGCCACCGATTTTTTCCCACCAGGCCGAAACCTTCGGGCGCGGCTGGGCTCGGCTTTGGCTCGGCCGGGGCACGTCGCCGCCCGCGAGGAACTCGTAGATCAAGCTCCGCCAGCCCCTGGGCCACGGATCGAAGTGAGCAAGCCATTCTTCGATTGAACCATATACATGTATATATGTGTATATTAATATATATATATATATACATATACAAATATATGGTGTATGTGTCTATATATAATGTATGTAAATATGAAACGATATTATATATATATATATATCGTAAAGTCAACTCGAACATGCTATTCAAATTAGTTCAATTTGTGAAACACATATCTCTCATTTATCGCTATCGATTAAAAACATAAAATTTACCATAGGTTGGAGTTCCCTTGGTTACCTACCGGGACATGGAAGGAAGTACAGGAAGGGCTGTGTACTCATATTGGGTGAAATTGACAACTTAACTCAAGTTCAAGAGCATGCTTTTACAGTTGGGTGACAAATGGCACAGTCCCCTCCCACCAAAAACAATAATTGTTCTTGGTCAGTTTCTTCCATACCCAATGGAATGGGAGTTGTGCTTTGCACTTTCACGCTGGTGTAATCTGGGGCAAACACTCCCACCGCCAGCGACTAACAAGCATTGAATCCAACTGGGTCACTGGGGGACGGTGTTCCTCAGGTCCACGTGTGAAACTGGAAGCCCACTTTGTCACTCTTAGGCCTGACGCAGTGACCCGCTGCTCGTGGCGTTGTTGTTCAAACCAGGTGCACTACCTTAACCTTTTGGGTGATGCCCAACCCACTCAGTAAGTGGTTTAACTGGGGACATTGGCCACTTAAGTAAAGTGAACATCCAATTTTCTTGATTGACTCGCCATAGTGCAGCCTTGAGACCCTGTTCAGCTTCCCAAGTCTCGCGTGGGCAACCTGCAAGATGATATTTTCAAAACGTGCCAAGGTCGATTACATGCGAAAACCGAGCCCCGCGTCCAAGTGTCCGGATCAAGGCTCCCGAATGCCAAGCCGTGCCTTTACCATTCTCAGGGGTCATTCTCGAAAACTGGCCGACCCAACTGAAAGGGTCCAAGTCGGAGTCCGAGTAGCTGAGGATTCCAACATGATTCCAACAAAGCTAAGAGCGAGATTGGCGAAGTTCAAGCGGCTGAGTGGACCCCAGAGACATGTTGAATGGAGTTTGAGGGACCCTTTCCACGAAATAACTCCTTGACCGCAGCCTACCTCCGAAACAGATCCATTCAAAACAGCCGCCTTGTGCACATGTGCTTGTTGCACTTTCCCCCGGCAGTTTCGAGTCGCGACGTTGAGCGTGAAACCTTCAGCGCGCGAGCGGAACAAGGCCTTGATCCGCCCCTGACTTGGTCAAGAGGCTGCTCGCACAAAGCTGAGAGTCAGGTAAAGCCTCATGGCTTGGAAACCCCTGCTTCTTGTACCGGGAATATGGGCGACTCCTGCCAATCTCCAAACCAATTCAAGCCACCCCACCCACAGGGAAACTGAAAGAGCCCAAGATCAAAGCATGTAAGCCACGGCGAACACATACTGACGGACAAGATCCACAAAATGCACAAGGTGGCATGGATGAAACCCTACGAATCCTGCTTGAAAAGTAAGAGTTTGTGCCCCTGCATCCTACGGATGCAACCCGAAGATTGCAAGGACACCCACGAAGTTACCGTGGTTTACCACGGTTTTGTGGCTGAACATCGTTGGTTTACTTGCAATATGGCAGGGCCATCCACACCCGAACCGAGTCTCCCGATTTGAATGTCCGCTGTGGTGAGCTCCAAGCTTGGGAGCTTTCCAATTTCCGTGGAGCATGGACCCACATACCGATGGATGGCGGTTTAGCTCCTGGGGTTTCATCCTACTGTCTCAGGGCTTCAGGGCTTGCAGTGCGAACTCCCATCTTCTTGGTGGATGAATCGCCAGGGTGCAATTCAATGCCACCAAACCAGAGTTCAACGGGGTCCAAAACGGTTTGGGGTTTATGCGTGGCTGTATGCAATCAGCCAAGGCTTGACTATGAAGCGTCGTTGCCGTCCTCCTGAAGCAGCATTGATTGTGGCACCACTTTACCTGGGACCCGGTTGAACCATTGGCGACTGACTAAACACGAACGAGCTCTCAGTCGGGAATGCGGGAACGGCCACTGTGAACCATCCCTTGTGGTTTCCCTAACTGAATGCCTAAGTTCGTTCCAAACCCCAATCAGCACCAGCGTTTGAGCTTGACCTCCCAGACATGAGTGTCTGAGTTTCATCACCCAGAAACTGCCGAAACAATAATCCCAGACTTACTCTTTCCGTGCTCTGTGCGGAATGCCGGCATCTCGATGCGAGACGCATCGATCAGATTCGATCGGTAAGTTGCGCGGCTGCAATTGGCCAACCATCCCCCGGAAAGCCGTGTCACGCCTCCGTAGACCAATCTGGGTGTCAAATGAAGGGTCTCTAGAATACAGTGGACGAAAGTCTACACCAACTGGCAGGAGGTTTACAGCTTTTCGTCCACCTTACAGTATATGTTTCATAAATAGGCTCAATCAACCTGCCGGATTATTTAAAGGGTGCACCCCCGAAAACAAAATGTGAAGTTTGCCCTCTACAATGGGACACCCCCTATTCATCAACCAGGGTGTCGTTCCTCTGGGGTTCCCAAAATTTCCCTTCAGGAAGGGGACATGTATGGGGAGCAAACCCTTCGATCGCCGCTTTGCTACTGGCTACTGGTGCCTTCCAACCATTCTTCTCAGGGTTCCTTCTTATAAAACCTCCAGAGAGGCAAAGGGAAACGATGATTGGTTCTTGATAAAAGAAAGATGAATTGAAAAGAACCCCAATGCTCTTGGACACCTGTGAAGCTTTTTGGATTCCAGGATTTTTGAGGAGGGCAATGAAAGAAGAAAGCATGAAACTGTGCATAACTTTGCTCGGCCTTTGATTCTTTCCTAAACTTGAAATGAGGGATCCCCAAGGTTCCACAATGGTGAGAGGGGGATGGCCTATCGTGCCAACGCGGTCGAATTGATTCTTCGGGCGGGGCTATTCTGCTCCCAGCCACCACAAGACAAAGAGCCTGTCACCTCAACCGCTGCCTAATGGCCTCACTAGGAAGGTCACCCAACAAACCATGCGCTTCCTGTTGGGGGGTCCCGTCGGTTGTCTTGCGTCGTGCCCCGCCCGCGCGTTCTTTTGCGGGCCCTGAGCCCATTCAAATGGTCGCACCGGCTGATTATAATGGAGCTTGTCGTTGACAACAGTTGACGATTGGAGTTGTAACCCCCTGTGCTTGTTTTTTGGAAACCACATGTGATGTTTGTCACGCTACCGGGTTGCTCTTGCCGACACCGCAGAAATTTGTCTGGATCAACAGAGGGGTGTCGTCGTTTTATGGGATCCACAAGATTGGGTCTTCCTCTTGGTTTCCTGTTAAAGCCCACAAACAAGGGCACCGAGCATCAAAGGACACAGAGGTCGAAAGGGGTTCAACTGCATCATGAGGTACCTGTCTACCAAATTTGCCGCGGCCATTCCCAAAGAATCGAGAAGCAGACACATGGTTCACCTGTCAACATGGAACACTGGGGTCCTGGAAGTTCATCATCCTCTTTTAGCCAGGGCCCTCCTGTGCGCCTACGGGTCAAAAGAGGGCATTGTTTGACTTGGCTGGGGAGAGGTGCTGCCAGGGCCTGAATATGTCGGAAAGGGGTTGCGGGGTAGTATTAAATTGACCCACCCTGAGAAACCAATGCTTCTGCAAACCAGTAAGGCAACAACGAAAAGCGACTGCCTTGATCTGTGGCAGCATGCGTGCGAAGGGAAAGCAAGGGCAAGCAAGCGAAGTCAAGAAAATGGAAAGCAAGGGAAAGCAAGGGAAAGCAAGTGAAAGGAAGGGAGGGAAAGCACGGGACAGCAAGACTCAGCAAGGGAAAGCAAAGCAAGAAAGGCGAAAGAAAGCAAGTTGTATGCAGTTTTGGAGAGGGCTTCGTCGGCGCCTTGCAAAAATGAGAAAGACAAACAAAGGAACAAAAAACATACTTTTTAATAACACTGCACAACAAGTGCATTCTGTATGCATCGTTTAGCAAACTCCCCCGTCATGAGAAACCAATGCTTCTGCAAGTTCTACATGTAATTCCAAAGCCTGAAAGCAAAAGTGAGGGAATCCTCTACATGTTTTGATTGAACATAGGCCCTTGGCATCCTGTAAGTAGCCTAGGTCCTCCAGTAGACAGGTTAGAATAAGGGTACCCGTTTTTCTGTAGTCTGTTTTAGCAGGGAACTTTTCCCAAAAAAAGAAACGGTAAAAGGGCACTACTGGGGGACCTAGTAGCCCTGTCCCAGCTATGGCGTTCCCCTGTGGCCGCGCGGCCACGAAAAGAAACACGCCAACCCCATCCCCCGCAAGCGACTCACGAGCCGCTCACTCCGGCGGGGGCGGCGGGGGAACGAAGTCCTCGCTGGGATCCGGATGTCCGGGCCTGGGCGCATCGAAGCTTCGGCTGGCAGTGCTGATCAATGCTACAGCTTTCCCGGATCTACTTTTTTGGGGATTTTAAGGTGGTACTTCCCAATTTACCCGGTAAGCAAGTGTCAGGAAGAAGAAGGGGTGCAAATTCCACAAACCAATCCAAACTTTTAATTAGGGGCTACCCAGTAAACAAGCTATACAAGAAGGGATTCAAATCCCCAAACCAATCCAAACCAATTCAAACCACCCAGGGTTACCTGAGTCATGGGCTGGGTGCTGATCACCACTAAGTGGTGGTTTGGAGGTTACCTTCCCCCACTTGCCTTCAAAAGGCGGAAACCCCGAATCACAAATCCAAACCACCAATTCAAAAATGCCTAAACTGAAGCCAAAGCTGGTTGGCCTGGATTTCTTGCTCCAACATAGTCTGGGTGCTAAGTAGGGCCTGTTAGCTTGGGCCGAACACAATTTAGACGGCTTGGTGCGGAAACTTAAATTATGTTTGCTTCCTTTTGGCTAGAACACGATTGGCTATTTGGCACCCAGTTGGATGGTCAAACAACTCTGTGGGTACCCAAAGGATGGAGTTAGAAGGTCAACTTTCGGGCCACGACTAAGAATGGACCAACAATAGAAAACCAAAAGGTCCTTCCAGGTCGGTTTTGGCAGTGAGCTCCATGTCTCTCAAGTGAGCCTTCCCACCCTCGCATTGGAAAACCACCCCGTGCCGGATGCGTGTAATCATTCACTTAGGGCTGGCGAACCTGAGACATGAATTCTAGGGGTACCTTCCATTTCCATTCTTTCCAGGCATCCTTCTTTCTACAAAACCAGCCAAAACCCTGGGGAAACCGCTGTTTTTTTTTGAAAAGAAGGATGGTTGAAAAGAATGGTTGGAAGGACTCAACCCCTAGAACTCAGCACGACTTCCATGTGCTTCCAGACACCCGAGGTTCGGCCCCACTCCAAATGGGCGGGGTTTGCATGTTGGAGCCGGCGAGTTCCGCATGTTTTGACTAGGGGCTCCCTACCATGACCCCAATCAGCATTTCCAGGTATGGCTTGTGGAGGCTTGAGAATCCACCAACAGAAAGCTGGCAAGGCAGTATGTACCCCTGAATGGCACTTCTCACCTGCAAATTCAGCACCTGCACTTCCTTCAAGTCTATGTTCAACCTCTCCCGTTTCACCGACAGCCTGTGCATATTCCCAGGCAAATACCTAAACATGCCCCAAAAAAGTTTCATCAGCAGCCACTGTTTCTCAGTCCCGACTCTCCGGCTCGCCTGAAGTGTGCAACTGCTTCTCATCAACTGCTTCTCGGCCCTCAAGGGGCACACCAAAAGACCTACAACAACCTGGAACTGTGCAAAACAGGCTGGACCATGTGGTTTGTGGATGCCCTCAAAAGCTTAACATGCTTGTACAAAGCTCAGCCGATAGTTCATGCATCCAGCTCAAAACATACGCAAAAATTAGAGTTTTGATGTTGCCTCTTTGGGGTGGCCTGCTGAGACCTCCAGTCCTTTTGACACTGGGTCTTTTTTGAGGATACGATGTGGATACTTTTGTGAGGTTTTTTGAAAGGCCACCTTTGTTCTGTTTTTGGGGATGGTGTTCAATGGCCACCTTTCGGGATGCTTTTTTGTAAGGACACCCCAGGATACCTGCTTTACCAAATCAACTAAGGATTATCTGAGTGGATGGACAAATTCCGGGTGGGATGGATGAAACCTCTATTTCAAGGGGTGGATGGCTTTCAATCAAAAGCAAAAGGAAAAGCACAAATTTTGATGGCCCCCTAGAGACAGACCCAAAAGGGTACGGGTGGCCCTCCTGGAAAAGAAAGAAACAACGTCCACGCGTCTGGTCTATGCGAATAGGGGTTTCATCCTTCCCAACATGAGTTTGTCCATCCACTCCAAGCATCCTTAGTTGGTTTGGATTTGTGGGTTGGTGGGTTAAACCCCTTCTTGCAAAGAGCGAATGGGAAACCACCCCCAAACCACTTGGAGAGAAGCTGATCCACGTACCTCTTTGAGCTTTGCATAGCTTCCCCTGCTCTAACGGTGCTTGCGCCCGGAAAAGACCGAGCGGCAACTGGAGCTGGGCCACCCGTAGGGTCTGTCTCAAACTAGGCCCTCTAAATTCACGTTCTTCCTTTGGCTTCCTTTGACAATCCCAGAAAAGTAGCATTCAAGACAAAGCCCAATGGCAACCATCCTTTTCGCCTAACACCGCGCAAACAATGGGAATTCATGCAACCACCACACTTTACCATCATCCAATTTGGGTCCAGGTGGGCTTTCTTTACGATCAATGGAACTGGGCCCACCTTTGAACCTTTGCCATCGGCCAATCGCCCACTTTGGCCCTGGCGCGCGGAAAGGCTTGCCGCAGCAAAGGCAAAGGTCGGCTCCTAACCCCAGCGATGTCAACGGGTTGCTTGGATCGGTACCCTTTGGGGGTGAACGCGAACGAACGATTCACAATTCTCTTTACCAACCGTTCTTTTTAGACACCCTGTTCTAAGATTCAATCCTTTTCATGCCCCCCTGCCATGTCTACCCTTTGCTGTAAACTTGGGAAAACCCCGCATGCCCACAAATACCGGGACACCTTATTGGCTTCCGTTTGCGAATTCGGCCCCTGGAAAATGAGAATCCCTCTGAAACCAACAGGGGGACATAAACAAATATTCATCTCAGCCAATGGGAGATCCCCCCACCCCCTGAAGCCGGATGGCTGGGCTTTGGCATTCCACATTCGATAAACGTTGGCCCCAAATAGGCCCCTGGATGATTTATAGGGGAGCCTTTTTAGTCGGAGCTGGTCACTTTTGGAGGGAACACCCTGTTCATGAACCGGGGGGTTCAAAAAAATCCGGGGTCAACATTACCCTTCACACAAGCAGCATGTTTGTTTCCTGCTTCCGCGGTTGCGCGGAACCGCGGCGAGCTTTTCAGCTGTCCACTCGGGGGTGGATTTACAAAAAACGAGTGGATCTTCAAAATCCGTCCAGGGGGCCATAAATGAAAAACACATCTCAGCCATGGGTTCTCCTTTGCACTTCCTTGGCCTCTTTCTTGCAGTGTGAAAGCATGTTGCGAATTCAAAAACCACGTGGAGTCAGGCCCGCTTTACCTTATATGGGAAGTGTGCCATGTGTCTTCCCGGTGGAATCAAGAGCATGTCCAGGTATGTTTTTTGGATGGATGCGTATGTAGAAAAAACAACAAGCTTGTAGTCTGCACCCCTAGTAGTGGTGTATAAACTCCATACTTTGCAAACTGGTACGTCCGCTCCCACTGGGAATTAAGGGTCCGGGTGAGCAAGGGGGTGCCGATTTTTGCCCAAACAAAAAGCCGGTCGGAAACGTGGTAAGACAAATGCCCTGCTCCAGATCGCTGTTCGTGTTGAAGAAGAGCCATGCTGTCCATGTCCACAATTTTGGTCAGACGTATCCAAAAGGTGGGGTGCTGGGAGCCGCTCAACCTCCTCGCACGCAGCGACACCCGGACGACTCTTTTGCAATCGAGCGCTTCCGGCGAGGTTTTCACCACGAGGTGTGGAAAAGCCTAACAAACCTCGCCAGAGGTGCTCGAGAGACCCTGGTGTCTTTTTGTCGAGGGTACCCACTTGTTGGTGTTTTAGAACGAAAACCCAAACAGATTGCAGTTCTTGGGGCATCCCCATAAATTCGACACATACCCTTATACGGTAACTTATACGTTCATTGCTTTGAGGGTAGGAGCACCCCTGGTGGTTCGCATTTTGTTTGCACATCCATCTCCTTCTGTTGCTTTCGGGCGACTTTTTGCCCGAAGCCCAAAGCCAAAAGCTATGCTTGAGTAGCGGCCGCATGGCGCACCCACGCGTAAGACGCCGAGTCCTTTGAGGACTTACCCCGGCTGGTGCAATACAAGCCCAGGCAGCTGCCTGTGTAGCCCAAGCTCAGCAAAAGGTCGGCCTGATCTGCCATGCGACTACGTCCTCCAGTAGAGATACCAATTGTTGTGCAATCTATTTTAGTGGGGGAACCCTCCCAACCAAAAAAGAAAGGGTAGACCTTGGTGACTTAAAACCAATGGCCCTGGACTAGAATGTGTTCAGAAACCTGGCAACAAAACGTTGGCCGGATGAAGTTGGGACACACTTTGGAAACCTGAATTGAACAAGGGACCAGCGCCTAGAACAAAACCTTGGGCCCAGACTAACATGATGAAATCACCTGGCAACAAAGAGCATTTAACAAGTTCTGAGCCTCGCTAATCTTGCGGTCTTGCGGCTTTCGTCTGCGCGCAGCTGACATAGGATTTGCCCTCATCCAAGGAGTATAAGAAGTCATAGCTGTGCTTGGAGGAGACAATCTTGAACATGATGCTGCCCTGGCCATGGCAAGAACTGGCTCTGTGATGCCAAGGTGGGGCATCATGGCCTACTCTTTCTCACCCTAAACAAAATGGACTCTCAATTGCACAGCAAAAACAGACATAAACGGTTGTAAGCGTTTTGGGACCTTGACAAAATATGTACCAAATGGGGAAGCTAAACGGTCAAAAGGTCATTTTGCGTTGGGCCGCGGAGAACTCACATGGTGTGTATCACATCTGGGCAACTATCCCACCATCAGACCTTTGGAAGGGAAACGTGTATGTCGTTGCAAGACCGGTTTAATTCCTTGCGAGACCTTGACAGTGAAACAAAAACACATCCAGTTTCTATGTGTCCATTTGCTTAAGCCCCTGGAAGAAGACAAAACACATCCAGCAGCGATGAATTCCCATCCAAATGTCCGAGCATTTTGACCATCTCAAGAAGGCACGTCCGCGATTTCGTTGCTTAATGCTGTCCGAGAGCCAAGGCGCAAACCAAAGCATATTTTGTGCAATATGTGAATCGTCTTTCAGGTTGGACCCCCCCAAAATGGCGGGCTCTCCTTATGGCTTCCTGTTTAAAAGCCAAAGAGATGGGTCTTTTGCTCAAACGGCTGCGGGTCAAAAATAGGTACCCAAAATGGAACGCTGGTAAGCAACATGGACCAAAACCTGGCACCCAAAGGCCTTTTGCCCGCCTTGTACTCCGATAGGTCTTTGTTCAGGAGCACCTGCTCGTCTTTCTCCTCCGGAAAACATGTTTGAGCGGGTTCCATGGAGGTTCCAAATGAAGCGGTCAGGTTCTTTGGGCATGGGTTCAAAAAAGTCAGCCACCCGGGGACCCTGAAAGAGGGGGGGCAGGCGCTTGCTCAAGGCGTTTCTGCATCGGGATTCGCTCCCCCCGAGCCCCGCGCTCGAGACCGCATCCTTCTCTTTGAGCGCTAGCCGCAACTTGTAGGAGCCCTCTTTGGCCACCGTGAAGCTGGCGTAGTTCTCCTGAGATGACAACTGGGTTCAATGAAAACCGCTGGGTTTCACCGTGGGCTAGTTGGTTGTAACAGGAAGCAGGGCACCACTGGAGGTCTGGGTTTAAACATGAACCAAAACCTCCCGGTGCTTCCCCTTTAAACATTTCAAGCGCCTACTGTTCAGCTGGGGCACGCAACGTGGATTCCTGCTTCTCGAATTTACCCTTGCAGGGTTGGAATCCCCTGGAAGCACGTCATAAGCAAAGACATTTCGACCAGGTTTAATCAGCCTCGATCATTCGAGGAGGGTTTCCCGAGGCTTTCCCTACTAGACACCCAATGAACCAGATTTGGTTCTGGGCTTTTCTTGAGGGGGTACCGATCGATCTGCTCCAAACAATGTTGCCCAAGTCTAATGCTGTGGATTGACAAAATCCTGCACCACTTTGAAATTCAGACACCATAGTTGAAACCATAAGGTTCGTTGGTATTTACGCTGGGACATCGAACATCATTCTAGGCGTTCTCTCGCATTTCGCATTTCCATCCACAGTATAGGGTCCGGGTGGGAAACCCGTGGGTTTTCTTGGGGCAGAGCTTCTGGCGATGGCGCGCCCCGTGTTCGCGTTACCTTGGCAGGTACCTGTCTCACCCAGCCCCTGGTTCGAAATGTGTACACTGGGCTGCCCTCAGATCCCCTGCTAAAAGTTTAACCTTTAGTGGGCTGCATAGAAGGGAGCTGCGAAAGAGAAGGGAGGCTCCAGTACCTGATTCTCTTGAAGATCAGCTCCGGACAGCTAATGGGGAGGAAATCATCACTTGCAAGCAAAAAACATCTAAGCCCCGGCTCGCAGCCTGCCCAACAGTGCTCGCACGCATTGAACGCTCGCAAAGATCAAGAAGTTTCCCTGCCCTTGCCTAGAGCTCAAAACAAATAGACTCACATCACCTCAGATTCTGCCAACACAAGTCAGGCGTATGAGCTCCAAACACATCTTGCCACTTGCCATGAGTACACTTTTCACAAGTATACACACCTCCAGCTTTCGGATCGGTGAGCTCGAAGACCCTAGTAGATACATGCGCGCCACTGCAGAGTCCCGCGACTACTTGCATGACCATCAAAATCGGTAACGTGCTAAATTCCCCGGGCGAGCCCTCCTTGTCCCGGTGTCCATGATTGAGGCTTCATGCGTCTTAACTGGTGTCGATCGGCGTGGAATTGGCCCTTTGGGGAATGACTGGGCATGGATTATGTAGCTTGCAACAAACAGCTGCATTGCAAAGGCGTGACCTCTCCCCCCCAACCACGAGAAAAACAAGGCAAAGAGTAACTAAAAACATGGTCATGAAGGTCATCCATGGGTCAGGCATCAAGAAAAACAATCAGGATCAAACAAAACATCCTCTCGGGATCACCATAAAAACAAATAGGTATCATTCTAGGTTGGTTGGTCGGTTTGCAGTCCCAATGGACAGCTTGTGGGCACAAGCAAAGATGGCAACAACACCGCCACGAATGGGCATCCTTCCCCATTCTTTCCAGGCATCCTTCTTTCTAAAAGACCACCCAAAACCCGAGAAAACAGCTGTTTTTTTGAAAAGAACCATGGAATCAACCCCAAGAATCATAAGTAACAAGGACATCCACCTGCACCCGCTGCCAAGCTTCGTCCTTCTGAACGATGGCCACCCCCGCCTCTGCGTCGCCCTCGAAGCTCATCTTAGCCTCACGGGCCATTGGAAACTGGTTCAGCTTCCCAATTGGTGGTTTGGATTGGGGGATGGTCAGTTTCCCCAAAAGCGTGGTGTGGTTGGTGGCTTGGTGGCTTGGTGGCTTGGGGCTTCTGGCTGCGTAGCTCAGAGTCCGGTCCTCGAACTCGAAGTCGCTCTGGCGCTGGCGGATGCCCAGGAAGCTGCAGGCCTTGCGCTCTTTCAGCACCTGGAAAACGCCGGTGGCGATAGGTCGATGACTTTTCGAGCCCGGGGTGCCTTGTAGAATTTGTTTTGGGGGGAATCATTTTTTAGTCACTTCTTGCAGTTGGACAGTTCGTTGCCCCACTAAAGTCACCCCATCATCCAAACTTGATTTGCAGGGTGCCCTCTAGGGGCTCGGGTGAAAATCCTGAACATTCTAAAAAAATGGGGACTTCTGGGGATATGGTCATCTAACAAGAGAGCCTTGGTACGCACAAAACGTGGGATCCCAATCCATGGATGTCAACCTGCAACCAAAAGGCGTGTTTTTCAGTTGGTCTTTGGGAACCCGTTGGGAGGGCACTTAGCCAGGCTTGGCCCCAGTGCCAAACCAGAAACGACCGGGGGTGTCCCCCCAAAAGAAGCTTTGAAGTCCAGAAGCAGGGGAAGGTGAGCACATGAAAACTGACAACGCCCAGGCATTACCCCCCCCATTACTGGAGAACGTCACCTTTGCGGGCCCCGAAGCAAGTGATAATGGTGTACCCAGCCAGGAATCTTGTGAACTTGGCTGCGCATCCTTTCTGCTTGCTTTTGGGGCATAAAAACTTGAGCTCTGTTGTTGGCTTCTTTTTGGGGAAAATGTAACAAACCTGCGAGCTATTTGGCACCCTCCCCGTGAACACCCATTTCGGCGCCTCAGGTGACGCAAAGAGGCGCAAGCCCTTCCCATCCAAGGTGAAGGTGTCGTCCGATGGCGCGCGCCGGAAGAGCCACTCGGGGTGTAGAGAGGTGCTGTCAAAGGAGTCCTGGAAAGAGGGACATGGGATCAAAGTGTGTGTGTGTGTGCTATTCTATGAGCACCAAACAACAAGAAACCAACAACACAATGTACCCCCCTCACTGGCCCCCAGGGAAACGGAACGTGTCCCAGGGGCAGATAACAGGCCCCACGTGCGTTTTGCAAGTCACGTTGGTCATGTCCACAAAGTTGCATCACCTGCCCCTAGCCAGTCGACTTGCCTTAGAACTTTGGCTTGTTGATCGAAGGGATGCCCCGTTTCAGGGTACCCTGTTGGAGATGGCACAAAGGACAGCCAGAAAACATACATCCTTTTCCTTGCACCCAAGGGAACATGCGGAATTGCCAGAGGGGGTGTGTCTCAGGCCGGGATGGAAACATGGCTTGCCTTTCGCAGGCCAATAAAGTCACGCACTACCCTAGCCACAAGGAGCCGTTTGATATTCAATCGAGAAGCTCGAAAGGCAACCACGCAAGCCAAGAATTGGATGCCCAGGTAAGAAGGATCTACGTCATGGCTTTCGCTTGTGTACGTCTACTCCCCACGGTTTTTGTATGCTCACCATTCGGCCAAAACCTTGGGGAGCATTGTCAACCGAGGTTGCCCCATGGATCAAATACGGTTCTTCGAAGCTTACTGTGTTACATGGGCAACAGGGGGCGATCAAACTAAGAGGACAAGCCCTATGGTTCTTTAGGCCTTTGGAGTCACTTGAGGCGGGGTTCTGTCCGGAAGCCGGTTTTGAAACACCACCCGTCCTTGAAGACATTGTGGCTCTGGCTCCTTGCCAGCTTCGTACGCGAGTTCGCACCAAGGCTTGATGGCCTTTTCTAAGAGGCTGTCTTCCAAAAGGGGCGAACGTGCACATCCACGTTGGTAAAAGTCTTTACCCCCTGCGACTTCCGAAAGGGAACTTTGAACATGTTGACTCCGGACGTTTACCTCCAGGTTACACCAGGTACCGAGTCATCTTTGGGACAATACTTGGGTTGACTTGGCTGCCTAACCTGAAAGGCTTTCACTAGCTTTTTTGTTTCTTCTTTTTCTTTTTCTTTTTTTTTGGTGGTAGCCTTCCCAGCAACAGCTTAAGCATCCCGCCCATGGGGTCCTACGCTGACTGGCTCAGTTGCGTGGCCAAGCCCACAAAGGCGCTTGTCCAAAACGACAACCCCCAAAAAAAAATAATAAAACGGGAAAAAACAAAAAAACACCCATCGAACAGAAACAACGCAAGAAACAAACACCAAACCGACAAGACAACACAAAATAACAAGAAAACCACATAACAAGACACAAAGCAACACCGCAGCAAACAGATGAAACACGCAACTATCAATACAAAGAGGAAACAACAAACAAAGCAGCGAAACAACGATACACACACAAACAAGCAAATTAACCAACCAACCAACCAACCAAACAAACAAACAAACAAACAAACAAAAAGGACAACAAACCAAAACAATCCTAAAGCAACAAACAACAGGACATAACCAAAGGAAGTTTAGCAGGAACTTCCTTGTTACGGACACGAAATGAAAGTCTTGAGCACAACTAAGATGAAGAAAGAATGAATGCGTGGGAGAAAACATGCGTTGGACCGTGGTGTAGGAATGAGAAAGTGACCCTCTGCGGTCTCCGGGCTGAAAGCTACCTCGGCGACGCCGGGACGATGGGCACGGAGCGGTCTCGGACCCGGGCCCATTGGCACGGAGGTGCGCGGTTTTCGCGACGTCAGTTTTGCGCCTGTCGGCAGGCGAAGCACTTTGTTGGATTGGTGATCAAAATGCGGCGGCAGGCGCGGCACTTTGGCAGCATGAGGTGTAGATTTCGCGGCAGGCACAGCACTTTTGCAGACGCAGGCTTAGATTGCATGACAGGCGGAACATTTTGGCAATGCTGGCACGCACGTGTTGCAAGTCCCAATGGCACGGAAGTGCAAACTGGCACATGCAGATTTCGTGACAGGTGCCGCATTTTCGCAAGGTCAAGAAAGCAGAAGCGAAAGAAGCCAGCGATAAAGAGAGAAGGGAAGAAAGAGAAGAACAAAACAAGAGATAGATAAAGATCAAGAGAAAGATAAAGATCAAGAGACAGAGAAAGAGAGCAAAAGAAAGAGAGGAAAGGCAAAAGAGCACTGAAAAAGGACGAGGGCTTTAGCTCTTGTATGATTGGAACTTCCGCCAACCGGCTTCGCCGGCTCTACTAGCACACCAAAACAAAGGGACAAAAACAACAACAAATAAACGAAACACAACAAAACCACAAAAAGCAAGCGAAACACGCCAAACGCAACAAACCACCAAAAACAGCTAAACACAACAAACACCAACAAATTAAAACGAAGCACAGCAAACAAAACAGAACCAACGAAACAACACACCCCAAATGTTCGTCGAAGACGTTTCGGGGCGTTCGTTCCAAGCGAGCCGCTGCTCGGCCGAAGGTACCGGCAGCGCGTTGGTGCGGTCCACGCGGCCCGTGGAGGGCGCGCAGACGGGCCAGAGGCGTTTGCCCGCGGGGCCCAGGGAGTGCCACTCCATGGGCTCCAGCTCCCAGGTCCTCGGAGGGCTAAACAAATTCCATCGGTTTTTTTCTTTCCACCAACACCAGGTGGTTTCCCCTGAGTTTTTGATTCTCCAAACAGACCAACGACAAAAAAATCAAACCTAGCTGGCGGATTCAGCTTCCATGGGCGGCTTGGCGGCTTGGCGGCTGTATTTTCGAGAAGAACCGGGGGGGGCCAAATTCCAAATCCCAACCCATCCAAACCGGGTGGAGTCCATCGTTTTTTCAATGGCTTCAACTATATGGTTTCAAAGTGGTGCGAAATGGGATGTTGTCCATCCACAGTAGGGTTTACTTTATCTTACTTCATCTTGGGTGAGCATTCAAGTTTTCGACGAGGCGCACCGGCAGAAGATGGGTCTCCCGGCCCATGTTGGATCTCTTCATGCCTGGCTCGCCCTCCTCTGCTCGGATGCCCAGGCATACCATGTACCACCTCAAGGCAGTAACTGGGGAGAACGCGAAGTCTCTTTAGGAAGCGGGGTGTCGGACGTTAAAGAAGACATGCCCAAACTTGGTTGACGTTGGAAGAGGAGCAAACAATCGATTTTTAGCAGTTAAGTGGAGGTTTCCCACTAAACCACAATAAGAAAAACGGTAAAATATGTCCCAACAACAACCATGCAAAGGGGTCGGCGAATTCAACTCACTCTTACCTCGCGCCTGCCATCGGAGAACTGGAAGAGATCTGCATGCCCCGTGCTGTGCACCCAGTTGTCATACGACAAATGCCGCGACGTGAGGATGGGGTTCCGGTCGTTTGGGAAGAAGGGCCCAGTGACCTTGTCGCCTGAGCGGAAAAATGGGTTCGTGAAAGGATACCCTCCCACCAATCAACAGCTGGAACCTGACACCACCACTTCACAGCCGCAACCTGACACCACCAATAAACAGCCGCAACCTGACGTTTAGGGGTCCAGGTTTTCAGGTTCCATGAGTTCCATGTCAATTGGTGAAAGGATGCATGGCATACACAACTACCTTGGACTTGATCATCTGGTTCGGGCTGGGCTTTTGCATCTTGATTCACAGTGAACTCAAAAAACTTAGGATTTAAGCCCGCACTTGAGCTGAGAGGAATCATGTTAGGTGCCAAACCTTGACCCAACGGATGTGGCCAGGCTTGGGCATGTTTCAGCCAAAAATAGCCAAAACCAGCCCCTGAGCAGCTTGCCAGATGCCCAAGGAGATCTCTCACCGCAACGGATTCAACCTCCAAACAGAAATAAACAGCTAGGAACCAACCGTTTGGCCTGCCACTAAACTGGTCCAAACCCGAAAAAGTGACCAAAGTCCATGAACAAAAAATGTGACATGGGGAAAATGATAGAGATCCAACAGGTGGATGCTGAACACATAATCATAAGTGTCTTGACATGCGTAAATAAACTGCGATAGAAAGAAAACAAGATAATGAACCACCTGGAATGGCCCCATGAAGCGATTTGCCGGAGTTAGGCTTTGGATGCTTTTTGGCCTTCCTAAGTTGCAATTCAGGTTACAGGCAAAGCCGGGTGTATCGATGTTCTGTTCGACTGTCCGTCCACCAACCGTTGGGCTAAATGCCTCTAGCTAAATGCCTCTAGCTTGGCCGATGCAAGGCTAAATGGAGATCAAGTTTTTAAAAAATAATTTTGAAAAACAAATAAACTTCCCTATTCATAGCAGAATGCCACTCCAAAAGTGGTCCGATTCCCCTAAGAAACCCAGTTTGACAACCCCCCCCTACTCATCAACCAAGGGCAACACATATCGGGGGTTCACATTATTGAAACTTGAAACTGATGAAACCACCAGGTACGCTGTCTCAGACTAACAGCCGCAGGCTCCCCCAATAGGCTTCTGCAAATGGGTCACCAAGTCTTCCAAACTACGGGGTCACTTCCTGGGAGCTTCCATGGAATCGTCTAGAGTGGCAATGTCCATCCGCAAGTTTCAGCTTACAGATTCCCTCTAGAGGGTTTGGGATCGGGACACTTCAGACCTGGCCACGAAAAGAGTGTCGAAGCTTTGCTCCTTTTAGGCCTCTGCACATGAAAGAGGGGTCCCTTCCTGGAAGCTTCCATTTTACTCGCTTTGCGCTTGGCTTAGGAGCTGATGGCAATAACCACCGAGTGGTTCACCCCAGTGCCGCCCTCAGCGGCCATGAGGTAGTAAGATCCTGGCCGACTCAACCCGACCACTGCGTGCGTAGGGGGCGTGCTGTTTTTTTTTCTCCAAAGCAACCCGTCTCTGATAGATTCCAGCTTTAAAACCAACAAGGCAGCATGAAACAAATTCTTGAGCAAGTGGAAGCCTCTTGGCCCGAGAATTTCACAATGTCTGGACAACGACTACTCCCCTGGTTTCTCTTAAGGGGAAATGAAACTTACTGACCTGGATGCGTAAAGAAAAGGGGATATATTCGGGGCACCTCCAGGAGCATGCAATTGAAACCTGAAATTATGCCACGGCCCTACAAGTCTCGAGGCTGATTTTTTGCGCTTTGCTCGTCGGAGACCTTCGAACCAAGTTCCAAACACTCTTCCGCAAGAGCCGGGATGTTCAACATGGTCGACTTTTCTTAGTTCTCACCGCAAAAAACCTCGGTTGCTTTCCGCTCCCCTGCTAAAAGCTTAACTTTTAGCGGCCAATAGTTGGCCAAAAGTTAGAGTCCTAACATCCAAGCAAGATACACCTCTGAACCCCTCACTTTGCCACCAAAGTCATAGAACAAGGGGGTTCCTCATATGTTCCAGCGGCGTTGTGGCGTCCTCAAGTAGACCCCGCGCTCAAACTTCAAGTGAGCAATACTCAGGATGCAAGCTGGGGTCTTGAGATTGGGCGGTCCAAATAGTGTTTCGGTATGGGTTTTGTATGGAAGCTATATACCACATATACATAAATACATATAACGGGCGCATACTGCCTTACAAGGGTATATTGGAGGTACGTAAGCATCCATACCCCCAAGACCCATACCTGGAATTGCCCTTGAGTTTTGGAGTTCCCATCAGACAAAAAAAAGCTACAGCCGCTCTCAACAGGCCACCTAAGGCTCCCGGCCAAAACAATTCGACCCGCGGATGCAAGTTTGCCAACTCAAGTTTCGCAAGCCAAGCTTCAAGGTAGCCGCTGGAAAAAACCCAGGCCTCCGGTGCCCACCCGACCAACCAACCAACCAACCAACCGACCCACCAACCAACCCACCAACCAACCAAACCAACCCACCCACCCAACCAAGCAAACCAAGCAAACCAACCAACCAACCAACCAACCAAACCAACCCACCCACCCAACCAAGCAAACCAACCAACCGAACCAACCAACCAACCAAACCAACCCACCCACCCAACCAAGCAAACCAACAAACCAACCCACCAACCAAACCAACCAACCCACCCACCCAACCAAGCAAACCAACCAAACCAACCAACCAACCGAACGCACACCACGCAAACCGCCCAGCTGGGCCTTCGTGTTTGTACATGTGGGGCCCCTCCACGAAGACCCCGCCATGGATGGCCCCGCGCCATAAGGGATACCGCACGCCACTCAGCTTCCAGTTCTTCAAGTCCAACTCCTTGGCCAAAACGCCCTGCTGAGCTGATCTTCATACCCGCCCTTCTTTCCCGTTCAAGGGGGAATATAGCAAATATACCCCTTAAGTGAGTTGGAAACTTAAGAAGAAGCCAAGGGGTATGAACCAGGGGTAATTATTCAAGGGGTTGATTCCTGGTACAGTGTTTTTTGCGGCTTTTTTGTCTAAGGCCTCCTGTCCTACAAATCCAACAAATCGCCCATAGGGTTGGCATAGGGTTGCCTTTGTTCCCCAAGACTGGCTTGCAATTGGCGATTTGAATGCCTTTGACACAACGGGAAGGTAACCTCTCGTTTAAAGGGCCGGGCAAACCACCAATCACAGGAAAGCTGACCCAAGCCTTTTAACTACAGCATAGCTGTCCTTTTTGGACAGTTTGGGAAGAAATGGCTGGGTTCCACTGGTTTAAAGGGTTTCACGCACCATTTGCCAGCGCCCCACTACATGTTTCCCCGAAGGTCGCCTACGGTGTCACGAAAAGGAATAAGGTACCCCTCCATCCAAACCACTCTAATTCAAGCCGATTGCTTCTGTCAGAGTGGCCCATGGAAAAGGCACTTCAGCTGAAGTTCAAGGCATGCCAGGCAGGATAAGCGACCTTACCTCTCTACTGGAGGACCAGGCGATTGCCCCCATTTTGCATTGCATTTCCAGGGTCGTTGGATCCCCCCCAAAGGAGTCACAGTTTTCCGACGGCGGTCATAAGGGGCAACGGAGTTCTGCACTGGGATGGCCACCTCATTCAGGACGTGGCCAGCTAGTCTTCCCGAAGTGAGAACTATATGCAGGGTACTGAAGCACCGCTCCCTATATTTCCCCTTAAATCATCACCCCCACCAACAAACACTCACCTTTCATGGGCAAACAGTGATGTTGAAAACGACCAAAAAGGGAAATATCGGGACCCGCGTTGAGTGCCGGGCATTTCTGTACCCTTGGCCTTTGGCAACCCTCATGTTTGCAGTACTCCCTTTTGGTGGCCAAACTAGAGGTAGTTGATCGGGGGGCTAATGGAAGTTCACATGTGAAGATTGCTGGATGGCACGAGGCGCTTCAACCCCTAAGACATGTTCCCGGATCCAAGTAGGACCTATCCTATTAGGGGGTGTTCTTTTTAAGAAGTGGTCTGAACCACCACTACAAAGGGACATACCCCATCAATCAAGCTGTTTGTTCTGGGCTTTAAGATTTCGCCCAACCCCAATCCAAATCCAAGCAGCCAATCAAGGGTCTCTTGAGATCTCAGGAACTAAAGCCGTTCCCTGGTGGTCTCATAACAAAAACTAAGCCCCTCCCCTTCGGTATGTGGTCTATATTCAATATTCCCAAATGACAGTTTCCGAAGTCAAATCCACCCCACTCAGTGCATTCCTGGACGATATACTTTTTGGGAAGACCACTTTAGACTTTTAAATGACGAGTTTCAGACTTGTTTCAGCAGAAACCCCTAGTTTCGGGATTCAGAAAAGCTTGAACCCCCCGGAAAAAGGGCAGATGTGACCTGGGGACCCCCACAAAAAAGCTGCTGGTGTTAGGTCAAAAAGCCAAAGCGAATCACTTTGCGGAACACCCCCCCAATCGATGAATTTGACCCCCAGAGGCATCCAACCAGGGTCCCACTACAAAGCAAACAATGTGGATGGACAAATTCCTGCACCAGCTAGGTGGTTGTCTCAGATTTCCTCTTGTGGATGGAGAGTTGGATGAAGCCTGAGTTGATGATTGGAGACCATTTACCAACTAAAGCAGGAAGCTGTCCATCCGCACAAGGGTTGCATCAATCAACTGGTGCAAGATTCTGTCTATCCACAGTATGGCCCTGAAAAACTGCTTGGCTACTTCCTTCTCCGTTTGGAAATCTACATCATTGAGCAAATCCAGCCGTACCCTCCGAAATTGCCAACAAAGCGGAAACCAACGGGTGGTTTCTGAAGAACGATGCCCGCACCGAAGACCAAGCAAGAGAGCAAGTGCGTCTTGAGGACACCAAAGAAAAACATCTCCAGGTTTCGTCAGGTGCTGACATCATACCCAATCATTCCCAGAAGCAACTGCGTATTGAGTGTTGGGGGGCCATTCCAGCAAGGCACGTGGGTGTAGACTTCGCCTTGCGCCACCACGAGCCGATCAAAGATGCCAACTGACTCCCCGGAAATGAAACCCAACAGGGCTGCCCTTCAAAAATCGCAACTCACTGGTGGTGTCCTTTGAAACGTTCGCCGCTTTCGAAGGTCGCGTCAAAAAAAAGGGAAGTGAAGGAAACTCTGGGCAGAGGCGCGAAACGAGGCAAAAACCACACGGACATGTAGCGCCCCCGGGCGCACAACTCGTCATTCGGCATGCTAGGTTGCACTTGCCCAACGGACCTTGGAATGAACAGTACGAATCCTTACGCACATTCATAGAATCCAAGCTTGCAAGTCGCCTAACCCACGCCCTCCAAAAAAATATATTCCGAATTGGGAGGAAGCCAGGGTGAGGGAGGTTGCAACACAAGCGGGGGCCTCACAAGACTACCTCACCCCACAAATCACGCTGACCCCTTGAAGCCACCCCCCAGAAATAACAAATCAAGGGGTCCTGGAAGAAAGGAACCCACTGAAAAGGGAACCCCCTCAAAAACATGAACTAATGTAACTACCTCGGACAATCCAAAGAAATTTCTGCAGGCACCAAATAAGTCCATCCAACTGGGTGCGGCTGATGCGACGGCAAAGAAACTCCTGGCCCGCTCTGTCACGGCTGTCTTGCTCATTCGCAGCGCCACTACTTGGGCTCTTGTCTGAAGCCTCTCTCTGAACTGCTGAGTTCGGACACTTGTTGGGCCCTGGCTAGAAGGGCAACCACGAAAAGACTGCACGAATGGAGCAGTTCCATCTCAAAACGGATGAAACTCATGAGGCGAACAATAAAGCATTACAGAACAATGTGGGTATGTAAGCCCCCCCCGGAGAAAAAGATGGTGGTGTTCTTTTTGGTTTCCCTTTAAAACCGGAAAAGGTACCCTCAAAAAACAACACGCCCAACACCGGATCACTTGGACGACCCAGCCACAGCTAGTGCGTCCGAGTGGAATTAGCCCAGTACTCCCATTAACTTACCTGTCGTGGGGCCCGCCCTCCAGTGGCCCGTTTTTGGATACGCGTACGGGTCAAAAAAGAGGGACCTGCGCTGTGGCTGGTTTCCCTTTGGTTTCCCGTTCAATCAACCCCAAAAAACGGGTACCTTGAGCCCCCTATACCCTCTCATCCGCATGGAGTGCTGGAAAACCATTTCGCTTGACAAGGGAGCCTCTGGGTTCCACGCTGGACCAGAAGTTGATTGATTGTGAAGGTAATCCACTCCAAAATGCAGCGTTTGGCATGCTACATGTGGGTATGGGTCAAAATTAAGCCACGCAGGCTTTGGTCCATGTTTCCACTTACCAGGGTTCCATGTTGGGTACATTTTTTTGACCCACAGCCAATTGACCTTGTCGAACCCAGTTTGAAGGCCTCAGTGTCATTGTGCCACGCCTTCCCCAGGGAAGTTGGGCTTGTCGGGCGCAGCTGTGCCCACATACCACACTTTGCCTGGAGGCAAAATCGTGCTGAGCGATTTGCACGCCGCCCTCTTGCCCTCAGCCGTATCGGGAAGGGGCGACCCTGCACCCAAAAGAACGTGTTTGTAGAAGTAAGGGTGTGGGGTACTCCTGCCAAGCAAAGGGTTCACTTGCCTGCAAAACATGGACTGGAAAGGGAGACTCAACAGGAGGTCGTCCTTGGACGACCAAGATCCCTTTTCTTGCCCTCCGCCATAGAGGCAGGCGTAAGAGGGGGAAACTTGAGGCGCGAGGGCAGTCTCGGAAGGCCAACATTGGGACACCCGAGTGAACGGGATATGGCTGGCTCAGCGCCGATCAAGGAAATTGAAGGTTCCGGGAAAAGGAAAACCTAAAGAAACCCCTTGACCAACTTTCCAGCCTGCGCCCTGAGCTGGCTTTTCCTTCAGCCCTTATCCCAGGCATGGGCTAGGGATAGAGCTTGCTAGACCTCACTTGGACCGCACTAAGCAAGTGGCTGATATCCGTGTAACTTCCACTTAGGTCTTACTCTCTGGGACTATTTCCTTGATAGGTGGTCTAAGGCGACGGCATGGGTGGAAAACCATTCCAATATGTCCCCAACGGCTGTCACATGGCCCGTTGAGTGACCTCCATGATAGCTAGTCTTGCTGGCCAAGGGTGTCAGCTAGTCGGGGTGGCTGGAATAGGCGCATTTATCTGCAAAGTCAAAAACCTAGGTCCTCCAGTAGGGAGGCTAGAACAAGGGGACCATTTTTTCTGTAGTCTATTTTAGTAGGGGAACCTTCCCACAAAAAAGGGTAAAAGGGCTACTGGGGGACCTAGAAGCATGTCCAACACCTGAGTCGGCATCCCGAGTAAAGGACATTCATGATTTGCCCTTTCGCTCATCCCGTCCCCGCATCAGCAAGCTGGAGCCCATGAAAGCTATCCAGAGTTTATGTGTCGGGGAAACCTATTTTGCTTCCTGTTGCGGACTGCAAGGTTGGACATGGTTGGACTGAATGATCCCTTCCCCAGATGAAAAACAGACCAATCCCTCCCTCCGATGGAAAACAAATTTCTCCACCCCCCCTAAAAAGAAATAGCTTCATTCGGGACCCAGTGAATGGCATGGAGTGGCTAGAGGCAATTAGCTTTCAGGGAGGTTCCAGAGGTTTTTCAGGGTGGGGTTTAAATTCTGCGGAAATCAGGATATTTCGTCAGGTAAGCAGATGTCAGCGATGTTTTTTAGGATATTAGTGGCCAGGGTAGCAGAAATATGTTTTTTGCAGATATCGAGTGGCCGTCGTCATCGAAGAAGATATCCGGATCAATGCCCGGAGCGCCCTCGATGACGTGGGGCTCCGACCAGGGCCCCTCAGCGAAACGGCTACCGCTCTGGTCACCTTCTGGGCGCGACTTTTTTCGTGTTTTTTTTAGGATACCCAGAGGCTCCCGATGTATTTGGTGCCCTCAAACGGCCAGATATGACTCACTTGGCTTCAGGCGCCTGGAGCCTCCTTCTGACCCTCAAATGGGGTCAGTACCCAAAATCAAGGGGTCATGACCCCCATCTTCAAACGGCCAGGTGTTGTCTAATGGAGGGGTCTTCCCTTGAAAGCCCCAGGAGCCTCTGGGTATAATGAGAACCTCAGATGAATAAAGCACTGGCTGATTTGTAGGGGTGTGTGTATCCTCCACTTTGGTAGGTGCCACCCCTGGTTAATAGGACGAGTTTATAAAATCGGGTGTTTCAGTTTCCCTTTGCAGGGGAAGCTTTGGGCCAGTTCAAGGTTGGCTAGTTGTTGCAAACAAGGCTATGGAAATGTCACTCTGCACAAATCACGCAACGTATTGCTGCTTTGGGCCTTTGCTTCAATGACGAAGAAAGCCACACAAAGTTGACAAGGATTAAAAATACTTGGTATACCTCAAACTTGAAACCTGCCCCCACTGCACTTGCTTGCTGTTTGGTTCGTCTTTAACTTTCAACATGTTGATTCCACCCCTAGCTGAACATCATGAGGCCCTTGTTGCATGTACATGATCTTCATCTACCCGCCAAGGGTAAGAATTGTATCAAAAGGGGCCTCCGCAACGGACACCCCTTTCGCCCCCTAACAGAAAAGGGGGACAAAGATCCCAACGCTTGAAAATCACACACTGGCCCGAGAGGTGATACATCCTAAGCTGGCTTTAACTACCCAAAGGGCCACATGGCTGCTATACATACATATCATAAAACTGATGTTCCTGGTTTTGTAGTGGGCACTACCGACGCTCTCAAGATCTCGGGACCCTATCCTCACCTTGACGTCAGTGGCGGTGATGATAAAGTTGGTACAGGTGCCCTCATCCACATCCGGCGGGCGATACACGCAGGTGGTGATGATGTAGAAGGTGCCGTCCTGTAACGACCTAACCGCCCTATGGAGGAAACCACAAGGACTCCCCCACCCAACGAAAGACCCTGTTCAGAAGCTGTTCTTAGAACCTTTCCATGAATTCCTAATGTTTCTCTCCAGGACAAGGCAAGTCGCCCTCACTTGCACCTAGGCAACTCGCGCACACACACACACACACCTCCGGTTTTCGTGGTCTCAGCCGGATCTTCTCCACACTGGGCTGATCTCCTTTTGGCTTCTCTTCAATTTCCCTCATCTTAAAAGACTCCCATGCTAAATAGGGGGGTCTGGAAAATCATACGTACAAATCGATCTTCGCCTCCGTTTGGGTAAGCTGCAAGTTACGGTTGCTATTCGTAGCACCCAGCCGGGTTTTGCTCGATGCCTTTGAAAGCCCGGCCCCAACTTGTAGGACTCACTGTCCCTTCCTTTCATTTGGTCAAGACCGGGAAAATAAAAGAAACCATATTTCCAGTAGTGATAAGTTCCTTTCAAAACCAACAAGGCCAAGAAAAACAAAAAAACGATAAGCAAATGGAAGCTTTGGGGGTGGGGCTAAACCCTCCATTCTAAGTGTTCAATGCTCTGAGATGGTTTGCACAACCTCAAACCCAACTTGATGGGATATGTTTGCTTCACATAGGAGCTATGCAGTGGCTGTGTATCTCATTCACCCCGGACGGGCAAACATGAAGACATACCCCCGGGTCAATCACTGAACCGCCATTGCCTAAGGACCTCACTTGGCCGATTGGGTGGTTTTGGTTTCGGTTCGACCCCAGTCCTGGGACTAAATATTACAAACACATGGCGCACTTGGCTGACCTTCCTGCGGGGGCCCCAAACAAACACAGGGCCAGGGTTCCATTTTTTCCACCTGCAAATAGACTTAAGAACCCATCCTTTTTTGCGGGTGCATGGCCCATTATTGTTTTTTTCGTCATTTTCAGGGCAGGTCAAAAAGTGGGCGGCCCTGCTCAGGGCGCTGGACAGCATCCTGTCCTTGTACCGGATGGAGGGCGCCTGAATGCCGTCATCCGACTTCACGTCCACCAAGTTCACCTCGCCGAACAAAAAACTCTCGGGGATGAGCGTTCCGGGTGCTGGGGGTTTGAGCCGGAAGGTTCCTTTAAACTGGGCTGCCCTTGAAAACTCTTGGCGAACTAAATGGCAACTACCACTAAACACTAAAAGGCTAAAAAGGCTACGGGGATGGCTGGGAGCCACCAAGTAAAGGAAGCCGGAATGCAGCGGAAGGAGATTCAGTCAAATAAACACCCACAAGAAAAAGGTTCTGTGGTTCATGGCGAGGAACACTATAATTGTATATGCTTTTGTGGGTTGCTTACGACCCAGGCTTGCGCGAAATGAGGCGTTGATAAGGCCGCAACTTGTCGCAATTCTGGCGCACCGGGGGACAAGATAGGGGAGGAGGGGGTTGGATCCTTTTGAAATCCCGCCCAACAACGCCCAACTCTGCTTGCCAAAGCCTAAAGAACTAAATGTCTAAAGGCCCAAAGACAACCTAAAACTTTGCAAGACCACCTTAAAACACCCAACGAAGCTTCAACACGCCTAACTCCACAGAGTATACTCCAGGCGCACGAGCCACAAGAACCCCATGGTTCCTCTCCCGGAAGCTCCTTTCGGGTGGCCCGCCTTTTTTCGTGTGCCATGTGGACATGTGTCAAACAAATGGGGGACGCAACACCTGGATACAAATCCGCGGACTTTCAACTTTGTCCCTTTCCAACCCAAAAACCGGACACTGCCTGCGTTTCAGGAAGCTAGGGAAAGAACCGCTCTTTTGGAGCTACCCCCTTGCCACACACCCAAATTAATCACACAAGCGTCTTCGTTCCTGAAAACAGCAGCCCTACCAGACAAGCTCACCTTCAAAAAGGTGTTTAAAACTAGAACAAGGGGGAAAGCGCACTGTGAACGGACCAACTCTGGCACCAGTTGGTCGGAGCATCCAAAATGGGCTTCACATCCCTCCCCACTGCCCGCCCTTCGTTAAAAAACACTCGGTGCCACATGCAAGGGGGAAATATAGGTACATGAGCGTGTCCCTTTTTTGGGGGAGCCCCAACATGTTCTCCCTTTGTTCTTCTCCGTGTGGTCCCCCCTGAAAACCAAAAAGCCAACTCCAACAAAAATGGCGTGCCCAAAAAAGCCCCCCAACAAGGGGTGCCAACTCCAAAGTGGCGTCTTTTCCAAC
The DNA here is from genome assembly GCA_963377175.1 of Effrenium voratum. Classification (NCBI taxonomy): domain Eukaryota; class Dinophyceae; order Suessiales; family Symbiodiniaceae; genus Effrenium; species Effrenium voratum. The sequence goes on along the minus strand of CAUJNA010001348.1, from coordinate 10,813 downwards.
TCCAAAAAGCCTCCCCAAAAAAAACGCGCCAACCCCAAAAAAACACGACGCCCAGCCAGGCCGAAGGCCGGGGCGAGACCAAAGTTCGCGCCGCGGCGCGGCGCCGCAGACTTGGTCCCTGCGATGGAGCCCGTGGCCTGCCCAGGTCCAGTTCACCAAGTCCTCGCGGTTTCGGATCGGGTCGTTGCAGTGGCTCTAGGGATTTGACCCCTGGTTCTTGTAGAGGGTACGGAAAATCCTCCGTAACGAGCACCTTTGAGAAGCTCGAGCCGAAGGCAGCAGGATTGAGGGGGCGCGGTGTCGGTATGGGGCGCAATGTTTGGGGGAGAAAAAGCTGGGGTTCATCTAGTGGCTGGATCTTTGACCTACTTTTTGGTTGAACCAAAAAGATGCTTTGCCACACGCCTTCAATATGTTTAAAGCTTTTTGTGCCAAAGCGGCCATTTTGCAAACAAAGAGCCCATGTATATTGGATACCCTTGGGTTTGTGGTTTAGGTTGGTGGTTGTGAACATGACTTGCGCCAGAAGGGGATCCACCCCCCCGTCCAACCACCGGGCTCCAAACCAAGGTTGTTTAAACAGCGGTTTTGTCCACATAGCTCCAGGGGTCCCTTCCCCAATGGAAAAGAACTATGGCTTTCCCGCAATCTATGTATGCATTTGTTGCCCACACTTGCCCTTCAAATGGGTCAAACGCTGGTAAAATGGTGCGTGAATCGACTATCTGGGGTTGAGAAGAATGGTTGGAATCAACCCGTAGGCCAACCCTATTTCCCCCATCAAACACAACCTTTTTCGCATTTTGGAAAGGGGACCTAACTACACCATTTCCTGGGAGCAGTCTCTCTCTGAATGGCGGCCTCCTAGAATGTGTTCCTCTTGGTTTCCCTTCGCAAACAGTACCCAAAAAAAGGCACGCCAGGCCGCCAAAAACTCTATCTTATCAACGTCCGACCATAAACCTACATGTTTTTCACACATCATGTGTCCCATGATCTAGTCAAGGACAAACATCTAAGATGGTACAGGTGGCAAGGTTTAACAGCTTGTGCCTTTGCAAGTTGACCATAATAAGACTTGTGGCGTTCAACCAAATGTTTGTGGTCTCAACAGATTAGTCAGTCAGCCAGCATTTAGGCACACAGGCAAGCACGCATCAAGCAAGCGGGCAAGCGGGCAAGCGTGCAAGCGAGCGAGCGAGCCAGCAAGCAAGCAAGCAAGCAAAGAAACACTAACAGTAACAAGCAAAGAAACAAAGAAACAAAGGAACACAAACAAAAAAACAAGCAAAAACCAAACAAGCACACCCACAACCAAACGCACAAGCAAACAAGCTAACAACCAACCAACCAGCCAAACAAACAAACAAACATGCAAACAAGCAAGCAGACAAACACACACACACACAAACAAACAAGCAAGCACATACACAAACATACTATTCAACTATAATCTGCCTACCTAACTTACTAACTAACTAACTAACTAACTATCTAACTGGCACGAGCTGCCAAGAAGGCAAGTCGGGGGAAACAAACAACTGGCAGACTAAGCAAGCAAGCAAGCAAGCGAGCAAGCAAGCAAGCAAGCAAGAAAGCAAGCACGAAAGCAAGCAGCAAAGAACGACAACAAAAACAAACAAAGACCAAACAAACAATTAAACGAACAAACAAACAAACAAACAAACAAACAAACAAACAAACAAACAAACAAACAAACAAACAAACGCACAAACACACAAACAAGCAAACCGACCACATAAACCAACGCACTCCCAAACAAACACACGAACACACAGACTTGCTCGAATTCGCTGAGCCTTGCTCTCGTGGATGGGCAAGCCAGGGAAGTACTCGAAGGAGGAGTTGCATAAGTAGAAAGTGTCACCGACACGACCTATGCTGAAAGACATCCCGAGCCCAGCTGCGTCCAAGCCACCCGAGGAGAAACAGGAAACCTAGACTTCGAGTACTGCGAAATAGCACATCGGCGCCAGTTGATAAGTGTTTTGCGCAAGGACTTAGATGGTTTCGTCCATCCCAACTGGTGGCCCTTCTCCCTCCAGCGTAGCTACTAAACAGTGTTTTGTATGGCTGGGGCGGGGCACACTTCAGCCACATTTGATCGATAGATCATATTACACCCAGTTGAGCCGGTCCGAAAAAACGCCAAGACCCCAAACCATCAGAATCAAATCGACGGCTTCTGTCTGAAACTGATTGCTCAGTTCAGCTTAGATCTGGGCAAAAGACTACACCAACAAAAACAAATGCCATTGGGCAACTACACCTGACCTGAAGATCAACCGGCAGAATCGCTTGGGACGAGCTAGTGTCCAAGGAAACCTTGCAAGCAGTGCCCCAAAAGGTTACACATAACTGGAACTTTTCAGAACTTATCCTGTTGTGCGTGAAGCCAACCAGATAGGCGGGATTCCCAAATAAATGGGCAAACAAAAACGACTGACAACGCGCGTCCACTATTTCCTCCTCCCAAAAGGCCGCTCACAAAAAGCGGCCCCAAAAGGGGCCGATCAAAACCACCACAAGCGGAGATGAGGGACCCCTGCAAGACTCACTTGCTGACCAAACTCTTTGCTTACCACCAAACTGGTCCAAACCCGAAAGAATGACTAAAGTTCAAGACACGAAGGAGTGAGTTCAAGAGTCAAATTGTCCATTCCCGAGCGGCAGATGGAGGGATCTGGAAAGCCTCCCGGCAAGATCGGGTTCACAAAGCTGCCCGCCATCCGGAAACTCCGCCGCGCGGAGCCGCGGAGCGGAGCCGCGGAGCGGAGCCGCGAGTCGATGGAACCGAAACGGTCTGAGCCGAAAAAGACAATCTCGCGCGGCTGCGAACTCGAGCGGCCAACTTTGCTGTGAGGTGGCGTCCAAAGTCCTGCCACTTGGGGTTGGGGGGGTGGACGTTGATCTCCAAATTTGGCCGGTTCCTTTTCGGACCTGGGGCCGCCTTTTGCGCGGAACCTGTGTTGGATTTTAGGCAAGTGAAAACCCTGCAAAATGACGAAGACAAGAGTGTCACTGAACTGGGGCGCACAGTCCCGCAACAGTACCTGCACTTCTTCAAGTGAAAAACAAAAAACAAAAAACGTGGCATCTACCTGCCAAACTTGCTGATTCTCCAGCAAATCCAGAATTGTCAGGGCGATCCCCCCAGGGTGGTCTTGTTGTATCTACTGGTTTTTCTGGTGTGTGTCCCAATGTTGGGCCAAGCCCTCGCCTCTTTGTCTGCTGCCAAACCGCTGAACAGTGGAAGTACACATGTCCCCAGCAAGTTCTGATCCATTTCGCACCGCTCAGGAAACAAGGAATGATACGACTCCAGGCCAATACCAACAACCATTGGTTTCAACCTCTTCAGGTTCGAAATGGAGCTCCGAGGTCAAAGATCCGATGGGTTCCACCTCTGGTTTCTTCGGGTGGTGCGAGACGCGGATTTCGTCTGTGAGGTCACAGATCCGATGCCCAGAGATCCGATCCGGCTGAGCCGGGCCGGTTCCGGGCAGCTGGCCCCGGCCCCGCCCGAGCGCCCGAGCGCCCCGGCGGAGCATCTGGACAAAAGGCTCAAAGTCGATCTGATGCAGGCAGAGCTGGTAGGCGTGCCAGTTCTGCTCCTGCCCCAATCGATATTTTTTGGCTCAGTTTCAAGGGACCCAGACATAAAGCTACCAAACAAAAAGCGTGGCTCAGTTGCCACCAAAAACCCAGACGTAAAAAGGCGATCACCTTTTGGGTTGACTATGAATGGGAGCCCAAAATGGGAGAAGCAAGAGATTCCAAAGGTCGGCTTTGGGCAAGTGAGGTGGGGATTCACCCCATGCACTTGCTTATGCAAGTAGAAAGTAGCAAACGCCAGCTTTCGTGATACTTGCGCGTGCGTAGGGCAATTTGTTTGCCTTTGGTGGCTAGAAACGCTGTCAAATCCAATGTAGACACACCCATGCTAGTGTTTGTTTACATGAAATCCAAACCCCCGTACGATACTGTGGATGGACTCACTGGCTAAGACACCCTGGAATGATGACTCCCCTCTAAACGCCAACAAACAATGGTTTCAACCATGGTTTCAAGTGGTTCGAAATGGATTTCGCCCATCACAGCCTGGTGGCTAAACGAAAACCAAAAGAAAGCCAACCATTCTAGGCACCAATGCGGAGCTTCCGGCCCACCCACGACTCCTGGACCTTAAAAAAAATATGAGCCGTAATCCACCCAAACTTCTAGGGGACACTTCCAACCATTCTTTTCAGGGATCCTTCTTTTCAGAAAACCATCCAAAACCCCAGGGGAAAAAAAGGAAGAAACAAAAACGGCGATCGGTTTTTGAAAAGAAGGATGGGTGAAAAGAATGGGGGATCAGCCGATCAACCAATAGAAAACTCTACGAGCCCCCATTTCGCTGGTGAAAAAGACCGAGACGAGTCAAGACCCCGTGCGTCCTGAGTGTGCTTCATCCACTGCAGGCCGGCAATGAAGTCGGCCTAGCCGAGTCTCGGGTGTTTCTAGCATGAACCAAGGGCAGTCAGGTATGGGTCTTGGAGGCCTGGACGTTATATACTACTTGTATGAGGGGTCTATGTTGCATTACACGTTGATATTGGTAAAACTTATTGGCATCCTCCAAAAACCATACCTGCCATTGACTTTTTGGAGAAAGAACTCAGCTTGCCCCTTTGGCTTGGTCAGTCAGGGAGCGGCCAAGGCTTGCCCATAGAAGATGGATCCGCCACTCAAAGTGAGCAGAACCCAAAGGAAGAACTCACCAGGAAACAAAACAATGAAACGACAGAAAACAAACAAGATCAAAAGAACAAGCAAACACAACAAAGAAAACACATGCCAAGAGTGGAGTTGAGGTGTTCATTTTTGCACCCTCGCCTCGGTCCCGCCGTAGTCCGCCAGAAACTGGGACATGTGCGCGTCCTTGGAAGAAATTCGCGGGGTTTCAGCTTTTCCGTGGTTGCTTTCTGCTCCCCTGCTAAAAACTTAACTTTTAGTGGTTTAATATGGAAAACCCATTAGGTGGCAAGAAGTTACAGTCCTAACATCGAAGCAAAACTTGCAACAGTTCCTCTGAGCGGTTTGGAGCTAAATCGGTGGCTTGGTGGGGTGATGTAAAGCATTTGCCCTCTAGGGAGTCAAATCCCTAATCGCCAGGCCATCCAAACCACCAATTATGGCTTGCCTCAGATTCTTTTTTGAACCCACCCCACGGCAACGGTCGTATTTTGGTTTTGAAGCTTGTTTCTCGGCAACAAAAAAAACGGATTCTTTCTTGCACCTGCTAAACCTGAACACCAACAACACACAACTAACACCTGGCAACAGCGAAGTACCCCCCAATCGAACAAGCAGGGTGCTAAAGGTGACCCACTTCTCGTTGCTGAAACTCCACTTAACCAACAAGAAAGCTGCAAAAAGACCAAACCTATTGAGAATGGTGCCACTCTATGACTTGATGCCTCCCACGTCATGCTTTCCACATTGAGAATGGCAAGGCACCAAGGTACTAAGTCAACCAAGTCTAAATTTTCGTTTTGTGGAAGCTACCACTGAGCCAAAAAGCTGACAAAAAGGAACCGAGGAATCGGCTGGCTGGGAACCAAGGTACGGAAACTCCGATCGAAGGCTTTGCCGCGGCTTCCGACGGTCTCAAGCCGAGTCTCAATCAGCCGAGCCTGAGGCGGGATGGTTCCCGTACGCCGTGCACAAGACTAGCAAGGAGCTGAAGTTAACTAAATACATATAAATATGCATATATATATATATGCATACATATGTATACATATACACACATGTAGTTACATACAGGTTTTTCAACATGTGCAAACTGTTAATGCAGTGTGTGCAGAAAAAAGGTGTACTTTCACTTGTAAATGCCTTTGTAAATTTATGTACTATCCAGTTTGACCCCATCGAGAAACATTTGGAAGCAAAGGAGAACAATGTGCGATGCCAATTTGACAAGGTGGTTCGTTGCCCACGCATGGCCGCATGGCTTGCCGCCCACTTGAAGAGTGACACGAAAGATCAAGAACAAACGCAACTTTGCCAACGGACCATGGGGGATATGTTGCTTGAAGGATCCCCCAGTGCAGTCACCTTTTCAAGGGACCAGCCCCCGCTAAGTTTGGCCTCTCATGCTGACAATCCTTTCTAAACCAAAATGTGAATCATGTTCTTTGGGCAGCTTCTTAGAACCTTTGGGGGTCTGAATCTGAAAAACACCCACTCGCTCCCTATGGGCTTAAGGCCAAGTCCGTCACAGAGCGCGCCCCAACCCACACAACTGCCAGAACCTGGCGGACGTGCAAGTGTGACCTGCGACCAGTTCACCCAGAACACACCTCCTGGATGCAAAGGAACCCGTCGCGCTGGGCCCCTTCAGTTGAACCACACAAAGGTTTCTGTCGGTCTGTCCAACATGGCACCTGATGGTTCGGGGTGTAAAATCATGTTCCATGTTCCTTCCTAATGGACCCTCTGGTGGGTTCCATGTTGGACGGACTGCGCATTTTGAAACTGAGCAAAAGGAGGAAACAGGAACCTCTGGCACCCGCCGGAGCCCCCAAACCTGAAGGATCCGTAGGCTCTGATGGAAAAACGTGGTGAGGGGGCAGGCAAGTTACGGGCTCATAGGTGTCCTTTTGGGAAAATAGGTGGCCCTGGTAGTTGAATGAACAAGGTTAACAGGCGATAGCCCCCACCCCCAAAATAATGTGGCAAAGCAATCAGCCAGAGCTCAAGGAAAGACTCACTCTAAATGGGTCCAAATTGTTTGTTTAAGTCACCAGGAAAATATATTGAGCCACCCCCCCGATAAAACCAAAAAAACAATTGACACAACAAGTCAAACAAGAAATGCTTGTTTGAACTGATCCGTCTATGTTTTCTACATTGTAAACACAAAGAACCCGTCCTTACATCCACCCACGGAAGTTTTTACGGAGCGGAGTCAGCCGAGGGGCGAACTCCAAGTATGCGCCCCGCTGCTCCTGCGTGTAGTCATCTCCCCCTCCGTCCTCCAGAAAGATTGGCCGATAACTCACCTCGGCTCGGAGGCGATTCCTTGTACCTATACTCGGTTGCCTCTGCTCCCCTGCTAAAAGTTTAACTTTCAGTGGTTTAATTGGAAAACCCATTAGTTGGCAAAAAGTTAAAGTCCTAACATCCAAGCAACATGCACCAAAGTATAGGCAGGGGAACCGCCCTTTGAAATAAAGCAACAAACATGCTGGTTACTTGCTATGGTGCCACCTCCCCAACAAAAAAACACAAGTGGTGCAAGAGTTTGGCCATCCAGTATTGAGCTGTCCTGGTTCTGCTTGGGGTCCGGGTGCCTCGTGTGAGCTACGCACGTGTGTGTGTGTGCACATTCTTGTCTACGTCCGCTGACCAATTTTGGCTGGGGATGCCAATTAAAGACCGATGAATCCGGAGATTCCCGGAAAGGGAAACAAAACAAACCCTCTCCAACACGGGGATGCGCTGCGAGACATAAGCTTCGGATTCAGGATTCAGGATTGCTTTTGCTTTTTCCCGGTTTATTTCTTGCTGTCAGAAACTCAGAGCTCCATGTCCCTCCCATGGATGGACATATCAGGACATTTTGACAGGGCTCAGCGGATTCCCCGCAAAGTTGCAGTTGACTGATGGCCTCCAACAACATGGCTACTTTTCAAGGTCCAACAACGGGACATTGAGTCAACGACATTGAGGGACCACTCTTTGACGGATTCCTTTCTGATGAAAGTTGATCAAGCTCCGGGTTGCCTCGGCGCATAGATCAGCCCTAAGCCAAAAGGACACATCTTGAAGCCGCGACAATGCAGTCAACAACTTGCTTTCATCCGGAAAGCCTACCACAAGCAAACTGCAGTTGCCCAAAGTGGAGAAAGGTTGTTCAGGTCAGTTTGCTTTGGTTGCAAGTGAGTAGACGAGTCATCAAACCACAAATGAGCAACCGGGCTGCAATGAAATTGAAGCCGAAGTCCCTCCCTTCCTCACTTCCCTTAAGTAAACAAAGCCTTCATAACCCTTTCTTCATGTTGCCAATGGATGTTTGCCGTGGAAAGCATTTTGAATCCCAGCATCCTATGTGTTTGGACCATGGAACAATCCACGAGCACGCGAACTTCCACAAACATCAGAAATGGAAGCAGGGTACTCTACCCCAACGGGATGCTGAAAACATAGAACTGAATGGAACCCCGAATTCGCAGTGGAAAATTATTGGGATCACTTGGAACCCTGATTCTTCTTGGAACCCTGGATTCGCCCTTTGACATGCATGCTCACACGCAAGCTGAAGAGCTGCTGCTACCGCCAGGGCGTGGCCGGACAAAAAAATCGACGCACCAGCTTGGGGTTGGTGAGCAAAAACCCCAGCATTTGCAGGGCGACAAACGCAGATTGCGTGCTAAGGGGCTCTGAAAAGGATCAGCCAACGCAAGGTTTCATGCACTTCCGAAAAGTGTCTTCTCTCAGTTCCTGAGTGGATTGGCCCACAAAAAAATGCCTTTCACCAACCCAAGTGACTCAAGTCCGAAACGAAACTCCTGAGAAACGAGAAAAGTCAACAACTTGGATCCACGGCTCGTGCGCAGCCCATGGGAAAACCCTTGGGTTTGGGAACGGCTCGAGGTCGACGCCCGCCGCCCCCGCCTGAAAGTCCCGGATCGACTCCTTGCGATCCGAAAATTTTCGTATCGCGTCGTTCGACTCGAACTTCGGGCCGATCGAATCGCCGGGGGCAAGGAAGGCTCCAGGGAGATTTCCCCAACAAACCCTTCAAACCAATCCAACCGAATGTTGGACCTCCATTTTTTTTGGGGGGGGTGGGGGGTCCGTGTAAAGAGGGTCCAACAATACCAACAAACCAACAAGCCAGCAAATCCACAAATCAACGATGCAGAAGCAACCAAGCAAACAGCAAACAAAAGTAATGACAAGTCCATGATCCATGTGGTTCCTTCGGTTCCTTCCTTTGCCTTCTCTTGACCCGGCCATAGTTTGCCGTTCTCTTTGCGAGCTTCCACAAGAACCAACCGATCAAGGAGCTCTCCCCTGGCCCCAACAAGAACTGGGATCATGTTGGCTTCCCCCGAAGAACTTGAGGTACCAAAATGCAGACCGCGTCGCCGAAAACCCGAAAGTTGGTACGTGGCTTGCGTTGAGTTGGGACACTTTATGGGTTCCTCATCCTCAAGTTGCAAACACCACTTGTCACCTTCGCCCGGCAAAATACACAAACTATTTGCTTCAGCAAATGCAAGCGTACAAGTCTTTATGCCAGTGGCCGTTTCAAGCTAACATGATGGACACTCACCCGCGGTGTGATCGTGCTTTTAGAGGAAATGAGCAATTATGAGCTATTTAGCCCACTGTGGGTGCTGGGTAGTGGAAGTTCATCCTTTTCCCACAAAGTTGTCCAGATTTCAGATCCAACCCAATAGTCAAGCGCAGACCAGGTGCCAGGATGTGCGGATTCTGCCGCAAGTGCTCGAGGAAGTAGTTCGGCAGGGTATCGCTTGACGTCATGAAGGTGTCTGGGGCTTCCGCTTCGGCCATGCCGAGAGGAGAAGAACCAACCCTAAAAACAGGCCAAGAAAAACCCACCAACCAAGAACCTCCCCAAAACCAACCAAACGGAAAACAATTGCGGCGGCAAAAACGAACAGGGAAAATGCCACTGAGAACAACGAAAACGCCAGATACATGCAAACACTCTGCCTCGATCTTGTTCAAGCTCTTTTGGAACCTGAGAAGCCTCGGATTTGATCTAGCTACCACTCTGCCTGCTTTCCCGGCGGCGCTGTGTTTGGCTCGCATGACGTGTGAAGAACATGGCAACACGGATTGAGCCTCAAGTTGCGGAGCGAGAGCCGACAAGTTCAGGTCAGATGGGCAACATCGGGTGCATGGGTGAATGACCTCTGCAAACATCTCTGAATTCATCGTCCTCTCCTGATCTCTTCATGTGACGGAGAGTGACGCGAGCAGTTGGACTTCTGCACTGCAAACGTGGGCTGTACTTCTGTACTACTTCCACCCACCTGTTAACCAAGAGGGAAGCCCAAGTCACGAACTAGATCGGTACCATTGCTTGAAAGCGAAGCACTCTGAAGGTCTGGCGCTTGCTTGGGCACCAGGACAACCAATGGCCATCTTTTCAAGCGGGGCAAGCTGACAACTTGTGTAGTTTAATCTTGACCCCGGATTCATAAACCCCTGCTTATTCATATTCGGGTGTTCCCTCCAAAAGTGATGAATCCCCACTAAAATTAGGGGCACCCTCTTCTCAAGAAACAGGGGTTTATTAGTCTGGGGTCAACATTACTCACTTACTGAGTGGATTGGAGGCTCCCAGCACTGCAGGTAGAGTGGGCAACGCCCCCGAATCTAGCCTACCTTGACCTCAGAAATCGTCAAAACGACCCAGTTGAAGACACTTAAATGTTTTTTTTCGCACTACCTTGGTTGTAATAAATCTTCTCGGATCCTCAAGAAACGCCTTTTTGAGACCCAAAACCTTTCAAACAGCGGTCCAGTGATGGGGCCCCGCGCTCCGCGTGCCGTGCGAAGCCCATCAAAATCACCAGGTTGGGGTGCCGAAACCTCGACAGCACCTGGCTGCTTGGGCTTGACAAGAAGAAGAAGAACAACAACACCAACACCACCACCACCACCACCACCACCACCAACAACAACAACAACAGCAGCAACAGCAACAACAGCAACAGCAACAGCAACAACAAACAACGACAACGACAACGACAACGACAACCACAAC
>CAUJNA010001347.1:1032500-1124981 GCA_963377175.1 Effrenium voratum | reverse complement strand
CACAGACACACAGACACACAGACAGACACACAGACACAGACAGACACACAGACAGACACACAGACAGACACACAGACACACACACAGACAGACACACAGACAGACACACAGACAGACACACAGACAGACACACAGACAGACACACAGACAGACACACAGACAGACACCCAGACAGACACACAGACAGACACACAGACAGACACACAGACAGACACACAGACAGACACACAGACAGACACACAGACAGACACACAGACAGACACACAGACAGACACACAGACAGACACACAGACAGACACACAGACAGACACACAGACAGACACACAGACAGACACACAGACAGACACACAGACAGACACACAGACAGACACACAGACAGACACACAGACAGACACACAGACAGACACACAGACAGACACAGACAGACACACAGACAGACACACAGACAGACACACAGACAGACACTCAGACAGACACACAGACAGACACACAGACAGACACACAGACAGACACACAGACAGACACACAGACAGACACACAGACAGACACACAGACAGACACACAGACAGACACACAGACAGACACACAGACAGACACACAGACAGACACACAGACAGACACACAGACAGACACACAGACAGACACACAGACAGACACACAGACAGACACACAGACAGACACACAGACAGACACACAGACAGACACACAGACAGACACACAGACAGACACACAGACAGACACACAGACAGACACACAGACAGACACAGACAGACACACAGACAGACACACAGACAGACACACAGACAGACAGACACACAGACACACAGACACACAGACACACAGACACACAGACACACAGACACACAGACACACAGACACAGACAGACAGACACACAGACACACAGACACACAGACACACAGACACACAGACACACAGACACACAGACACACAGACACACAGACACACAGACACACAGACACACAGACACACAGACAGACACACAGACAGACACACAGACAGACACACAGACAGACACACAGACACAGACACACAGACACACAGACACACACACAGACACACAGACACACAGACACACAGACACACAGACACACAGACACACAGACACACAGACACACAGACACACAGACACACAGACACACAGACACACAGACACACAGACACACAGACACACAGACACACAGACACACAGACACACAGACACACAGACACACAGACACACAGACACACAGACACACAGACACACAGACACACAGACACACAGACACACAGACACACAGACACACAGACACACAGACACACAGACACACAGACACACAGACACACAGACACACAGACACACAGACACACAGACACACAGACACACAGACACACAGACACACAGACACACAGACACACAGACACACAGACACACAGACACACAGACACACAGACACACAGACACACAGACACACAGACACACAGACACACAGACACACAGACACACAGACACACAGACACACAGACACACAGACACACAGACACACAGACACACAGACACACAGACACACAGACACACAGACACACAGACACACAGACACACAGACACACAGACACACAGACACACAGACACACAGACACACAGACACACAGACACACAGACACACAGACACAGACACACAGACACACACACACAGACACACAGACACACAGACACACAGACACACAGACACACAGACACACAGACACACAGACACACAGACACACAGACACACAGACACACAGACACACAGACACACAGACACACAGACACACAGACACACAGACACACAGACACACAGACACACAGACACACAGACACACAGACACACAGACACACAGACACACAGACACACAGACACACAGACACACAGACACACAGACACACAGACACACAGACACACAGACACACAGACACACAGACACACAGACACACAGACACACAGACACACAGACACACAGACACACAGACACACAGACACACAGACACACAGACACACAGACACACAGACACACAGACACACAGACACACAGACACACAGACACACAGACACACAGACACACAGACACACAGACACACAGACACACAGACACACAGACACACAGACACACAGACACACACACAGACACACAGACACACAGACACACAGACACACAGACACACAGACACACAGACACACAGACACACAGACACACAGACACACAGACACACAGACACACAGACACACAGACACACAGACACACAGACACACAGACACACAGACACACAGACACACAGACACACAGACACACAGACACACAGACACACAGACACACAGACACACAGACACACACACACACACACACACACACACACACACACACACACACACACACACACACACACACACACACACACACACACACACACACACACACACACACACACACACACACACACACACACACACACACACACACACACACACACACACACACACACACACACACACACACACACACACACACACACACACACACACACACACACACACACACACACACACACACACACACACACACACACACACACACACACACACACACACACACACACACACACACACACACACACACACACACACACACACACACACACACACACACACACACACACACACACACACACACACACACACACACACACACACACACACACACACACACACACACACACACACACACACACACACACACACACACACACACACACACACACACACACACACACACACACACACACACACACACACACACACACACACACACACACACACACACACACACACACACACACACACACACACACACACACACACACACACACACACACACACACACACACGCAAACGTGGCGCTTCTTGAGGTTCAGAAGGATTAGTAATCTTCCTCTGAAATCCTACGCGATGAGACCTACCCAGGTGTTCGCAGTCAAATTAGAACCTTCAAGTCTTTTAAATTTAGGAAGGCGTGCTAGTTGATTGTCCACGGCTCGCGTTTGTTAATTTGATCCATACACATTTATCCGACGGAAGTATTCTTAAGAAGGGTATGGTTTTCTTGTTACTTGACCAGGGGTCCCAAAATCACACAGATCGTTGCGATCCGTCAAATCGTTAGCTCGCTTTGGCCTTTGAACAAAGGCCGAATGTGTGAACCTATAGGAACTTCTAGCATGAGCGTCTAGTTTGGTTGAACACCGAATCATGACTTAGATCTGGGCAAGGGGTCCAAATGGCCATGGATTCATGCGGATTGCAATCAGCCTTTGAACATGGCTCGATGTCAATATGGTGGCTGCCATTTGCTGCCCCGAACTGTCGAGGCATATATTTGGACCTGACAAGGGCTTTCCCGTGAGCGGGACCTGAGTGGAAATGCAAACTTTGGCTGCCCGAATGGGTTGAGAACTCGCACTCCAGACATGTCTGGAGTGCGTCTAAAATAGAGTTCTCGTCTTATCACACCCATGCCCGTTGCCTTGAGGATATTTCCAAAATTGAAGCAAACACGCTTTCGCTGGCACCAGGCAGAAGCAAGCTATCGCCGCGCTAGTTTGCAGAGGAGCGTCAAAGACTTGGGGGCCACAAGAGCATGTGTTTGCCCCCAACATCAATTAGGCGGCTTTGCGGGGATCTAGACTTAGCTCATATCTACACACTCCCCAAGTATTGTTCAGTTTGCGGTGGAGTGTGTTCTCAAACTCTCAACTAGAGCTGTGATGGCACACCTCGTGGATCGTCCAAGCGCACTTTGGGCTAGCTTGATCGCACCAGGCAAAGACCAGGCAAAGACCAGCAACTTTTGTGGGGAAGCAGCCCAGCTCATGGACGTTTCCGCGAGCATCGCCTTGGTGTTTGCATTTAACCCGAGGCAACAAAAACCTGCCAAACAAACTGACTAGTCTGAACAACGTGGGGTGTGACCGTTGCCGGCATGTCATGTCTCAAGCCCCGAAGCGTCGCTTTGAGCTTCTCATGGTGCGTTTCCAAGCCCCAGCTAGCGCCTTCCTTCTCCCACCAGGTCTTGGTCTGAACGAAAACACTGGTCAACCCGTTCACTTTCGGAGTTGCAACGCGATGGGATTACGGATTTATGTGGCCCTGGCATTCAACACATGCCCTTAGCCAATGTACTGTTGGGTTGGGGTGCCCGAATTTTCATGGGACCTGTGCCAATACTGACAAAGTCGTATTGTGGCTACCCGTTTATCAGATTGAGGACGCATTTCGAGGAACATCATCCCGTCGCGCTCTTCAAAAAACAACAAATCCAAATCACTGACACCTGTTCAGGTTGCTTCTGCTCAGGCAACTCTTGGTTGGTGGTTTGGGTTGGTGGTTTGGGGATTCGAACCGTTGCGCCACCAGGGTCCGCTGGTTTTAGTCCAGAGTTCCATTTTGGGAACCCACACTTACCAAAGAGCCCAACACGGGCCCAGGCACTTTTCCTTCACCGAACGTGCCCGGACCGGCGGGTCACAAACCACACGAGACGTTTCCTTGCATCGAGCCGAAAGCCAGTGGAACCGAGAGATTTCCTACGCCATTGGCTGCTTTTGACGCTAACGGGTGGGGAACCCACCCCCGGAGTTCTCAAGGCCGGTTCTGGTTGTTTCCCGTGACCCGAGTCCCCACTCGGGTGACTTTGATCATGGTAAAAATAATGAGGCCAGGTTAGGTTCACGTCGAGACTCGAGAGTCCATGTTGACCAAAAGGAATCCCCTACAACACACCACTTGCGTTGGTGGTTTGGCGCAGTTGAGTTTCCCTTACCCCAACGAAGGGTCAGAGCGGACAAGTGATCGCCTAGTGGACCAGCGTGGGACATTGTAGTTGGTGTTTCTCTTTCCTGGTTCCACAGCAGGGCCTATACAAACCTTTAAAGTGAACCGTTTTGGGTGCTCCTCAGGTTGTCTACTTTGGGGGGGGTCAGGGTGACAACTTGGGTTGAGCCCTTAGGGGTCGCCGGCATCTACAGTCGGCATACCATACACTGGCATCTCAAACGGGCCCCGATTTTCTGTCACTCCCCCACCATAGAAATCAAGCTTGCCCCGCAGAATCATCGTGCTACTTGATTAATTCATAATCGAAATTGCTCTGCGCTGTCCGTCGCGGCCAGAATCAGATGGATTATTTTTTTTAGTTGGCTTTGAAGTACAAGTGCCGTTTTTTCTATTGGAGTGAGTCAGCCCTGAACTGCGTGAGCTTTCCAAGATGTACGGCGGGTGCATGTTTACGTGTTTCTACATGGCCCACGCCAGAACTAGAATCGTAGGCAGGCAGGCAAGGGACCGGGCCAGAGCGCTTCCATGAATATTCAAGACAGAACAGTCGCTGCAAAGATTAAAGAGACGTGCCTTTCAAGCTCTAGCCTGAATCTGAGGAAACCCCGCCTGGAGCAACTTGCAAAGTCCTTGAAGCCTTCTTGAACAGTCCCATCTCAGCAGTGTTGGCAAAGGGTAGCACAGCTGGCCAACAGCAAGCAAACTACAAGATCACACCAATTTTGAATAGCATCTGGCCAGCCAGCGCCATACGAAGCTAATTCTAAGCAGCACTGGACCATCGCAATACTGAAACCACTGAAAATCAAAAACAAAGTACCGGAAGACATTCGGTTGTAAAACGAACTTTGTGTACCTCTGGCATTCGACCAATGAAGCTACCGCGCTTTCTTTTGCCCGACCGTGGCGATCCGAGAGTCCCAAGCGTTCCGTGCCAACATCGGACGCACTTTTACGACCTTGCTGGGCCGGTTTTCATCGGGGACGCTGGAGTGATGGATCCACGTTCCTTTTTCGAGGCTCGGATGGGTTTTTTCCATTTCTAGCCGTTACAAGGGGTCGAGAAAGAGTAGCGAAGTTTGTTTGACCACTTCGCCTTTTGCCGCGAGTGTCCTTCACTTTCTGGCGATTAGGATCCCCTTCTTTATGCGGTTTTGACCAGAGCAAGCCGGTATTTGCAAATTACCCCCCATAGATTTGGTTAGAAGTGCAGAACTTGTAGGCATACCTGGCAAGGCAAAATAGAGACGTGGGCGCTAAATAAGCGCCCCCGTTTCTCCGCGCTAGTGCGATACTTGGCTCGGCCCGCCTCATATTTGCAAGGCTCGCTGGGCGACTTTTTAAGGCGACTTTTTAAGGTTTGGGTGCACCCTGTGCAATTGGCCGAAGGCAACAGTACAGGAAGTCCAGGACGTAGAAATCGCCACCCAACTCAGCAACTCTCGGATGACTTCCAAAACCCTTGCTGGGGGCGGCTTTGGTCTCCATTTTCCCGAGCTCAAGGCTGGCCGGGCGCGCACATGCGCACGAGGCTCCAATCAACTTTGGGTGCACAAGGGAACACCACCGCCACACACACACATGCAGTCTTACCTAAAGACATCCAAAATTTAAAGGGACCAATCTTATCGATAGCTATTTTTTCGGAATGTCGAACTTGCTAAGTCTGGATGTTTCCGCATGTCCCAGCTAAATGTTGCAGCGTGCTGCGAGGCCTGGTAAGCCCAATCAGCACTATAGGCAACCAATTGTTTTTCTCCGCTTTTTTTGGACACCATGAGGCTTTTTTTCGGGGTTTCTAGGAGATAGCCTGACTAGCTTTTTTGTCCCCACAGGAAGGCTTGGTCAGTTCTGGTGGTACCCACGGGTTTCTAGGTGATAGCCTTTACCTCCCCGCTCCTACTGTGGATGGACGAAATCCATTTCTCACCACCCACGAAACCCTGGTTTCTGATGATTCGCCAACGTAAATACCAAGAAACGTTATGGTTTCAGCAATGGTTTCAATGTGGTGCGAAATGGAGTTCGAGGACCCATCCACAGATTGGTGGGTTGTAACCTAGGCTGACTTACAAACTTGCGAATTTTGGGGCGCAAGTTGTCACCCCCACATTCATGAAGTATATCCACAGTATTGGGCTTCCCAAGCACCAGCCAGTTGATCTCCTGGCGACTCCTGGCAGTTCTGGTGGTACCAAACTCACCTCCTACCTGTGAACCCACTGTGGACGGACGAAATCCTGCACCACCTAAGAAACCCTGGAATGATTATTCCCCTGTAAATACCAACAAACCATGGCTTCCCATGGTTTCAAAGTGGTGCGAAATGGATTTCGCTACCATCCACAGTATGAGCCTCTTTTTGCCGACATTTCTCTGCTTCGGACGGATTTTGCTTGGGAGCCTTTGGACGGAGGAGAATCGACTGAGCTCCGGGGACAAAGACCGGGTGGTGCACCTACCCCAAAATGGTACCATTAGAACCATGGAAGCTATGTTGTTCGTTACAGGTGAGTTATCATGAACGGTGGTGCGAAATGGATTTCGTCCATCAGTACAAGTCCACCCCGGGTCGCTGCCACCCCGATGCCAGGAGCACGGCCCTGAGTTGAGTCTGCTGATTTCTGAGAAAGGGGCGACAGTCGGCATTTGCCTGGCAAACTTGTTCGTTTGGTTTAGTGATGGCTGGAACCAACATAGCACCAGCCTTTCTCAATTGCAGTTGAATCTTAGGAATTTGCAAAATTAGCCACACCCCAGGAAGCGGGGGGAAGTTTCTTTCAAGAACTGGAAAGGTGCAACCGAAGTAGAAGAGGAAGCTGTAGTCCCACAATACTGTGGATGGACGATATCCTGCACCACATGCGTTGTTCCTTTTTTTGTGAAGAGTCCCTGCCAAACTGCCTGGATCTGGCAGGAGCCAGACATCCTTTGCCTTCTCATTTTGACCTACTCAAAAGTAAGTTGCGGTGAGAAAAGAGGGTTTAATGTTCCGCATATTTGTGGCGGACACTTGATCAACTGGTATGCCCCAAGCAAGCATTCAAATCTTCGCAAAATGAATCTTCCCAGACTTGCTCGTTCTGCACTAAACTTGCGAGTCCAGCGCTCGCTTGTACGTCGAGGCAACAGACATCTCAAACCGGGGAATCCATGACATCTGCTGCAATGTCAGGTGCCAGAATCAGGTGGGTTGCGATAGTCGGTTGCTCGCTTCACGCCGGGTTTGCCTTTATCTCTCTACAACATTAAAGGGTTTCCAATACCAACATCATTTCGAAACCTCTGTGGCATTCCCGTTAAGACAGCCACTACCTGAACTGGGCCTTCACAACCACACTTCCCAAACATACCTAAGTTTAGACAATGCTAATGGTCAGTAGCCAGACCTCTCACGCACACAGGACCTGCGCTTCAACGTTTTTAGGCCCGGGTGTACGTGGGCAAACAACAACACCGGACCTTCTGCGTGGGTCTTGCAAGCGGCCCATATGTGTTTGGCCAAAAAGTGACCGCCATACCGATGGGCAAAACTCGTTTCGCACCAGTTCGTAGGTGGTTTATCCCAGTATTCACAGGGCTTTACCCATCCCAACTGGTGCAGGATGTTGTTCCTCGACAGTAAGAATACTCCCAATCGATTCCAATATCCCCAGTCACCACAAATCACTCGCTTTAGAAACCATGGCAAAACAAATGCCACCAACGCCAATGAGAAGCACTGACCCAAGCGACCAATGTTGACCCCGGATAAATCAACCTAGCGGATTTTTAGTGGAGTGTTTCCCCGAAAGCGAAGGATTCCGCCAAACACGTGCCACTTTTTCTGTTTTCGCCGACTCCCGCTGTGCTTGGGAGGCCTCGCAGCCAGCGCCGATTCTGGCGGGCATCTGCCGTGCTTGGGAGCAATTGCAAAATTAAACCACCAGGGGACCGCAGGTTTTAGTCTATGTTTCCATTTCCCAGGGCCCCATTTTGGGTACCTATTTTTGACCCATACCGAATTGAACAGGACAGATTTCCGTTTTGCCACAAAACGAGATCGTTGGCTTGTGAGGCTTGAGCAATCCTGTCGTTTGAAGAGGCAGCTTCGCCTTTCTTGCGCCACGTTTGCCTTTAGGCGGTTTTTTTCTTCTTAGGATTAATTGTTTAACATGCCCCTGTCTGCAATTCACAGCTTCAAACCTATGGGTGTGTGTGTGTGTGGGTCTTTGTTGTTTGAGGATACCCTTGTCACCTTGGTTTAACGAAGAACCAAAAGGAAATTGTTTTGGGTTGTCCCTATTTTGACACACACACACACACACACCCGTCTGTCCAGCGAGTCAGGGCGCAAAACCGCTTCCTCTTGAAGTGAGGCATCCACCAACGCGAATCTGACTCATGGACACACGCTACTGGTTTGGCAGAGTTTAAGGTTGCAGGAAGATGTGTTGCCTGGATCAGAGGGCCGAGTTTATTTCATGCTCGTCAAAGCCAACCTGTCAGTTGCGAAAGACAACAGCTGAAGCCTGCTGTATTCGATAGTGTCCTCAAGTGTTTTCTCAAGTCACACGCCAATCGTTGAGCCCGAAGAAATAGTTCAACAAGAGCTCATTTCATTTGGAAAGTTCGAGCATCGAGTGCATGCCTTCGAATCTTTTGTACCAGGCGGTTTGTCTTGCCGTGAAGGTTCCCTTGGGGGCCCTTCATCTATTAGGTTGGTGCTTTCTCATTGCTTCTCACCCCACGTGTGTCCCTTACAGTGACTTCTCTGACATCGCCCGCCGCTTCCGCGCCCATCTCAAGTCGTAGCATCGGCGCACCGTGCGCCCCCGAAAGCGCGTCGCTGATTTCGCGCCCAGTTGGCAGGCGGCCAGTTGAAGTAGAGGTATGGCCAGGCAGAGCAGTTAATATGTAAAAATCGATGGGGTCATTGGAGGCATCTGACGACGCACGGGACGCACGACAGCGCACTCACGAGACGCCACTCAGAGTCCGGTGATCAGCCCAGCTCGAGAGCCGCGGTTGGGATCGTCCGGGTCCCCGTCCCGGTCCTGCGGGCTTGACGTCAGGGGCCCCAGTGGAAAAGCTCACTCGGCTGGGTTTTCTTTTTTTGATACCCGTGTGGTTTGAAACGGGGAAGAAGAGGACCACCGTTTTCGAGGTCTTCAAAACGCATGTGGACCAAAAACAAGCCGTGCTGAGGAATCAACACCTGCAGTTGCTGGGTTTATCAACCAGTCGGGGTTCAAGCGTGGATTTTGTCCACGGTTTTATATGCTTTTGCGCGAGCCATGTTAAGAACTGTGGATGTTGGGTCGGATGTTTTGGGTTAGTTTGGAAGGCAGTTACAAAACACACACACACACACACGTTTTTTGGGTCAAAGTTCAGGAAATTTGGCAGTACTATTTCGGAGGGCAGTGCTACTCTTGAAATGCTTGTGTAGTAGGATCTGTTTCGAGGAAACGTTTTTGGGCAAGACTTCTTTGGAAGGGGCAAAGCTATGTGCGAATTGTTTCTGTGCTGGGTTCAGGTTCAAGAAGCTTGGCAATATAATTTTAAAAAAGGAATTTTTGGTTTCGCATTTGCATCTATTTCAAAAAGTGCCCCATGCCATTAAGTTTATTTACCCAGACCATCGGCTTGATATAGTGTGGGGAGCCTATTTCTTTGTAGGGGTCACCTTTAGTTTATTGTTTTGGGACCCTTTTTGGACATGTTGAGCAACAAGCCAATACATTTGTTGTTTGGTCGGCTGTATAAAGGCAAGCTAATGGCGCCAAAGAATGGAATCAAAAGGGAATAAGCATTGTTTAGGGCCCGTAGCTTCATTTGGGATTGGTTTCTGTTAGTACCACATAACTTTGTTCGGGGTACCCACTTTGGGATGTTTGTTCAGAAGGTGTTATATGAAGGAATTATTATGACCATGTTCCATAAATGATTGATGTGTGGTTGGCTTCAGTCGGAATTGATACGGGTTGAAGCAATCGTTAGGAGGCAATACACGCTTTGCTTTTTTAGGTCAGTTTCTGGTAGTGCTACATGACTCGAGGTGGGGGGGGGGATGGGTACCCTTGGCTGATTGCCTGAGGTTGGTTGAGAAGGTTTGAAACAGGCTTTTCTCCATACATTACCCCATCAAATTATGAAGGGAAGCTGTAATTTCGCCAAAGATTAGAATTAAAAAGGGTGTTCGGGGCGGGGTTTGCCATGGGGTCGGATGGGTTGGGTGAAGCAGAATAAGGTTGGAGATGGGGTAAGAACTATTTGGGGGCAACAAACCCTTGGCTTCACTTTAGGTTATTTATAATGTTCCTGGGCTTAGCTTTGTTCAGGGTCAATGTCTTCTTCATAAGTGGGCGTTACTCGTTCGACTCTTGCTACCTGGTTACTTCTGGCCTGCTCTAACTAAAATATGCAACATGCCTACTGTTTTTGAGTTCCAAAGTGTTTGCTTGGGCATTGAAACATATGTGCCTTGATGTGTTTTGATTTCGCTAACCCCGTTCCCTTCCCATGGGGGGCCAAGCTGAGCGTGGCTTGGGCAACAAGCGCGCCAACTTTGAAATGCATGCGCATGTTAAGCGAAGCCTGGTCCCCACTGGCGTGGCTTCCCACCATGGTCATCTAAGATCGCTTCCGGGCTACAGTTGTGTGTAAAATCTGCAAACTTCCGCCAGCCCACCTTGATACATTGGTAATCTTTAAGCACGAAGGGTCTTTGTAAGATACATTAGAATTGCAGTCCTTTTGGAGTCGGGCATGGTTACTTAGTCCGTTCGAAATGGGCAATGCTGTTGTTTGCTATGGAGTTCTGTTCTTGTTTGTTGCATGTGTCATTATTGTGTGTTTTCCCCACCCGACAGGAAGGGGTTGTTAGATTTATGTTGGAATCCGCGTTTGCGATGCTTCTACACCATGCCCCCACCCAGTATCCCGCCAGAGCAGCTCGCCAGTGGATCCTGCCGAGTACCCCGCCAGAGCTGCTCGCCAGTGGATCCCGCCCAGTATCCCGCCAGAACGCCGAGTATCCCGCCAGAGCGGCTCGCCAGTGGATCCCGCCGAGTATCCCGCCAGAGCGGCTCGCCAGTGGATCCCGCCGAGTATCCCGCCAGAGCGGCTCGCCAGTGGATCCCGCCAGATGGCCAGTGGATCCCGCCCAGTATCCCGCCAGAGCTGCTCGCCAGTGGATCCCGCCGAGTATCCCGCCAGAGCAGCTCGCCAGTGGATCACGCCAATCCCGCTGAGTATCCCTTGCCGGTGGATCCTGCCGAGCCAAGTATCCGGCCAGTATCGAGCCGGAGCGGCTCGCCAGTATTTGCCAGTGGGTCCGCCAGAGCCGCTCGCCAGTCTGGTTTTGTTTAATGTCCCGCCCGGCGCGCAGTTGGGTTTTACATTTCATGTTGGCGCCTTCGTGTTTTGAGTGTACCCTGAGGCTCGGAAAGGGTGATGCTTTTGTGTTGCTTTTGGGTTGTGAATAAGCAACTTCGTTTAATCTGCCGTTGGGTTTCTTTTTGGAAGGGGCTTGGCTTTTGTTAGCGGCACCGATGTTTGAGTTCTCGAGATTGGCTCGCAGACAAGTGGAGTTTGACACACAGACAGGTGGATAAGTATGATAAGGCTCTCAATGCAAAGCTTGTTGAGCTAGCCGACGGGAATTTGGAGTCGAAGTCTCCAGGATGCGGAGGAATTCGTTGTAACGCTCGTAAGCTCGTGAGTGTGGAGGGTGGGGATTGCTCGAAGCGAAGTAATTTGTTCTTCTTCTTTCTTGCCGCTTTTTCAGTCACGGACCGTTTGTGGCTAAACTGTGGCAAAGCTGATTTTGTGGCAAAACTTGTGTGGCAAAACTTGTGTGGCAAAACCTTTGTGGCAAAACCTTTGTGGCAAAACTGTGGCAAAACTCAACACCAAAGTAAAGGGGAAAAGTTTTGCCACAGTTTCGCCACAAAGGTTTTGCCACAGTTTTGCCACTAAAGTCTTGCCACAGTTTTGCCACAGGTTTGCCACAAACTGCCACAGTTTTGCCACAAACGGTCCGTGGCGGGAAAAGCGGCAAAGAAACAAAAACACAAAACAAGGCTATTGACCAAAAACACGCGAAAATTACAAATGCAATAAAAGAAGAGCGGATTTCCAAAGGACTAAGTAACCACGCCCGAAACCAAAAGAACTGCAATTCTATTGTATCTGACAAAGACCCTTCGTGCTTAAATATTACCAATGTATCAAGGTGGGCTGGCGGAAGTTTGCAGATTTTACACACAACTGTAGCCCGGAAGCGATCTTAGATGACCATGGAGCCACGCCAGTGGGGACCAGGCTTCCTTTACCATGCGCATGCATTTCAAAGTTGGCGCGCTTGTTGCCCAAGCCACGCTCAGCTTGGCCCCCCATGGGAAGGGAAGGGGGCCACATGAAGGCACATATGCTTAAATGCCCAAGCTGTTGCATATTTTAGCTGGAGCAGGCCAGAAGTAACTAAGTAGCAAGAGTCGAACGAATATCGCCCACTTATGAAGAAGACATTGACCCTGAACAAAGCTAAGCAACTTGCCGGCCAGGAACATTAGAACTAACCTAAAGTGAAGCCAAGGGTTTGTTGCCCCTACATAGTTCTTCCCCCATCTCCAACCTTATTTTGCTTCACTTGACCCATCCGACCCTATCACCATGACAATCCCCGAAGGGCCTGTTTAATTCCAGTCTATAACGAATTGCTTCCACTCAAAAACCAGCCAAAATTCATTCTTGGGGGTCTATTAGTCTGTTGGTTTATGTGTATACGCATGTGCATGTATGTGCAGCCTTCTGTGCAGACACTCCTAAAACAATCAGCCACGGAGCCCTCACAAAGTCATGTAGCGCTACACAAACCAGCCGTGGCCGACAAAACAACACAAATGCACACAGTGTTGCGGAATCAAACAACACCGCGTTGCTTGCGTGTGGAGCTAGAGGACTGGGCCCTGTAGCTGTAAACTCGCCACGCTTTCGGAGGAAGTGTCTCAAATATTCGAGTGATGTGTCGTGCTCTGGCCTAATTACGTTCGACGCATCGGCTGTCCGCGTTAGAAGGCCATTTTGTTTCCCGCTCCATTAGCCTTCATCTCGCCAATTTCGTTGCTGTAGCTAAGGATGAAGACAATCTTGACAGGCCTTCCCTAGATCTTCCATCATAAGAACGCGAAAACCTATCGTACGAGGGCTGAGGCTGAGCCTGTCTCGGCTTGACGGCCGGTTTTTTAAGCAAGACATTAACTTGCTTTTCGCAGACTTGCAGTTGTGTTTTGTTTTGCGTTGGGTAGTGATATGTACAACATGTTTGTTTAAGCGTGCACGAAGAGCGACCCTATTCGGCAGGTGCCCAAGTTGGCTGGCACAGGCACACCCCGCATGCTTTTAACATACCTCGCGCAAAAGCATAATTAAGCTTCTATAGTGATCCAAGTTTTAGCACTGTAGGCTGCGGCTTTGGTTTTTGTTTGAATCACGGCCCCCCTTGAAAAGAGCCGAAGGACGTTCTTGAAGCGTTAGTTGCTTCACTTTTTTTGGTGTACCCGAACCTTCCAAAGACCTGGTCAAACTGGAATGCGGGTGGAACCACCCTGCTTTACCCTTGTAGGCGTTCTTTTGTAGGTGGGCGAAACGGGGTTGTGGACTTCCTGGGCATATATATATATATTACATGGTCCATGGGCGGGGGGGCTACCGTGTATATATATATATAGATACACATATATGGACTACTTTGTTCTTGTTCATCAAAAAGCCGGAATGAGCCGGGGGGCTCGTCATGCGCCATGACCCCACTTTGGGTTTCTCACTTTGTAAAGGCGTCGTGCCACGTGGGGTCAAAATCAGGGGGGGGCCCAAGTTCGAGAGGTTTCCTTTTGGTTTTCCTACCTGAAAAGGGTAGCCTCGATTGAAGTACACACCGAGGAAGTCTGGAATTCCCTTCACCTTGGCCCATTTAAGGCGCGCATCCCTTGGTACGGGGCATCATGTGCTTCTTGAGGGTACCCTTTTTGGATGTTTCTTTTTTAAGGAAGCAACCGGAAAAAGAAACTATTCCAAGGTTCCCCTATTGTGAGACAAATTCATATAGGGAACCCTAGCTGTTCAGCTGCCTCCAGCCCAGGCCAAAAACGAGGCCGCGGATGTTCGCGCCGGCCCCAGGGCACCGTCGCTTTTTCGTCGGCCCTTCGTCCCTCATTTTGAATCCCGCTTGAATGGGGTGGTTGAGGCGGCACCGCGAGGAGCCATGTGTTGCTTTATGTTGGTTGGATCTTTGGACTTTTTGTGGGAAGCACGTCGGATTTTTCGAGTTGGACTTCCTGAGTTCCTGGACTTCAGCTACTTTTTAAGTAATACTATTGTAGTGGTACAGAATCCATCTGTTCCGCTCATGGACATTTCGGTTTCAGTACGGATTTTCAGAACCTGAACAAATTCACGTACTTGTGTATGTCTGTTTTGTGTATGTATGTCTCTGTATGTATACATATGTGGCATACATATGTACAATGTGCATATATATATATATAACAGAATGTACATATATATATGCACATTGTACATGCATTTATTTCTACTATCGCAACCTTTGCCCAACCATATTCTACCCGTGAGTCAGGTTCCCCTCAACCAACAGACCCAGGCTGTAATGTTTAAAAGAGCAAAGCTATGAAATGATGGTGGGTTTATGAAACCGCCTGAGACGGGCTTCTTGTTATTGCCGCTCATTTTGGATGAGACAAACAAGACGTCCAGCTGAAGCTCCCGGATTGATGTTCCCTTCAATGTTCCTGGAAAAGTTCTGCCGGTCAGGGGCGCAAAAGCTAACTTGATCTTCCAAAGGTTTCCCGCAATGATTTTGACCAAGCCATGTGTACTTTGCTTGCAACATTTTCAACCAAGGGGCCTTAAAATGTCAGCACATGTGGAGCTTTTGATTCAGTCAGCGCGTCCTGAAGAAAAGGAGAAAGCCACTCCAAGCCAACCTTGAGAGATAATTTCGCACATTCGCTCGCTGAAACTGGCTGAGGTCAGATGAACTGATGAACCTGACCAATTTGAATGTGACTGGTGTCTCGAGCGCCTCGGAGATTCAGACAGACGTTGGTCGGCATTCCCTCCGAGAAACGGTTGGTCTAATCCTGGAGCCTGCCCTCACGTCCTGAGTTCCTGGACTTTGAATGAACTTTTCTGGGAAGACCATGTTTTAGAGGTGCATTTTGCTTGGATGTTAGGACTTTAACTTTTTGCCAACAAATGGGTTTTCCATTAAGACAAAAAAACAGTTAAGCTTTTATCAGGGGAGCAGAAAGCAATCGAGTTTTGTGGTACATAGAAAGTTCGGACTTTTTTAGGCCTCTCCACTCAGGAAGTGAGTGTCAGGTTCCGTGTTTTCGGATAGGGTGAAGGTGGCAGCCAGTGCAGTCTGTTTTGTTGCTTCCATGGCTCACTGGACTTTGAGGCATCTCCAATCTTCTGATGCAGGCTTGCAGGGATTGAGGGGATTTGTCATCCGTTTTTGTGACGCGAACGCGCAAAGCAAGAGCACGCAGTCCTTGAAACCAGCTTGGAGCATTTGGCGAATAGCCAAGCTTTTTGTTGGTACTGTGGATGGAAAACCTCCACTTCGCACCAGTTGGGATAGATGAACCGTTGATAACTAGACCGCCAACCAAGTGAGCCACAATCAAAACCCGGGCAGACGAAGGTTGGTAAGAGACAATCCCAACCATAAGTAGCTGCGGCAGCCTTCTAAATTCTTTACATGGTTCTGAGTAGACCATTTGTGTACCGGGTTTTGATTATGACTCAAGTGGTGCATTGTCCACAGAGTGTTTGGCTAGCTGGTTTTGCTAAAGCCCCGCGCCTTTGCCGAGGTCTCTGCGGCGATGGATGCTCAGAAGCTTGACCGCAAGCCTACAAGTTCAAACGATCAGAGGTACCCTTTCAAAACAACGAATCCCCATATCCCCTTTCAGCAAAACGAGCGGATTCATCAACCCTTGCCTCTTGCCACAGGGCTTCTGGGTAGGGCATAGAAGACTTACGAAATGTCCCTCACGCCAGGACGCTCTCATTTGCCTATGTTCATGAGGGTATCCGCATATTTTGGTCGTGGCTCACATATCACGGAACAGGGTTCTGGGAATTAGTGTTGCCTCTTCGTTTCCACCAGTCGAGGTTGTTTTGGGATCCCGTGTTAAGGATCCCTGTGGCGGGGGGTGAGTATGATTTTCCCTTCTTGCTAAGTGAGAGGCATCCCCTCAAGCTATGACAGAAGTGGCTTCAGCTTGGCACTCCTTTTTGGCCCATGAACCCACCTGAAGCCGAGGATGCCAAGTCTTGACCGCACACAGTCTGTGTATAATCACCTTGTTTGGAGCCCAAGAAAACGGGGGAGGCGCCCAATTTTTGGATTCCATGTTCGGCTCTGAGATTTTTTGGGGAAGCCACGAGAAAACAACATCCCAATCAGCAAGCCGATCAACCCGATGAAACCAACCGGCCTAAAAGTCGATCAGTTGTTCTTTGACCAGTCTTTTTGCAGTCTTCAATGCACGAGGCCATCGCAGAGACCTTGTTTTTCCTTCTTTTTCTCCACAGGTCGAACTTGTCAGGGAAATGGGCAGGGGCAGATCACGCCGTGATTTTCCGGAATCCACCTCTGCCCCCCCCCCCCCCCCAAAAAAAAAAACTGTCCTTTTCCTCTCCCAAATGAACCATGCAGTTTTTGACATCTTTTCGCTGGACCTCGCGTGAGGGTTGTTTGTGACCCCTTTACAGGCAACTTTCAACGGGCGCGATGATCCAACAACTTGCTGAAGCCTCTTGCGAAATCCAAAGGGGATACGACGTTATGGACCAAATCGAGGAGACCCGTTTCTTTGCCTAGGTCCTCCAGTAGAGAGGTTAGAATAAGGGTACCCTTTTTCTGCAGTCTATTTTAGTATAGGAACATGTAGGAACCCTCCCCCCGAAAAAGGGGAGAGAAGGGCACTACTGGGGGGCCTAGTTGCGAATTTCTTTACCTGAGAAGGAGGTTCAGGAAGGCTGGGGAATGGCCGAATTGAGGGTTGCTTGTTTGTTCCTGGCCATACTGCAGGGCTTGATTCCCAAACCCTGCTCAGGGAGTAGCCATAGAAGTTTGCCCTCTGGAACACCTGCCCCGGCGTTGGAAGAGTGCACCGGCGATGGACCACCACATGGTCGTGCTCAGGGTCTCGTTTCTTGACTTCCCCAAGGCAGACTTAAACTCAGGGGGGTTTCAAAAGAGAAACCCTTGGGTTTAAGCCTACCCCAAGGAGGTCAAAAAAAGGAACCCTGGTTGTGGTCGCAGGTCGATAAAATAGAAGAAGAAAAACAAGCATCTGGTTTGTGAATTCTATGGCCCGATTTGTTGCCCTTGTGTTTCTCTGGTTCTTGTGCAGGGTAAACAAGAAAAGTACCCCCTAAATCTACCAATCCACCAATTTCAAGCCACTAGTTCGCGGGAAAGGGGAGCCTCAGGACATCGCCGATGGGCTGGTCACGGCGTGGCCGCTGGCCCCAGACTCGACGGATCTGATTTCGTGTTGGACGATTTCGTGTTGATGCGTCAGTTCAATGAAATACATTTAAGGAAAGCCATGAATTGATGCGTTAGGTCAATGAACCACCTTTGGAAAAAGCCACTCGTCCCTTTCAACTCATGCTGTGGATGGGCGGCGTCCTGCACTTTGAAACCATGGGAAGTCATTGTTTGTCGGTGTTTCCAGAGGAATGATCGTTCCAGGGTTTCTTAGGTGGTGCAGGATGTGATCCATCCACAGTACCTCAAAACAGTGAATCGGCTTTTGGTGGTTTAAGAGGGAAACCCAAAGGACGCCGACCCGCCTGAGAGATCTCTTGCATAGGTGGCCATGACATGTTTTCTTTTTTTCACCCGCGCAGATGAGGCACAATGAGCGCCGGGATGTTGGAAGGGGACACTCGCGAAGGTTTCGGCGATGCCAATATGGATGCCACAATGATTCCTAGGTCGCAGGTGGGGTTCCTGAACACAACTGGCACATGTTTTTCGTAGCATACAGCTTGGTTGGGCAACTGGAATACATGTGATTTGCGAATTTGAAGGTAGTTTGACCTCACCCACTAACATGGATGGAACCTGCAGGATCCCACTGGAAAGACTATCTTCGTTTTGGTAGAGCCATTTTGTCAGGTGTCTTGTGGGCAAGCGCAAGGAGTGGGTTGTGTGTCTATGTGATGATAGAGAGCCAACTCGCAGTGAGGATGCGGGTCTTTTTCCGTTTTCTGTCTTGCACTACCATGCACGTTGGAGATCTTCGTCCTTGCTTCCCCCGCATCTCCGATAATTTGTTTCCTCAATGATGGCAGACTGCTCAACAGAGGTGTCTCGTTCCCTCCCCGGCCGACCAAAATGCGCAAAGTTTGATTGAAAAGTAGATGGATTCAAACAAACCATGGGTTTACCGTTTTTTTTTTTTTTTTTTTTTAAACCCATGGTTACTATTGGTTCACCTATTGGTTCAAACAAACTATGCTCAGTGTTCAGCTTGGTCCAAGTCATTTGGCCCACAAGGACAGCTGCCGTCGTGTTCTTGGGTCAGCTACGTCTCTCTCGCACGAGTTAGAAGCCCGCAGGCTTCTGCTCTGCACCTTTCTGGTGATTTCCATGCAGCTGGGCTTCGCAATGATTGAGGCGCAGTGCAGTCCACTTCCTTTGCTGGAAAAAAGAAGCTCCTCTGGACGCTTAGCCAATTGTATGTTCGTTTGGACCAGTGGGGAGGGGTGTCCAAAGTATGACCTCCCCCCCTGTTTAGGACGCCAACCTTTGTTTATCTTAAGGTGCTCCTTTCCTGTCTGGTGTCACAGTGATCTTATGGTTTGTGTGCATGCACGTTGAAATCAGGTATCCCTTGGGACAGTTTCGAAAAGAAGCCAGCGTGGCAGCAACTATTTGAAGGGTGCCAAGCCCATGTAAACTGAAAACTGTTGCAACCACGTGGAAGACCCAGAAGCGATATTAGTGCCGAATTGGCGCTGCTGGTTGAATGTGTTGCAATGAGAGGCCCTTCCAAACATTCTTTTCTCCGGAGCTCGATTTCAACCTTCTGCGGAAGAATGGTGTTTGATTTTGCTGAATCACACACGAGCTGCCAGACCACACAAATTCTCTTGCTTTTCTGGTGTCCAGCCTTTGCCAGATGTTCTTTAAAGCCGGATCCGCGCATTCTTGGGGCTTTGTCTTTAGTTTGATCCGTGCCTTGCATGTTGCTAGCAAGCCTTGTTCCTTCTGAGGCTGTCCACGTAGCCCTGTCGGTGCCTTTTGCAGCTTACATCAGCGTGTGTCTGTGGGTATGTGGTGTGTGCGTGTGTGCGTGTGTCAAACCTAGGGCCCCCTCCGAACGTTTGATTCACACCCCCCCCCCTGAGGAGCTTCCTCCGAGAAATATCGCTCCCCTCCCTTCAGGTGGGTAGCGTGCGGGAAGCGCACCGCATGACGGCGGGGTGTCGTGTCGGATTTGGGGGGGTTTGTGTTGAAGCACGGTGAGGGTTGGTTTCGGAGGAGAAACACCCAAAGGGAAATCTAGCGCACCAGACAACCAGATGTTTGTTTTTGTTTGTACGAAGCCAAAACCCAAGCGTCGTGGGGTGGGCGTGTACTTGCAAACCCTGTTGCATGCAACTAGTTGAAGGCAGGCGTGTTTCTCGCTTTGTCAGTTGGCAGGGGGTGATTGGGCTGAAGTACTGTGGATGGACAGAATCCTGCACCACTTTGAAACCATTGTTTGTTGGCCTTCCCAGGGGAATTGCCATTCCAGTCCGTCCACAGAGTCACAAGTGCTTGTTTGTGCTTTCCGTGGTACTCCTTAGCCCGAGTTGCCCGAGTCGGACGCCAGTGGGTATTTGTTTGCTGCTGAAGCTTCGTTATTTGTTCAAAGCGGTTCATGTTGAGTCCATCCGAGACACACTGATGTGCCGTTTTCCGAAGAAGACACAAAACAACATACACACACAAACGATATGCCCAGGTTGATTAAGTTGAGCCCAGGCTTGACTTTCGCATGTTTCTCACTCCGTGCCAACAATTGCGCCAAGCCAAACACTGCGAGACTGCGGTACTTTTGCCAGGATCAACTCGATGTGTGCCATTTCTGGGGCTTTTCCTTTGGGTTTCCCGAACAAAAACCACCAACAAGGGGTACCGTCGGAAAAAGAAAGAAATAAACGCGCCCATTTCCTGACTGTTCAGAATGTTCTGAATGCTATGCTTGAGGGCGCCGATGCCTAGTTTGGATGAGTGCAGAAAGAAGAACGAGAACGGGGGGATTCTGGGGATCTACACATCCAGCTTTAGTCAGGATTCACCTGCCCGGGGCGAAGAATAGTGTACCCGAAAAAGGTTGTCTCCCTTTTGGTTTTGCCTTAAATACCTCCCAGAAAGGTACCGTCAAAAACCGCACAGTCAGACGGCGATGGCACACCAGCAACAGCGCATGGAAATCAGTCAGGAATGAGCTACTTGCAATATGTGGGGGAATCGACCATACCTCACGACTCTGCCAATGGCCTTATTGAATATTTACTGCAAGACTGCGCAGGCCGGACAGGGTTGTTTGGGAGCCTCTAGTTGTTGTTTCGCCATAGCGGAGCATTCTAGCGCCAACTTGTTCCCGGAAAGGTGGCAAACGGACCCTAATTGGAGCCGTATGGTTGAGACTTTCCGTAGCCCCTCGATTGGCTGTGTGTTCAGAACCAGCTGGACACTTGCCAAAGGCCGCTTTCGGTTCTTTTTTCTGTCGGTCTCGAAGGGTTTCACTCACCGACTTTGTACCCCCCAAAAAAACAAATCATGGTTTGTTTTCTTTTTGCTTCCCCTTAAATCCAGCCAAACTTTAGGGCGCACCTAATGGCAGTAGACCCCCTTCCCTGTTAAAACCACCAACCGTGTTTCTCCGCAAAGCAAGATGCGCCCAGCGGTGTGTCGGAAGCAGCGTGTGTCAGAAGCAGCTGGACCCCTATCATAGACAAAGTTGCAAAGAGCTTACCACGAGCTCACCCGTGAAGGTGCATTAGTGTATCAGTATCTTGTCCACTCAGGCGGCCCGATACTTCCTGTTTTTTTTTTTGCAGTTTCGATTCACTTCTGTTTTGGTCCGATTGTTCCTGAGTTTCATCTTGGGGGAATGTTTAAGGGGGAAACATAGGGAGCCCTGTGTCATGTGTTGTTTTCCGAGGGTACCGTTTCGGGGTAAAACCGAGCGAAACGCCACTTTGGGGATCCAATTCCAATCGCTAGGTCTTGGCGAAGAACGTCATGGACTCTGCAGTGTCCTGCTTGGCGTTTTCCAGTGCCTGCGCCCTGTGGGAGTCTTCCCTCGTCTACGGAGTAGATGACCAACTCATGCGGCTCGAATCGAAAAGAGCACACCGGAAGCCAACCCGTCTCCAGACAGCTTGGCCGGCTAGACAAAAAATTGAGTCCAGTTTGTCCTTTTCGTTTGGCGTTGGGGGGATGAACACTAGGTTGGACTGTGAAGTTGTTGTTCTGGTGGACTGATGTGAGCCCCTAATTTGGACACATACCCTTTTGATATTTATACAATTCTTGTATACTTGTCAACCGTTTTGGTGATAGATGGTTCTAGCGCTCACCATGGCGTGGGTTTGACAACCTCGAATATCCAAGTATTTTAAAACGGGGGGGGGGGGGGTTGGCGGCTGTCGAGTGGTGTGGGCCCGTGTGTCGTATGTTCTTCCTGGGGTGGGGTCTTGGCAAATTTGCCGCCGCGAAGGTGGTTTTTTCTCGCAGATAGCTTAAGGCGGATGGGGAGTGATTCGATTTTTATGCAGCGAAGCTTGTGCGTTTTTGAGATACTCTCTTGGCAACCATGTTCAGTCAAGGTAGAAAGACGGCCTTCCTGATATTTCCGACAAGCTAGGTTACTCACATTGGTTGCTGGGTCTGAGGATGTGCAGCCCTTGCCCTTGAGGGTAAATGGGACCCCTGAAACCTCCAAGCCGCCAAGCGGTGCCAAGTATAGGGCAAGTCAGGCATTGGCTCATCTTTTTAGAACTCGATATTCCGTCAGCAAACCAAAGAAAACCAATACCCTATGGCAACGGGCAGTAGCCATGGGCTAATCATGAGGATAAACACTCAGTACTCTGTTCAAGACTCGATATCTTTGAGGATAAACAACATATTCTTGAAAGGGTCAGCAAGAAAAAACCGATACCCTATGGCACTGGGTATTAGCCATAAGCTAACCACTTTGACAATTTTCCAATCGGCTGAGGTCCCCCCCCCCGTTGACGGGAAAACTTGAGCTGAGGTACTCCCAGCAGCTCTACCACTGGGCCTTTTGTGCCACCTGCGTCACCATTTGCTCGGGCTCGATGGCGGAGCGGACGCACATCATAGGCGGAGACCCGAGGTTCGCGTCAAAAGAGTTGTTTTGTTGTTCTTCGTTTTTTTTGTTGGGTTCTTTCGGGAAATTCATGTGCATTCTGCAGGAAAACAGCTTCTTTAGGGTGTTTTGGGGCCATGTCCTGTAGAATTTGTCCTGTAAACAAACCCTTTGATTTTGGTAATTTGGAAGACACATTTTGGACCAATCTTGCAGGTGCGACAGGTAGGGAATGTGGGAAGGAACCGTTTGGGATTCCCGCACAAGGGAAACCATAGGGACGTAAACCGGGTTCTTTTGAGGCTCTGTACCCGACCTCCGGTGTTGGTTAAAAGGGAAAGCAGAAGAACCAACGTATTTTGTGGGGGACCACCTTATTTTGACGTACATAGCCCGATTTGCTGACCAAAGGGGGTTTAACTCGATGCGTATGATTCTAACAAAGGCAGACTGAACATGCAGGCATCGTTTCTGTGAAAGGACGACTTTCTGTCAACTGGGTTTGTGCCATTTTTGGGGACCCCGTCCCAATGGGTGTTCTCTGAAAAACTATCAAAAGCGTCTCTCCGCTTTGAGAAATGCCCCAGTGCAGTCTAGGTGCCCTCGCGCTTGACGCCTTTGCCAATCCAGTCCTTGTTTGATAGGTGGCTGTGGCTCACCTTGGTAAATGGAGCCAAAAACTAAATCCTGCCTAACCTATCTCTTCGATTTTGAGCCACACCTACGTCTCGCAAGTGGTCCCTTTGGGCTTCTCCGAAGCCAGTTCCTTGGCTTTTTCCGGAAGTGCCGGCGCCTTCGATGCCTCGCAGGTTATCTCACCCATGCGGGGCTGATTGCCGGCCTCATTTTTCCCCCCATCGCAGAAGCCGTGTGGGGCTCTGGAGGCCTGGGCCCCGAAACGCCAGCCCGAAGCCCGAAGTGTGGCGCAGTCGGCTTCCAGTGGGGACAAGTTTCCGCGCGAAAGGGGGTGGATATGTTGGATGCCTTTGTTCATTTCCAGGCTTGCAGCTTTGTGCCAGATTCTTGGACAACCTGGTAAAGCAAGAGTCATCATCACCTGGTGGACGGAGTTTGACGAGCGCACAGGAGTAAGACGACTGAATGCCCGCAGATGCTCAGCTCAGTACATTTGTGAAATCTCTATGCATCCA
The DNA here is from genome assembly GCA_963377175.1 of Effrenium voratum. Lineage (NCBI taxonomy): Eukaryota > Dinophyceae > Suessiales > Symbiodiniaceae > Effrenium > Effrenium voratum. Next base: position 1,100,548 of record CAUJNA010001347.1, on the reverse strand, counting down.
ACGTCATGCCAGCAGGCCATTCACGCGGCCAAGACACCAAATTCCCCAAGCAGAGAAAATGCATGAAAATGCCAAACGGTGAAACAAGGAAACCACACAACCCCAAACCGCCAAATGACCAACTCATAAAACTAGACACTTTCCAAGCTACTGCCCTTTGAAACTTTTCACACTCATGGAAGTTCACAGGTCCTTTTAAGTTGCCAAGCCTGGTGGTCTTCAAAACCCTTCGCGTTCTACCTCCGAAGACGCCAGTTGCAAGTGGTTCTCGGAAAAACAACTGCCGGTTTCGCAGCGTCGTTGCTTTGTTTTGCTTCGGGAGTTGCACTTCCAAACATTTTGTGTGGCATTGGGGCAAGTGCGTGCTGTATGACCAACACACTCAGTGATCTTGGGGTTGTTGATCAGCCCCCACAACCGTGTTGCCCAAAGACAGCCTGGCAACATGGTGATCTTGGGTCTCCTCGTGCCACGAGGTTGCTTGTTGCGAGTTGATAGTGAACCCGTGAACATGGAGACAAGTAAGCTCAAGATGAGACCCGCCTACATCTTGGGTTTCCTTTTGGTTTTGCCTTTGACCAATCCCCGCGATAGGTAGCCACAAGCATGCAGGTGCTTAATTGGACTTTAAACAAGTTACACATTCGAATGCTAAGACAGTTCGCCGTCCGCTTGTTCGCCGTCCGCTTGTTCTTGGTCCTTCTGCCAGCCGCTTTGCGGGATGGCTTCTTCTTCCTCCCGCTGTTCATCTCTTTTTGTCTTCTTCGTCGTTTTGTCTCACTCCTCCTGGTGTTCTTCTTGGTCGCAGAGCATGTCCTCTCCGTCTTCGTCTTCCTTGTCTTCTCGGCCCTTCCTTTGTGGCTTCTTGCTCTTCTGGGGCCCTGCTCCTACGGGAATTCCAGTTTCACCCTGGAACCAGTTACTTGCTGCAGGGGGCAGGAGCCGCTGCCAACGAAGACACTTGCCAGTGATAGTGATACTGGGACTGATTATCCCAGCGTACCTGCCATGATACAACCTCTATTTGGTCCCCTCCCTGAATCACTGTTGCTTCTCAGTTTCCCCTGTTCAAGCGTGTGAAGGGAAGCCAGCTTCACTATGCTCGATGTGACATGCATACGTGGCACTCGATGCGTTCACTCAATATTGAGCTCTCTGCCTCGGGAGTCTAAAATACGTACATGTGCAATTGTGCATATTTTGCATAGCATATATATATATATATGTATGTGGATATATATAAAGGCAAAGAGAAGACGAAAAAGACAAGAAGCGCAACCAACCAAGTCAAGACATCAACGAAAGGTAAAACGCCGAGTACAGCAAAGCAATGGCTCCAGCAAACGTCTTTCGTACAGGTAACGGCAAAGCGTCCCAGGGCCACTCAATGGGTACACCGGTGGTACAGAGAGAGCCAATCAACATCGAGTCACCGCATCGAGTGTCAATTGTGCGCACGTCACATCGAGCTTTGCCAAGTCAAGCTTCAGCTCTTTAGCAAGAGCTTTCTGCGGCTGAAGTGCCGGCCCCGGTGCCATGCTGCACATAGTGCCGGCCCTCGCCCGGCTCGAATGTGCCATGCATCAAATGCCTCGAGATGAAACCGATTAAACAAAATGCGATCATGCTTGTCAGCCCTGTGAGCCGCAAGGCCCCAGGAATGGCCCCAACGCGCCAACAAACACATTGGCCACGAGACCAACTTTTTTTTTGGCCAGCCAAACCGTGTGCACTTTTGCGCCTTTTTCGGGCGGTGTGTTGTCAAGAACAATTTTGCTGCTGGCAGGAATCGCACCTGTATCCTTGCGCATCGCGACTCACGCGGACATGTCACGGCCAGAGCAAGTGGGCTCTAAGAGGGGTTGGCAGCTACACTTGTCTTGTCCCGCTAAACCTGCAAACTTAGGAAACGGAACCTGGTCAAACTCGGAATTGGAGACGCCCACGGTTGGGCAATGCCCAGATTGCAAGAGCGCCGACAGGGTAACACGGCCAGAAAGTGAATAGTTGTCGATCTCCTGGGAAGCACGCGCCAGGCTTCATGCGGCGCTTCCTCGCGTTCGCCATGCAGGAGAACGGGAAAGGGGTCCGTTTAGGAGACCCATGGAGATCCCCCAAAATATGTGCCTCCCGCGTGGTTTTTCCATCTTTAAACGCCCCAAAAGGGAGCCCCAATCCCAGGACAGCCCGCACGTTTTGTATGGCCCCTCCGACAGAGAGGCTGACATGGAAGCTGCACCTAATACTCTTTGTAATTGGCTGTGATCCTGTTGATCCCCCACCCAAACACCAGAACTAGCTACTGATACCGAGAGAAATGGTGAAAACGTCAAGGGCCTTCTGCGTATCCATACGCATCCTCAAGTCACCGATGAGCAAAGGCATCAACTTGCCAAGCGCTTCGTCTTGGGACTCCAACAGCTGAAAGCTTTGGGGTCTTTGCCCTGATGGGCTGCAAGAGTAATTTGGAGCGGGTTTGGGTTTGGGTCTGGAAGGGTTGCTTGCGTTGCTGTTGGGGATACTTTTTGTTGTCGTTTTTTTGTTTTGGTGGGGGGAGGCTCGAAGCATGTTACCCGGCGGGCGAATACTTCCAACAAGGCTTACTTCAACATTTCGCTGCGCCCGCACACTTCTTTGAGGGTGCAACATTGTAGCATGCTGACACCTGGCGGCTAAAGAAGATGTTTCTATGAATCGTCCTGCAAGTCAAAGCAAGTTTTATCCTTCATAACTTGTTCCAGACATAGGGTGATTCAGGTGCAATTCCAAATAAGGTAGTGACTTCACTGGCTCAAGCTGGCATTTCCCGGTACAGGTTTTGGAGGTACCATCAATATGAGCTATCTGAGCCAACGCAGTACATACCACTTAAGTGGTAGACAACCTCTGCCTCCGAAACGCATCCCTGGCAAAGCCCTGACAAGGGTTCAAATTCCTTGAGGTGCTTGCACTGTGGGGGCAGCAGTCAGCCAGAAGCCAGGGGCGAAAGTGAACCCCCGGCTTCTCTTTGGGTGGGGCGGACATCCAAAAGTTGGGGGCGAATACAGTCTTTCTCCGATGGTAGGAATCGAGGCCAGCGCACCTTTTGCTCAATTGGGTCACGGTTAGCTTTGTCCTTCTCTGAGTTGGTGAACCTCAAAGATTCACGGGCCAGATTTCACCCTTCATCTTGAGGCCAAGAAGTTTGAGAGCTTCTGGCCCAACAAGGTGGTTGCTATCCTTGGTTGCGGCTAGGCATTCGTCCTCCAATCCTTCCATGTTTTGAATGGCTCCAGCTTTGGCGTCAGGATGTGAAGTTCCATGATTGCGCTGGTAGCGGAGTGGTGCATTTGCTAGGCGCACTCCGCGTTCGGGGCATGTTGTAATGTTTGACTCACCTTGGTATGCTTTCTTCATAAATGTCATCTTAGTCAAGAGAAAGTTAAAAGTTCTTTGTGGCACGTCAGCTCGACATATCCGCTTGAGGCCCAGGTCTGCTGTGCTTTTGACATGAAATCCGACCCACTTTTGGGGCCCGGAGCCAAGTTGAGCAAAGCTCGCGCTCCCATTGACCAGCACGATATGAACAGACAGACTCGGAACTTCTCTGGTACCTCACATTTGGACTGTTTGGTTCTGATGCAGGGCTTTACGGTGGGATGGAGAATCATGTCCGGCTTTCATTTGCAGAGGGTGGATGCTGAAAGGGGTCGAACGTCTGTTCGGAAGGTTGACCCCTTTTGCATGAGAATGTACGATATGTGGCAAGTCGCCATTTGTCCATACTTCTTCATTGGAGCCTTGGTTTCCTGACCACAGGAAGCCACGATAGACCTGTCGTGTTGCAGGATGCACAACTTTGCTTTGGCTGTGAGAAAGTGCAGCTTTCGGGCCTCTTTTTTGGTTGGGAGGTCTGCCTTCCCTCAAACTGGACTGCTTTTTGCACGGTTGAAGTATATGGCACATCTTTTCCAGTGACATGCCATCTCCACGTTTACGCACCGCCACCAAGGCACATATGCAAGAAAATCACTAATGGAGCAGGCCTTACGCGAATGGAAAATGGAATCAAGGTTTGTTAAGACGGGGGATTGACGCATTGATGCGCTGAATATTGCAAGTAGGGAGCGAGGGACACCCGGGTTTGGATGTCCAGAGTTTGTGGTTGGTTTTACTTGCAATATGGTAGGAGTCTCAAGAAGCCAATTTCTTGGCTGGTGAATCTTTCTACGTGGCGCGCTCACGTGGGGTTATGTGGGGTTAAACGAGCTTACCATGATGCAGGTGCTGTACAAGGGGAGTCCATCTTTCATGGGTTGATTATTATTTTTTCTGGTAGATTCTGCAGATTATTGTATAATTCTCACATGTTTTTTTGGAGGCGGCATGATGTTTACAAGAGAAACGCGGACTAATGCTTGGTTGCACTTTCACCAGAGTGACAATAGATGGCGCGATTTCCTTGGGGGTGGGGATGACAACCCTCAAATGGGTGAACCATGTTGGCTTCTTATCTTTGGGTCCCTTTAGCTTGAATTTCTTTGGGGGCGAGCAAAGGAGAGGACACACCCCCAAATGAGATGACACCCCCCCAAAGGAGTGTGTCTTAAAGTATGGCGCCGCAAACGTGTTGGTTTTCGCTTTGGGTTCCCTTTAACACCACTCCAAGACTCCAAGAAGGGTCTCTCAAAAAAGACACACCCTGTGGAAATAGTGCTATCTACTTTCACCCTGGGCAATGGTGCAATTCTCGTAGAACTCAGGGACTTGTAGGGGTGGGGGGAGGGTGTTTGACATCCCTAGTCTTCCTATTTGTAGGACTCCAATTCCCATAGCAAACCACCTGAGTGGCCCCATTTGCGAAGGTGGGGTGGCAGCACTGGCTGGGAACTCTTTGCTGGGGCGGCGTATCATGCGCCCAGAAGAGCCGCTCGGAGCAATTGGGAGGCCCTTTTACCCGGCTTGCTTCCGGTTTGCCTCTGTTTGGAAGGGTTTCCCTTTCGAGTCGTGGCATCCCGAAGAGAAACAGGAACCCTTGCGGAACCTCGGAATAAACCCTACCCAGCAACCTTTTCTGGGACCCCCCGAACTTTCCTCCAGACCACTCCAGAGCTTATCTGGCAGAGACCCCATAGCTTTCAGTGGCCACGGGGCTTCTAAGTTGCTTAATCCCGCAGATCGGCGAAAGTCCCCGTTTTTTTAGTTCTGAAGCCACACTTGTTTGGCTGCAACGCCTAAAGCTGGGGGCATGTCCGCTTGGGGCAAGTAGGGCCTCCGATATCAACAGGAGGAGCTCAAAAAGCACCGGTTGTATTCCGAAGGGCCCTCCTCAGACCACCTCTTGTGGCAAAGTTCACTAAACATGGACCAGAATCGAACATTTTTGTACCAACCAGCTGAGGTTGCGACCCCCTTTTCAGATTCACGTGGAAGCCCACGCAGAACCGTGGTGGAATCTCCCTCGGGTGCCTGAAAGGAGCCAAGGGCAAGCCACAGTGCCCGGCGCAGCCAGAAGTCATGTGATGATGTGAAGAATTCTCGAAGCAGGAGCCAAAGATCTGTTGGTCGCAAGGGCGCCTCTCCTGCACCGAACTGCGAACGCAGCAATGATCACCATTCGTGAAGTCCAGTCAGCCCGCACCCTTATCACTAATGACAAGTTACATACCCCAGGTTGTTGAATGTTTTGTGCTTTCGCCCTTTGGTTGTTCAACATGTTAATTTGCACCTTACAGCAATCAGAAGCCTGAGACCCCTGTCTCTGGATACTGCCGAAACATCATTTGGGTGTCTCCCCCTTAGAGCCCTCGGCATGTCGTTATTCTTGAGGAAGCATGCCCTTTGGGCAAGATTTGCGGGGAAGGTCTGCTGTTGTCGGCGACCTTTCCTTGTGTTCTGGTTGGTATCTTCCATACGAACAACTCATGTGGATCGCCCCATTCAGTTGGGTGTTTCTCTTTGGCAGTTCTGGTGTTTTTCATGATACCTGTTTTGGGGGAGGGATAAAGCCCATTTAAAGATTCCATGCCTTTACCCCTATGGATCCCTGTACCCCAAATAGTAGGTAAGCAGGAAGAACCATAATGTAAAATTCTCGACATGAGAAAAAAACATCCTGGTGACCTGCTATAGTGGCTGGCTATGGGATTTTGCCGCTGACCGAGGCCTGACATGAAGGTGTCCCCCTTCGGGCGCTCGCAGGACGGGGCTTTGTCAGTCTGCTTCAGGTATGGGACTTCTGTTTGTTTCAAGGACATGGTGACCTGGCCAAAGACTAAAAAGTAAAAACCGAAGACCAGTCTCCCCATTCGTCACAACCTTCGCTTGCTCAGGGTCAACCCTCAAACAGGGAACACGGCTTGCCGAGGAGGAAGGGAACCATGGCCATGTCCCATGGTGATTCATGAATGAAATATGAGTTCAAGCCCATTCTGTGGATGGACTCAGAAACCCTGGAAGGATGATTTTCCCGGTAAAATCCAAGAAACCATGGTTTCCGCCATGGTTTCAAAGTGTTGCGAACGGATTTGTCCATCCACAGGTTCCCCTTCCCCGTGGTCTCGACTTGCCGCACGCGAAACCAAGCGCAGTTTCCCACAAAGGCGGACGCGAAGCCACTGGTTCGTCTTTCCCCGGTCCAACTTTAGCTTAAAGGGATCCCTATTCGGGGGTCTGTACAAACTTGTATAGCCGTTTTAGTGGGACCAAACGTCAAGGGGATTTGAGCTGATCACTGCATGCCTATACCCTCGTGCGAGGGATATGAAGAACATGCTGCCTGTTTGTGTCATGCGCCGCAGTATGATCTTACAAATGCGCCCAGACTTGGTAGCTCAATGGTTGGACCTTTCACCTATGAACTCCTGGAGACTGACAAGCCTTTGGCCAAGGAGCTACACAGGAGGTCAGTTGGATGAAACCAGCAGAGGGCAAGCATCCAGCCATGTTGCCTTGCCCTTTTGGCTTGCTCGGAAGCACACCACGCTGTAGGTGAAAGTCACAGCAGAGGTCCAACGAGGTGTCCCTGCGCTGCTCGCCTGCTTCTGTTGAGGGGCTTCCTGAGCACCTCCAAACCACGCTCCACCAATTCGAGGCAAGCCCAGTCTTGCTTTTTGCTTGCGCCTTGGGCCAGGCGAGCGATCTCTTTCGCAGTTCACAGCTTGAGGCGCCCAAACATTCCGCAATATTTGCTGGCCTTCCCTTCAGCTTGTCAGACAGCGTCCCTGATCTTTCTGGTCTTCTTTCTTTTTTTTGGGGGGGTCCAAAAATTAGAGACTCGTTGTGGAGAGCACATGTTTTTTCCCCGAAAGCATCGCGAAGGGTTCTTCCGTGCGGAGCCCTTGGATAAGTTACATAGAGCCAAGTTACATAGAGCCAAGTTACATAGAGCCAAGTTACACAGAGCCAAGTTACATAGAGCCAAGTTACATAGAGCCAAGTTACATAGAGCCAATAGAGCCAAGTTACATAGAGCCAAGTTACATAGAGCCAAGTTACATAGAGCCAAGTTACATAGAGCCAAGTTACATAGAGCCAAGTTACATAGAGCCAAGTTACATAGAGCCAAGTTACATAGAGCCAAGTTACATAGAGCCAAGTTACATAGAGCCAAGTTACATAGAGCCAAGTTACATAGAGCCAAGTTACATAGAGCCAAGTTACATAGAGCCAAGTTACATAGAGCCAAGTTACATAGAGCCAAGTTACATAGAGCCAAGTTACATAGAGCCAAGTTACATAGAGCCAAGTTACATAGAGCCAAGTTACATAGAGCCAAGTTACATAGAGCCAAGTTACATAGAGCCAAGTTACATAGAGCCAAGTTACATAGAGCCAAGTTACATAGAGCCAAGTTACATAGAGCCAAGTTACATAGAGCCAAGTTACATAGAGCCAAGTTACATAGAGCCAAGTTACATAGAGCCAAGTTACATAGAGCCAAGTTACATAGAGCCAAGTTACATAGAGCCAAGTTACATAGAGCCAAGTTACATAGAGCCAAGTTACATAGAGCCAAGTTACATAGAGCCAAGTTACATAGAGCCAAGTTACATAGAGCCAAGTTACATAGAGCCAAGTTACATAGAGCCAAGGTTAGGTAGAGCTTAGAGCTTCGGCGTTAGCAGCTATGTAAGTTAGTTTAGGTTTCTAAGGCGCCGGGGCGGGAGTTTGATCGTCGCTCGGGATTGCGACCCTCTGCGGAGATTCGCGTGGTCGAGGTTCAAAAACTGAGGAGTTTTTACGATTTCTGCGGTGCGCGCACGACCCTCTGCGGAGATTCGCGTGGTCGAGGTTCAAAAACTGAGGACTTTTTACGATTTCTGCGGTGCGCGCACGACCCTCTGCGGAGATTCGCGTGGTCGAGGTTCAAAAACTGAGGACTGTTTACGATTTCTGCTGGCCGCGCGCGACCCTCTGCGGAGATTCGCGTGGTCGAGGTTCAAAAACTGAGGACTTTTTACGATTTCTGCTGGCCGCGCGCGACCCGCTGCGGAGATTCGCGTGGTCGAGGTTCAAAAACTGAGGAGTTTTTACGATTTCTGCGGCGCGCGCGCGGCCCTTCGCGTGGTCGAGGTTCAAAAACTACAGACTTTTTACGATCTGCTGGCCGCGCGCGACCCTCTGCGGAGATTCGCGTGGTCGAGGTTCAAAAACTGGGGACTTTTTACGATTTCTGCGGTGCGCGCGCAAAAAACTGTGGACTTTTTACGATTTCTGCGGTGCGCGCGCGCGACCCTCTGCGGGGATCGTGCGCGTCGAAGCGCTCTCGCTGTGGCGCCGTGCGAATTTGTCTTAGTCTCGGCGAACCCTCTGCGGAGATTGTGCGTGTCGAAGCGCTCTCGCTGTGGCGCCGTGCAGTTTTCTTGCTCGCAAAACGGCCTTTGGAAGTTGTCTCGTGGTTTGCGCGCCTGCTTTCGCAATGCCGCGGTCGCGGGTTCGATTCCCCCCTGGTCCGCGGCAGCTCCGGCTTGAAAATCGCAGCTTTTAAGTACAAACGTAGTACGCGGAGCGTGCTCCTGCAGCTCCGGCTGCAAAATCGTGACTTTAAAGTACAGAGGTAGTGTGCGGAGCGTGCTCCCGCAGCTCAGGCTGGAAAATCGCAACTTTTCAATACAAACGTAGTACGCGGAGCACACCCCCGCAGCTCCGGCTTGAAAATCGCAACTTTTGAGTACAAACGTAGTACGCGGAGCGTGCTCCTGCAGCTCCGGGTGGAAAATCGCAATTTTTAAGTACAGACGTAGTATGCGGAGCGTGCTCCCGCAGCTCAGGCTGGAAAATCGCAACTTTTAAGTACAAACGTAGTACCCGGAGCACACCCCCGCAGCTCCGGCTGGAAAATCGCAACTTTTAAGTACAAACGTAGTACGCGGAGCACACCCCCGCAGCTCCGGCAGCACTTGCGCAGAGCAACTTGCGCAGATTCACTTGCGCAGAGCAACTTGCACAGAGCAACTTGCGCAGAGCACATGCGCAAAGCGCTTGCGCGGAGCAACTGGCGCAGAGCACTTGCGCAGAGCAACTTGCTCAGAGCACTTGCGCAGAGCAACTTGCACAGAGCACTTGCGCGCAGCAGCTTGCAGAGAGCAACTTGCGCGCAGCAGCCTGGCACAATGCAGCTTGCGCAGACCGCTTTCGTGAGAAATCGCGCGGCGCAGTTCGAGAGGAAAGTAGGATGATGAGATGGAGCTCTCATGTGACCATACACACTGAGCATCGCCGCGTGCAGACACGCTCGCCGCAGCGATGTAAAAAGGTGTATGCGGCTGGGTGAGCACCTGTGGAAAAATGCTTTCGGGCCAATCGTCCTCTAGTTGTTTTTTCCGCCAGTTCACCATCTGGGCGACTGTCCATTGAGTTTCCATTAGTAGGAGTGATGGGTGTGCTAATTGTCGCGTAACATGTGGCGCGATATTGATTGACAACAACCTGCCCATACTGAAATTATTCCGTGAAGTTTACCAAGCAATTTCTGTGGAACACAGCAGGTTGGTTGGCAACAATTGTGCGGCGCAACGTTCCTCCGTTGGAAATGTCCATTGGTGCGATAGAAATTGACAGCTGCCGGTTTTCCACCAAAATCTCGAGGAGGAGGAGGTGGACCTTGAGAGAGACAGGCGGGCGGGCAACGGGCGACGGGCAACAGGTCTCCAGCGCCCTTTAGCTCCATTCTTTGTTGCAGCGGTCTGATTGATTTCTTGATTCGCGTGATGGGAGTCCCCGATGAATCCCTTGGCTTTTAAAAACAAGGCCCCAACATGAGAGTCGCATAGCAAAACCACCCAAAGCAAGCTGAGTTTGATCTCCACTTTGACAGCTCCAGACATCAAGGCTGAGCTTCGAAGATGATTCAAAGGGATGGCCATTTGCCGAGAAACCAACGACGCAAACGGGTGGCTTTGCGGAGTCAGTCAGCTATGGGTGTGAGAGTCCGATCTTTGTTCGGGAACATGGCCTTTGATACCTAGAACTTCCTGCGGCGGAAATTTCTGCCGCAACGCATTGCGGCGGAAATTCCCGCCGCATTCCAGAAAATCAGCCGCAAACAAAGAAAAACGCCGCAACCAAAACAAAAACGCCGCAACACTGTTTGCTTTCCGGGAATTTCCGCCGCATTCCCGCCGATTTCCGCCGCATTCCCGCCGATTTCCGCCGCAAATCGGGGGGGTACAAAAACTGAAAACAAGTTCTGCCGCAATTCTAAAAAAGCGCCGCAAATCAGGAAGAAATGCCGCAAATCCAAAAAGGCGCCTTTTTTGAATTGCGGCAGAAATTTCTGCCGCAACGAATCTCTAGGTATTGATCCCCCCGCTTGACAAGTGCGGGGGGTGCATTCCATCTTAGAGGAGGTTCTTCACTTGTTGGGGGCACTTGTCCTTTTTAATGCATGTCGATGAGTCAGGATTGAATTGATAGAGTCGTGATTCGCGGCACCAGCGCGACTATCAGCCACGCCCAACAGCTCTCTAGGGATGCCTAAGAGGAAACCAATGACATTATCAATCTTCAAGTAGATCCAAGCACGTTCTCAGCTTGACTCCGGTGGCATTGGATCGGCGTGCATATGCGTCGTTTGAGCAGCACCTTTCAGACCTTCCAGGCCACTGAACCCTGCAAATTTGGGACCCCTAGGTAGGAAACTGGGACCAACATCATGTGGGATGTGCCCCGGGCAGGCCAGAGACATACGTCTCCCCCTGCTCGTCGCTTCCGAACGCGCCTGGGCGTGAGGGAGAACACATCCATGCTCTTTGAAGAGAAATCTAGAGGGGGGAAGGCGCAGTTCAGGAACTTCCCCTGGCCCTTGAAGACGACCAGAAGAAGAGTACGCTTAAGAAAGACACATGAGGATGTGATTTTTCTTTTTGTCAAGATGCTCAGTAGTCTATGGTCAATTTGAGGTTCGGGACATGGGGGACTCACTGAGTTTCCCACGAAAGCCAGGACTCGCATGTCCATTGCAAGAGCTGCATATTGTGATGCTCATTTGAACACAGTTGTTCAAACATGAACACACAGTTCCTGTTCCTGGTTTAAGAGGGGTACGTGAAAAAACAGACAGTACTGCTAGTTTCTGCTAGGCCCAAAGTCTTTACTTCCGAGGGCCGGTGGCAGCGGCGCTTCGACAATGCGGAGCGAGACAATGCAGAGTTCCAGCCCTGCAACTATTTGCAGGCGCTTGTGGATCCGGCCTAAAGAGATTGGGGAGATTGAGAGAGTGTTTGTACATATATATATATATATGTTTGTTTCTTTCGTTGTTTGCTTGCTTGCTTGTTTGTTTGTTTGTTTGTTTGGTTGGTTGGTTGTTTGTTTGGTTGGTTGGTTGGTTGGTTGGCTGTTTGTTTGTTTGTTTGTTTGTTTGTTTGTTTGTTTGTTTGTTTCGCTGTTTCTTTTTTGCTTCTTTGTTTGGTTTGTTTGTTTGTTTGGTTGGTTGGTTGGTTGGTTGGTTGGTTAGTTGGTTGATTTTGTTTGTTTGGTTTGGTTTGGTTTGGTGTGGTTTGGGTTGTGTGTTTTTGTTTGTTTGTTTGTTTGTTTGTTTGTTTATTTGTTTGTTTGTTTGTTTGTTGGTTGGTTTGTGTTTGCAGGGGAGCGGTTGTTGTCACAATGATTCGCTTGGATCGTGGTTTCATGCCACTGCACCCCTTACAAGGGCACGCGTCCCGGAACTCACCGTAAGGACCTCGGGGATGAACTCTGCCTCGTTTGCGGAGGGTGAGCAGCGCGTCTCAAGAGGCAATCTTACCCAAGATGAGGCGTTTGTTCATCATGTTGTTCGGTTTGGCTTGGAGCTCCCCTTTTGCAGCTACGGGGCTTTGGAAGTACAGCAGACTTCGGGGCCAGCGTCCAATGAAATGACATGCGCCCACACGTTTGGCTGGGCCAATTTTTTGGATCAATCTCTTAATCTGTGGCAGGTGATAGGTGAGAAGAGGTAAAGGGTGGATGTTTTGATCTTTTTCGGTGGATCTTTTGATATTTTCCCTCTCTATCTTCTCGTGCCCATCTGCTAAACTCTTTTTTGGTGCCACCCCCTTGAAATGCGGTACATGATGTAACAAGGGTCCGAAACACGATCCCGATGTTTCACAACTTCCCACAAGCTCCATGTACGGAAGGGGCTCGCACAAGGCTCCTGGTGAATGCCTGCGTTTGGCATCTCATTGGGCTGAACACGTGGCCTCTCTTTGGTTTAACCGAGGTACCCTTTTTACCTTTGTACATGACCGTTTCCCCACAAACCAGAAAGCAACCACGACAGCTTGTGCACGCGGCACAGAGCAGCCCAGACCATTACCGCGGAAGATGGCCACGCTGACCGCCCAGAGCGGCGATCTTGCGTCTCACGAAAGTGGGATTTCGATCGCCGCTGACAATGCAAACCGAACAGAGGGCCACTCGCTCTCCTCAACATCAACATGACCCCACAAAACAATAACAGGGGGCACTGTTTGGGGTTCCATGTTGCTACAGTAGCAGAAACCTTAAGGCCTTGCCATTCTCAGGGAATGAGTGTGCGTCACTGGGAGCTCCTTCCGAGTGTGGACACTGATGAATTGCTCTCTCAAAGGTGTCAGGGGGTGGGGGGGGGAGGGGTCCACATTGTGCGTCCTGTTTGCATTTGCCGCACCTTAAGAATAAGAGCAAAGGGTAGAAGCTTGGTTTTGTCCCTGGCTTCCTGGTCCTTCAGCTCTTTGGCCTAGCTTCCTGGTCCTTCAACCGTGTGTCTCAACCAACTTTCTGGCTATGCAAAGCCACCTGTTGTGAGAAGTGGCCCATTCCAAGGTTCCGGATTTAGCACAAGTTTGGCTGAGAGAACATCAGCCATGTGATCCACCAAACCGGAACTGCACAGACTCCTCCCCTCTTGGAGGACACGAGGCCAGCAGTTTTCCAAAAGGGATTTGTGCAGCAAGCCATTCTTGTTGGTGGGAGAGTTAGGGTTGCACTTTTGAACACTCACTAAGACTGTTTCTTGCCAGCTCAGCCCCCTCTTTTTGAAAGCGATTCCCCAAACACCACCTCCCACCCTGTGTTTGGGTGTTGTGGGGTGGGAGCAGTTTGGTTGTAGCAGAAATGGGACGGGACGACTCAATGGAGCGAATGCGCCTGGCAGTCTGCAGGTCATGGGGATGTTCATCCTTTGGGTCGGCTGGTATGGCTGCTCGATTGCGCCAGAGTGAGGGGACGAGGGGCGGGGTTGGGGGCCGGGGGGTGAGGGTTGAGAGCTGCGAACGTGACAGATTGAACGAATCGTTGCTGTCATGGATGGCGTTTCCATTCTCGTCGTGTGATGGCACGGTATGGAGGTTAAGTTGGAGTTTTGAAGGGTTGTCTTGCGAGGGTTTCAGAGAGAGGTTTATCACCCAGCGCAGCCCAGTTCCAACTGTAGGAAAATCAACCATGGTGCACGTACGTCAAACCCAAAGCATTTTCTCCATTTGGAGGTTTGAACTTGACACCCATTGGATTCCCTGAATGGATGTTTCTCAAAACGAGCCCAGCCTCGCAGGAGTTGCTTGCTGTTTGCTAGCACCAAACAAATGACCCCCCATTTTTTTGGACCCAAGCTCCCTGGATCAAGTCAAGCATAAGCCGAACTTGATGGTCTTTTGACCCACCGCTCCAAGCAAAGTTGTGTTGGTGACCTGGAAGAGTAGAGAGTGTGCGAGGCTCCAATGAGGTGCCAAAGCAAAAGGAATCCAGATCCAATCCATGGCCAGCTTTGAAGGTGTGCAAAAAGCCGGGTGCTGAATCAATTTCAGGATGTGAGTATCTCCTTTACAGCGAAGCCAAAAGGGCCAAAAGGGGATGGCCATTCTCGGCATTTTTCCCCAGCTGGCGGGTGGAATTTGTTGTTCGTCCTGAGGCTTCAACACCGGGGGAGCGCTCACCTCGCACGCCGGGAGCGCCTTGGTTTCCGAGACCCGCCGGTGGAACTGGCCCCAAAGGGCGCGGGGGCTTCGATACTTTTGGTTGCCTGGGATGTGTTTTTCGTGTTCTTCCCCTGCGGTTTCGTAGTGCTATAGGGGCTCTTGAAAGTGTGGAATCACCGGAGATACGGGCACATTCACAGTGGAGCTCTTGACCTTTAAGACTTTCCGTGTTTTGCGTGCTTAGTCAAGCGTGCCCAGACAGGTTAACCTTGAATTGCCAATTCCTGGCATGTGAGAACACCACTTCTCGCTTGTCAAGCAAAGGTTGTGGGCCTGCAACATGGCAGTGTATACTCAGCCGCTAGAAGGATCGATTCGGATGGACTTCTCAAGCCGAAGGCCCATTGCTGCAATTGCATGAACCACCTGGCTGTTGGTCAAAAGTCGAATGCTGGTCCAATGTAGAGAACCACGCATCTGATCTTCTCACAACTAATCTACAACCAATCATGTTGCCATGGTCCACCTCCTCCTCTTCCTCCTCCTCCTCCTCCTCCTCCTCCTCATGATCATAACCATGATGATGATCATGACGATGATGACGATGATGACGATGATTACTATGATGATGATTACTATGATGACGATGCTGTTTATGATGGTGGTGGTGGTGGTGGTGGCGGCGGCGGTGGTGGTGGTGGTGGTTCATCATCGTCGTCGTCATCATCATCATCATCATCATCGACCATTGTATCCCTGTCCAACACGGGATGTTGTTCGTCTTCGGCATCCAGTTCTCGCTGAAGGCCACTCAAAGCGGTCCTGACAGCCTGAGCCCCTTTTCAATCTGCAAAGCCTCAAGGTTTCCCTCAGCATTTGGGTGCTCGACCCATTTTCTTTTCTGCATTCCCAGCCATCCAGTTCCTTAGGTTTGAGCTTAGTTTGGTGGGGATTTCAGTTAAACTTTTAGAAGGGGATCTGAGAACAACCCAGTTTCGACTTGGTCTAAAGTTTGAAAGAAAGCCACAAAGGGTTGGACTATGTTTTGTTTCCTGACCACCTTTGATAAATCGAGCCATACCAGGGAGCGGGTTCCCTGCCCGCCCGACCGTTGGTTTCGTTTCCCTGTGTGCAGTCCCGAAACTTTGGTAAACGTTTTTAACGCAACACCGCTGCCCAGCAAGGGGGTGTTCCATATCGCATTCGGAGATGCACCCAGTAAATACTCATATGGCATCGTATGGCGCGTTTTGGCCGTGATGTGGAAGAATCAAGCAAAGATAAATTTGGGGGGTTCTCTATATGACAACACAAACACACACAAATTGGTCACTGTCGTTTCTGTCTTTGGTTTCGTGCACATTCGGAGGGATTGTCGATTCACGGTCTTTCCCTTTCTCTTTATTGTTTTGGAGTGGCATGCTCAAAAGTTCCCTTTCAACGGTGGCGTAACGGCTTTACCCCACCATTTAGAAAGTATATACATAATTTTGTGTATAAGTTTGAGTGTCCCTCCAATGGACCCTTTGAGTTTGTCTTGTCCTCAAATGGGCGCGGTTTTCTCTTTTCTGAGGGGTTTCTCCCTTGGTTTTCCGGAAGCCAAGAGAGAAGCCACTGATTTGTTGCGTCCAAAAGACATGAGAAACGGACGAGGCTACCACACCGCCGGGCTGGTGGCTTGGAACACCACCATGGCAGGGGCGGCCGGAGGCTTCGGCGCCTACCTCTACCTCTACGGCAGCTGAGACGAGAGAGACGGGCGCGAGAGAGAGCAAGAGAGAATTGAGTGCTGTGCAAGTTTGATCTGTAGACTTTACCTTTTGGGTATATTTTTTGGTTTCTTTTGAGGGGTCAACAGCAACTAAGCAGAGAGAGAGAGGGAGAGAGAGTGAGAGATGGGCGAGGGGTAGGGCTCCCGGATTGCGTTGGTGGCAGCTGTTTTTTGCCTCGTTTGGTGGAGGTCCAGTACATGTATATGGATGGCTGCAAAGTAGATCGTTCTTTGTTATTTATTGGCGGTCAGGTGTTTGTTCTCTAGCATTCATCTATGGGTTGAGCGACCCGTGCAGGGATCAGGTGTTCTACTTGGCATTGGGGATTGGGGACCATGTTTGAGAGGGATACTTTGTGGTTAATTGGTCCAAGTCAGTTTTCCTTTGAATTCCACCTCTTGGGGGTGACTTGATGGTAAAAAACAGGCCAGTCTGCCAGGTTGAACACTTTCGAGTGGACCAGTTTGAAGAGACGAACGAGTCCGAACGAGTGGACAGATCG
The DNA here is from genome assembly GCA_963377175.1 of Effrenium voratum. NCBI lineage: Eukaryota > Dinophyceae > Suessiales > Symbiodiniaceae > Effrenium > Effrenium voratum. The sequence goes on along the minus strand of CAUJNA010001347.1, from coordinate 1,083,917 downwards.
ATGTAAGGTGGACACTGACACCCTGACTCACCAAATGCATATATATATATATATATACCTGGCACTTCTGAACCCCTGTGGTTAATTACCAGCTGTAGTGATAATTCTGGCACAGTTGGGGCATTTAATTTTTATATACCCGAGTTTGTCTCTACATGGGAAGCCCCAACACATTGGGTTTTCCCTAGGTTTCTATGTAAACCAGCCCCTAGCTAAAGGGACGCTCAAACAAGCAACCACACTTGTATCCATGTCTTGCCCATTAGTTGGACCAACTCTAGCTTTGCCTGGATGCAGCTGTCAACCTGAAACCTATCTTCTGAAAGACACAACATATCTGAATCAGTCGATATGTTGTTTCATGGAAGTTCTTTTTTCGGGGTTAATATGCCTGTACATGTAAATCTTGCTGTTTCTCGGCAGAGGAAATCACCCAAACCATGTCCTGAAGTAAATGTCCTTGTGCAGCCACCAGTAAATTCTTAGTGGTTCCCCGCCATCCGCATGCAATCGTAGGTTTTCAGAACTTCAGTGGGGGGGTGTCAATTTCACCAACTTTTAAACTTTTCGCAGCTCAGAAAACGGACAAACCCCACAGTGGATTTTTAATAGGGGCCCCAGTAGGGCCCTTTACCCCTTTTTTGGGGAGGGTTCCCCTACTAAACTGGACATCCAGAAAAAAGTTGGTAGCCTTATTCTAACTTTTCTACTGCAGGACCTAGCTGTCTATCCCTCAAAGCCGCCCCGCGAAAACCCAACGAGGCTTCCGCTTGAACCTGGACGTGGGCTTTTTGTGCAACGGTCTCCTGTCCGGCCTGGTGTCCATCACCGCGTGCTGCGATGCCCCTTGGTCTCCAAATTGGACCGCGGTGAGTCCGAGCGCGGAGTCGAAGGGGGGGTCAGTTGGTGCCTCTTTTTCTTGGTGGCCCCCAGCCGTCCCCTTAGCATTTTAAGCTTTCAGGGCTTAGTGGCAGTTTCCATTCAACCCACTCAAAGTTAAAGAAAATCTGAGAGCAGCCCAGTTTTGTGGGGTTTTTGAAGGAAACCAACAGGAAGACCACCATGTTTGGGGTTCTGTCCCCTTTTTTCGGAGTTGCTAATGTTGACCCCAGGTTCATCAACCCCAGTTCATGAAAAGGGGGGGTGCTTTTCCCTGGGTGAAATGTGGGAAATCAGACCACTTTTGGAGGGGGACACCCCCTTATAAATACACAGTGGTTGATTAATATGGGGTCAATAGCACCCCTTTTTGGGTGTGTTTGAAAAGAGAAACAGGAGGGGGCAACCACTATTTTGTGGGGCGCGATTCGCTTTTTGTCCACGAACATTGAGTTTGTATGAAGCTGGGGGACCCTTGTGGCAAGACCACACCAATGGCAGCCAACGATTTGAAAGGTCCCTGGTTTGACACACCACCGTATTTGACGATTGCGGCATCAGGAATAGTTTTTGGATCACTTCATCAATTTGAAGACTTTTCAAGCACAGATGCGTACGGAGAGATCCCCAATTTGGATGCACAAACGTATGAGACAGAACCAAGGCACATGCTTGCCAGCTGAGCACCAATTCGTTTGAGGAGAGGGTTGTGGGCCCAGACAAATGAAGCCACTTTGCTTGCCGTTGACTAAAGCAAGTGAGACAATTTTATTTGTGGAAGCAAAGATTAGAAGAATGCTTAGCATGGGTGAACAAAACATCATGACGAGCTCGCTACGGGGGCAAACAAGCTCACACGCGGTACTCACTTTTTTTCCTTTTCGGAGCGGTGGTGATTCCGGCACTGTGCAGAACTGGACACACACAAGTTCTGGCGGTTCCAAATGTACATTCTACAGTCTGCCTCACCCTGCCCTCTCTGCCCAGATTACTACGCCAGTGCAATCCATGCGGCTCGGCCAAACCGGTGAGCGAGATCAGCCGGCGGGAGTCTCACGCTGAATGTAAAACTAAGCAACAGAACATGGGTGTGTCTCTTTAAAGGTTGGCCCGTTTAAATGGTGGCACCCCACAAAAGGCACACCCATATGTTCGATTTGTCATGAGGTGACTGACACAAACCCGGGTGGTCATCGGCCATGAGGTCATTTTTTGTTCCGGCATCGGTTTTATGGCGTGTTCCAGGGGCAATCCACCTGGCTCCCATACCATGAGTAACAACCCCTGCCGGAAACCGGTTTCCGGGAGGAGCCTCTTCCCATGGGCTGAGCGAGTCACGCGAAGGTTTTTCCCTGGTGACCTGCGGGTTCTGCCAAAAAATGGTCACCCCCCAGAAGGGCTCCCTATTTGTTTTTTTCTGCCGGTGGGTCATTGGGCAACTAGCCCAGTGATTCCATTTCCCTGTATATATAGGAAACCAAGGGAACAACCCTTTGAACACCAACTCTAAAATGGCTGGTTGCAGACTCGAGTGGCAAAACGGGGGGTCTGGGTGAATGAAGGTCTCTGTGTCATTTTTGTCCGACCGCAGAATCATCGGCCTCATGGCCGGCCTCATCGTCTACCCCACCACCTCGAATCTCATGCGGCGCATGCGCCGCCTGGCAGCAGGGTTGCGTTCTCCCAGGGCGTGGCTCGGTTGAGCACCTGATTGGGGTTGCCTGGTGCCTTTAAAAGGATGCCGAATGGGAGCCAACCCGTTGTTTCGTATTGTTTCTGGGTAGCCAGATTTGGCGAATCACCCAGTTTGATCCTGCTATTCGGGCTGTTTCGCTTTACAAAGGCGAAAGGGTTGATCACAAGGTTGCTCTTCACCAGAGGTGACCTTTTCCGAATGCTATCCCTTCAATGTCGTCGAACAAAAAGAACTGTCTGACCTCGGGAGGGCGCCCTTTTCCTTCGGGCGTCTATGCAGATCCGGCCAGATGGGAACGGCGAAAATGGGTGGTTTGCCTTTGATTTCCCTTTAAAGCGACACTTGAAACGGAGCACCCTCAAAGACGCGCCCATTTAAACAGCTCAGTTTGGCACATTGATTCCATGCCTTTTTCAGGGACCCCCAAAGTCAGATTGGTGTCTTTTCGGTTTCCTACCCCCGTTTGTTACAAGGGAGACGAGCTCCAATTTGCTGGGATCTCTTTTGAATCCTTTGGATTTTTAAGGATCACTAAATCTGAATCAGAACCAATCATGTGATGTTCGGTCACGGGGCCAAGCTGGGCAATTTGGATTTCAAGAGGCGCCAAACAGGGTCAGTGCCCTTCACGTCTCATTTCTTTGAGAATGGGACGCCATATAGTAAACTCTTTTTTTTGGGCCCAATGACAAAAGGCGCAAACCTTTTCTGCCATGAACCACAAACTGCAACAACAGGCGCAATGTGTCTATGAATCACCCTCATGTTGCACTGTTGAGTTTCCTGGCCGTCGGATTTTCTGGGTTGTGTGGATGGGCAACCGGACCGCCTGTCACCAAGTTCCAAGTCATGTTAGAAGAGGCCCTTGGCCACACAGACGCTCACCTTGGGGGCCCTTGACACTCTGTTGAACAAACTAGGGAGATGCCAACTTGTCGCGCGGTACATTTTTCACAGATCGTCCATTTCTTACCTATATGAAGAGGAAGCCTGGCGGAATTGCCAACATCTTGAAGTCCTGGTAGGGATATGCTGCCCCCTTTGCTTGCCTGTATGGCGGACACATAGAGTCACTACTTTTTGCAACCTCCTTCTTTCGTTCTCTTTTTTGTTATTCTTTTTTTCAGCTTTTTTTCTTTTAAAGGTTTAGGCCGGCACAATCGAAGCGGTCCCATGGCACCCCTGACGCGTTCTGGGTCAGACAGACGACGCTCCCCCGAGGACTGGATGATCCCGTCGATGCCGCTGGGTGTCCCAGTGAGGCAAACCTCCTCGGCTTGCTGCCCGTGGCGACCATGGAGTTTGTTTTCTTTGTTTCTTCTTACGTTTAGTTTACTGGAACCCAAGAGCTGGTTCATTGCCTTGGGGTCTTGATGTGCCCCTATTTGATTGCCGAAGTCAAATGGACTGTCCGAACCAGACGGGGATGCCTTCGGTACACATCTTTGCAGAGGTCTTATAGATTCAGCTCTCTTATGTCTAGCTAGCGGCCAGTGCATTTGGTTTTGGATCCACTTTCCTTTTTTTGAGTGGGGCGGATTTGGGTGTGTCCAGAGCCACTTTGAGGTTTCCATGCCCCCTGTGGAGACAAGCCCGTTTGTCAGGTTGTTCTTTTGTTTTCGGACATGCTGTTGGCTGGTTCTATTTCCCCCACTCCCCCGCCCTCCCCCGCCCTCCCCCCCCCCGACCCCCCCCCCCCCGCGTCCGCGTGGCCGCTCCTCTCAGGTGCCAGTGCATGCGGCCTCGGGCCTCTTCGGCGTACTGGCCGTGGGGTTCTGCCGCCCGGACTGCGCAGCCCGGGCCCCGGCTGGCTCTAAGTGAAGCAGATAGAACAGTTACACATACGGTCATGTTTGCACATGGCTGTGGGTCAAGCCCAATGGTACCGTTTTGGGGTAGGTGCACCACCCATTTTAGTTCTTTTAGTGGGGATTGGGATGTTCACTGGGGGTACGGGATTTTGACCCATGGCCATATGTTTTGCTCTTTATATTTATTTGTATCTATATATATATATATGATTATATAGATACACATAGGTGAAACTTGAGAAGCGCCGCGAGGTCCTTGCAGAGGTTGGCTTCAGCGAGGCCCGCCCGGGGGGAACGGGGGGCGTGTGGGTTTGGCTCATGCTGAAACCACGCTGGGCGGTTTCCTCGGGTGCCAAAATAAGGCACACCCTGCAGCCAAGGAAAGTTCAAGATCCCATAAGACGTACTGCACAGTGGCGGCAGTTCTGGTTGGCGTTGATGTGTACATCAGAGCGAAAAAGAGGGTGTAAGCCAATGACAATTGGCTGCGCCTCTCAACCATGATTGCTTATTTCTTGCGAGACCGGCTGGTTTGTCCCAAGGCAATTACAAAGGTCAAGTGGCTACTCCTTTTGCCTAGGTCATGTCCACAAACGACATATTTGAAAGAGATTCTTTCATGCCCTGCCCTTTGCTCCCAATCTTTTGTCTTTTCCTGCTGGATGGATCTTGGTTTCCTCCGGGCAATCCAAACGGGAATGCCTCAGCTAAGTTGCTTCATCTGGGGTGGGGTGTCCTTGATATTTACCTCTTAGTTGTTTGTTCAACGAAACCTTTTGGGCCAAGCTTCAAGTCGGGTGATGAGAAGGCAGACAACTTCAGCTCAGCTTAGGTTCGCCTTCCTTGGACCTGTATTGAGCGCCCCAGTCGGTTCCTATATTTCCAGGATAAAACTCAAACGCTCCCAACTTTTGAGAGCGACTCTGGGTCCCTTCCTTTTTTAACCTCTTCAGATCCCTTTTCTTCTCCAACAGCACCAGACCCGTATCTTTGTTTTCTCCCTGCGCAAAACGACCCATGTGGAACCTGCATGGTCTCTCTAGCGCTACCATCCCCATTCTTTCCAGGGATCCTTCTAGAAAACTTCCAGGGAAATCCAGGGAAACGGATCCGGTTTTCGAAAAGAATGATTGTTGGAAAGAATGGGGAATGAACCCCTAGAACAGAGGCCTAGGTGTCCTTTTGGAAAAATGGATGGCCCTGGTAAATGGAACAAGCCTAATAAACCCATCTAAACCAGTGGACAAGGAATGGAATCCTTGGACACGGAATCAACCCTTAGAGTCTCGTCCGGCGACTCGTCCTTGGCGAACATTTTGCGCCGCCAGGTGCAGCGGCGCTTCTGCCAGGAGGGGCACCAAATCGGGTGGCAGCTGCTGGCGCAGCTGTGGGGCTCCATGGCTCCTCGGACCGCCTCGGAGTTGGATGGCCGGTGGGGTTGCGACGGAGGGAAGCGGCCAGAGGAGATGAGCCTTTTGTCAGGTATCCGGTTCGAATGTTTTATCAGGAGACCTTTAGTTGGTGATTTGGATTGGTGGTTGGGCGAGTATCCCTGGTTCTTGCACCAGTTGATGTTGGAGCCCGAACATGGCGCAACGGTTTTCCTCTGGGTTTCAACCTGTGCCACCGAGAAAGGGGTAGCTCCAAAACGAGACGCATCCTTTGGCTCGTGTCACTCCATGAGTTCCTTCAGATCCCGAGAAGTGGCCTATTTGTTCAGCATATGCTTTTTGCGTTTGGTCTAGCCAAAAAGAGTTCCCGTTGTTTTCCAGTGGACAAACCCCCCAAAACAAGCCAACCACCAACCCATCCTTAACCAACCCTGGACTTTAAACTTTTTGGGAAGACCATTTTAGATGTTAGAGGAATATAAAAGGCTCGGACTCTTTTTAGGCCAACCCACAGAAGCGAGCCTTCTGTGGTTTGGATTTCTGGGCTGGTTAATGTCCACCTCGGAATAGTCCCAGAGCATGCTGCCCTTTCTATGAAGGACATGATTCTCTGAAAGGTTGACGTTGTCCTTGATTATTGGTTTGGATTGGTGGATTTGGACTTGAATTTCTTCTAGCAGGTAAATGGAACGCCACCCCCCCAAGGGAACCTTGTTTGAGGCCATAGGCCGTGCGATCGCCAAACCAAGGGTTCATACTGTATGGGTTCACACATGCCTACCTATTGGATGACCGGCCCAAGTAGTGAAGAGGAGCCTCCTTGGCAAAGTTTTGTGACTTCTTGCCGACAACCCACTCGAGGGACTTATCCGGGGCTACCCAGGGCTCAGGATCCATGGTGCATCAGCCAGGCATCCTTCTCATTGTCCAAGTCCAATTGGTGTAAATAGAACTTCTGCAATGCCCCCCCCACTTTTGGGGGACCTCCAATAGCAGTCTCATTGGACGCCAGCGGTCGCCAGACAATGGCACTGGAGAAATCTAGTGGCCAATGTGGAAACACCCCCTCTTTCGGGCAACGAAACACCACAAAAACTGGTGCCCCCCCTCCTTCCAAGCAAAGGTTTTCTTACCCCTGGCTTTTTACCCCTGGTTGCTGTCTGAGATGTGTAAGGAGAAAGTAGCCGAAGGCAAATGTCACTTCTTGTGGGCATCTGGAAACTCCACATGGGTCCTTCTTCACTTCGCTCTCCAAGGCGTCCCAGGAACCAACAGCGTTGATGTTATGTGCTGGCCATGCAAGGTGATCATAGCGTTACCCACCCAGCAATCTTTCGATCTCAAATTCAGATTTTATATATACATATATATTATGTGTTTGGGTCATCCCATTGTCTTGTTCTCAATTGAACTTTGTGCAGGTGATCATCGTGTGGACCTTTCTCATCTCCTACACTTTTTGGCTACTCTTGGCCCTGGGCGAGAGCCTCAAGTCCTTGGAGCTCGAGCAACTCGGTCATGAGCCGTGTGGCGGGGGGGGGAAGGTGCATGCAGGTTGGTTCAGAGGGAAGCCAAAAGGACACCCCAGCCACCACCTTTGGGGTGTCCCCCCATTTTTTCACACACCGCAAATGGTTTCAGGGCGAAGTGGACGCACAAAAAGCAGCTTGGCGATCGTGGTCCGCTTTCACAGACACCTCAAGGGTGGGAATGACTTCCAGTGGTAGGGTTGTCGAACACCATAGTGAAACGTGCCTGGCCCCCCTTAAAAGGTAATTTTTCTGTTGCATATGCTAAGCTTCCAAAAACAGATTCGGCAGAAGAGCAAGCAGTGGTATCACGGGTTTCCTTGGGTCAGGTCGGTTTGGTGGAAACCAGATGATGTTTCCCTCATTTCAGCTCGGTTTCATTTTTTATTTGCCACGAACACTCTCCAACTGCTGCTTGGCCCATGTAAGAACAAAAAACAAAACAAGTGCTGTACAACTAGCAGGGGTTGGGAAACGGCTGCAGACTCCGCCTTTGCCGAAAGGACACCTCGGCTTCCAGCGGCATGGTGCAAGGCACTTCCCACATACCCCACGAGCCTCAGGCATGTGAGCCGAGCGGAGCAGCTCCTACGGCAGCTGACGCTTGGATGTGTCGAGCGTCGCGTGAAGGGAACCGAAGTATTTGCTAGCCCCAGTAGTGCCCTTCTCTCCCCTTTTTTGGGGGAGGGTTCCACTACTATAATAGACCACAGAAAAAGGGGTGCCCTTATTGGAACCTCTCTACTGGAGGACCTAGTTTGTGTGGTGGTTTAGACCAAGGGGGCTTGGGCAGGGGTCCGTTTTTGGGGCGTTCCTTGCATGAGACAACCCCAGTTTCCCCTTTTTGGAGTTGAAACTTTGCCTTTTGGCAGGGGGCGAAATTCCTGTTCTGTGGATACCCTTAAACTTCGCTTTTGGTTGGGGCCGGACCCATGGAATCAACACCACAAAAGTTCTGTTTCTTTTTTATCAGGGTCATTGGACAACTGGATTGCACGCTCCTTTTGTGGACATCGCCCCCAATTTGGATTGAGTTGCCCATGCAGGGTGATGTTTGAAGGAGACATATGGGGAGCCCTATGGCTGGCCAAGTCCCCCAACTATGGTCTTTGTTCTTTCCCAGGTCGCTCCATGCCAACCTGAAACAAACAGTGAGATCTGGCAAGGATTCCTTCAAGCAAATATGACTTATGTGAACATGGCGATGACCGGCCCGATTCTTTGCCAGGCTTTACCTTTTGAGCTTCTCGCCTTTTTGGTTCTCCTTGCCCATGATGAAAGTGTCTTTGCTTGTGGATCCTCTCAAGCAGTCTTTGTTTGACCCGAGCGCTGCCCACACAACACGCTGGCCGTTGCTTGGACTTTGCAGGGAAGGAATGCGTGGCGCTCTCGCAAATGTCGTTTTTCGGCAAAACCGGGGGCTGAGATTTGAGGCTCCCCCTCAAATGTTGGCGACCTGCTGATCAGATCTGTTGCCCGCTGGCTCACTGGGGCCCCTGGAAGCGACCCTCTCCATAGGCTACAGTTTGCGCGTGCCTGTCCAATTCAACAAGCGCTGCTTGGGGGACATGGAGAGATTGACCCACTTGCCCAGTTTTATTTGGGTCCTGTTTGTTGTGAGGTTCGTTCCTTTGCTCGGGGGGTTAGCCCTAAATCCTAAATCCAAACCCTAAACCCTAAAAGGGTTCCTTTGAGCTCGAAGCACGGCAGGCCCTTGGTTCTCATTCGGGGTCCCGGGGTGGAAACCCACGCTTTGGCCGCTCACCCAGGGGCCACGGGCAGACGCCTGAGGCGGAGCTTGTGGGCGCCCAACGCCGGGAATGTGAGAATGAACCCTGGTACATGGAGCCAAAGACCAAAACCTGCGTAACCCTAGCTCTTGAATTTTGAGCCACACCCAACTGGATGGGTCGGGTTGAGCCTTTCCTCCAAAGATGGGTTGCAACCCAGGTCAGAGGGCAGTCTCCCTTCTCAGATCCTTTATGTCGCCCTGAATTCGCCGCTATTCAGAGGCGTCCCTCGTTTTATTTGGCTGAGCAGCTGGGCTCTACCTTGGCGAAGATACAGGACACTTGTCCAACTTAGGTAACTTAGGATCCTCCTTTTTTCCTGGGGTTGAAATGGGTTACATTTGGTTGGGAAAGCCACCTAGCCCTGATTTCGAGACAAGCCCATGAAAGGTATCAGTGTTGCACGCTTCAAGTTGAAATCCCGTGGTAACTTGGTGGTGGCTTATACTGCATGCCACTGGTTTTCAATGCTTCTGCGAGGGCTGGGGCAGGAGCATACCATTCACATCAACGTGGTGATCGTGTATATGTATATCATGTACACACACACACACCTACCTACGATTCTTTGAACATCTATGCGTTGCACGTTTGACTGGAGCTTGTGCGCTTGACAGAATCAGCTCTGCCTTCTTCTTTTTCCGCGATGGACCGGCGGCTTTCCTTAGCTTTCGCATTTTTCTCATGACTGGATGCCCGGTTTTCCTACGGGAGTGAGCACCCTGCGCCAGTTTCGCCTTGCAGGTGAACAAGGATCTGGTGTCTGCCGCCCACCTCTCCCGGACAGCAGCTCGGCTTTTTTGGTCTGTTGGGGTGTCAGCTGGTCTGGTTCCCCAGGAGTTCTCAAGTTGACTTTTGTGGTGGTTGTCCTTTAAAAGTCACCATGAGGATAGGCTTGAGGTTTCCACTTTGGACCCAGCGAAGGAGCTATTAGGGCATCTGGACTATGGCTTGCAACTTCGGTACGTGAAGGTTGGGTTCATGGGGATTTCGTGATTTTGGGTTGGCAAAGTATTCTGTTTTGGGGCCTCCAAACTCCCCAAAGGTCGCGCACGTGCTCAGAGACCCGGATTGATTCGAAGTACGAAGTATCACGGACGCTCTTGGCCATCCTTTCTATGGACAGTCCACTTCTATTGCCCTGTTAATCCATTTACAAGTATGGTAGGTAACCAGGGGAAGCACTGAACCACCCTTAAAAAACCCAAAGGACAATTTGTTGGTTACCTACTATAAGGGTAACTGGGATCCACTGGGTCGGATAAGAAACATGTCCATAGTGAACCCATGGGATCTTGGGCTTGGCCAAGCCCAAATCGCGGGGACCGAAGTGTACATTTGGCGGCAGGGTTTGCCTTTCGACCGTTCTCCGCATTTTCTCTTCTTGTGCCCCTATGAGGACCTTTCCTCCTACCCATGGCCTTGAAAAGGAGCCAAAAAAGGGTTGTACGTGGCGGGGACGACAGGTCCCAAAAAGGGAGGGCAAAAAGGGTGGGAGGCCCCACAAAAAATAGGTTCGGGCCGGAAACACCAGCGCCAGGTCCGCAGAGCCCTGAAGGAGCACGGCTGGACCGGGACCATGTTTCTCACCGGCCAGCCCCACGACATGCTCAGCAGCTCGGGCCTGACACGTTGGATCGATCTATCCACACGTCGATTGTTTTTTGCTTCTGCTGACCGAAAAACGTACATTTTTTTTACGTTGGGCAGAATTGGTTTGGACAACCAGGCACCCCTTTGAAGAGACACCCAAAAGGAGCTCGACTAAACATGTTTGGATGGTTGGACTCCAACTTTCCAGATCGGGACCTCTAGAACCTTGGAGGCTCCCTATGAAGGCTCCCACAGGGCACCTCAGTTTTCCAGCAAAAAGGAGTAAGCCTGACGTGTCATATTCATTTCAGAATCCAAACAGCGCGTTTCCTAAGTGGTTGGATCCCGTTTTATTTACTGAGGCCCTTACACCTTGGTTAAAGTGGAAGGCGCATTCCCTTTACGTCCTGGGATGACGAGTGACCAACATGATGTAAAGCACATGGGGTCTGGTTCAGAATTGCGCTGTCCAAAGATGGTTCAGACTTGTGCCATAACTTTCACCCTCCGCTATCAACTTTTGGTAAATAGGGTATGGCGGTATGGTTCAGAATTGTGCTGTCCAAGAAAGTGGTTCAGATGTCGTGGTCACACGTCCGACAAACCAAAAGCTAAGAGTTGCGCCATCTCTTTTGGTTTCGTCCTCTTTGCATAGGTGTTCTTTTAAGTTTGCTTGGTAAAAACTAGATGGGTTCCACTGGTTTAGATGGGTTCCTTCCATTTACCAGGGCCATCCATTTTTCCAAAGGGCCACCCAGACCTCTTTTCAAGGGATTCATTCCCCATTATTTTCAACCATCGTTCTTTTCAACAACCAGCTGTTTCCCCTGGGTTTCCGGAGGTTTTCTAGAAAGAAGGATCCCTGGAAAGAATGGGAAAGGTACCCTTAGACTTTTGGTTTAAATGGATGGGTTCCACTCATTTAGATGGGTTGATTTTCCCTTTACCAGGGCCATCCATTTTTTCCAAAAGGCCACCTAGGCCTCTTTGGCTCCAAACAAAAACTAAGAATTGCGCCATCCCTTTTGGCTTCGTCCTCTTTGGTTCCAATTCGAGAAAAAGAAAGGAAAAAAAAGGAACAAATGAAAAAAGGAACAAAAATTAAAAATAAAAGGAAAAAAGGAAAAAAGGAAAAATGAAAAAGGAAAAAAACAGGAAAAATGGAAAAATGGAAAAATGGAAAAAGGAAAAAGGAAAAACTGGGAAAAAAAGGAAAAGAAGGGAAAAATCAAAAAGGAAAAACACGGTGTCAGGCCTCCTGGCGAAGCTGCAGCAGGCCCAGGGCGGGTCCCTGGACACGGCCCTGGAGATGGAGGCCGGCTCCTTGAAACGCGGGGCTCCTTGAGATGAGAAACAGACGTGAAGGTAGATGCCACAAGTTCCTGTATTTTGGGAAGGAGCTTATTCAACCTGGGTTGTCAATCTGGATGCGATCATTGTGCTATCTATGTTCACCGAAGCGCATGTAACCTGGGTATGTGTCAAACCTGGGCCCAACATTCAGGCAGATGGACACAGTTGCAAACGATACTATCACCAAGGTGCATGCACATGCTGTGGTGTCAGGAATTGTCTGTGGAGTCTAGAAGCGGCATTAGGCAAGACGGAGCCGGGGCTGGCTTTTGTTTCAAGGTAGATGGTTTGGTGCTCCATTTTCTTGTCCTGTCCGGGGGATGAATGAGCTACTCTGAACAAATCACGGGTGGCTCCATCAACAAATCAAGAGGGCCGCTCCACGTACCGAAGGGCCCGGACGCCTCCGAAGTGTGCCATGCGGTGTCACAACTAGCGGTCAGTTTGGGATGGCTTCAAAACGAAAGCACAGGCAAATCTCCACGACATGAAAATGAGACCAACCGGAAGCCCAGAGGAAACCAAATGGACGGAGGCTTCATGCGAGGTCCAACAGGTGTTGCCAACCCGGCTTTCCTCTTGCGCCAGGTTTGCCGGCCTTTGCGTGCCTTGGCGTTTTCGGCTTTGGGCCCGCGGGGCGGGGGAGGGGATTTCCGCTTTGGCAGGCTGTGCCGATGGACGAAATCCTGGGGGTTTGTCCTCATCCATTTCGCCTGGTGGATTTTGTCCATCCACAGTATGAGGGCCTGAATGAATGGAATGGGGTTGCGAGGTACTATCCAACCACATGGTTTCCTTATATTAACCCTCTTGCTAGTTGGCATAATAAAATTAGGACGCCTAGTATTGGTTCTTGTGCCTCTCCGGCATTCATTTTTCTTTTTCATGCAAGGGCGAACTGCCCGGATGAATTGCATAGTTTCTCACAAGGAACATGGGCAAAAAGAGTGGGGGATCAACCTGTTCGAAGGGTCGTGCCGATTTCAGAGCGCCGAAAACAGCATCACTCGGGATCATAAGTTTGAATGGGTTCATTGGTTTATTCTTCATCCCCTTTTCATAAACAGCAGCATTCTTCATAAGGGAGAAAGAGGAACACGTGAATTCTGACAGAAAGAGACCTGTAAACCATTTGGAGATGGACTGCCGCCATCCCCGAAACCCCATAGATCCCCATAGATCCCGTTGCGCAGGCCGGGGTCCTGGCAAGTGTCCATGCCCTCGGGCGCAAACGGTACCCCTTTGAGTTTTTCAAGATCAACGCTTGTAATCAGACGTTATTGTGTTTGCTCCACTATGGCATACTGAGAAAATTAAGATTCATCCTTCAATAGCTATGCTTCAGAGATGTGTGATTTCAACAGGAGCTCAGGTGGGAGTGTCCTCTACGTAGGATTGGTCATATTATTCAGCAGTCCATCCCCAAATTGAGAAACATACTACGTGCTCTCTAATTTGCCCAGGTTCATGGCGGGAAGGCAAAGCTATCTTGGATTCTGTTTGCATGCATGCGAGCCCAGTGATGTGTGTTGACGCGTGGCGCATAGAGATTTTTCCTCCAAATCAAATGCGTGGATTTCCCTTGACTTCTTTTTCACCAACACCGAAAATGGTACCCTCAAGAAACGACCCCCCCTTTTCCAGTTCTTCGATGGCCCCCTGTTTCCCCTGATCGGTGGGTTCCCACAAAACGGCTCAACCCCAAAGAGATGGTTCCCTTTTCTATCAGGGCCATATGCTTATAAAATCACACCTTCCCTATGGCTACGAATTGTAATAAGGAAGCACCTCAAAAGTTTAAAAGTGGTTGGACATGAACCCCGACCTAAATGAATGTCCAGCAAAAGGTCCCCAATTAAAATTCATCCCAATATTGCAATGGATTCTGCCTCATGTGGCTGTATCTGTTTTGAGGCTCGGTACCCTTTTTTGGGTTGCTTTAAAGGGAAACAACAGGTGAACCCACCCTTCTTTTCGTTTTTTCTTCTTCTTTTTTTTCTTCGTTTTGGGGGGGAGTCCCTTGAAACTCCTTTTTTTCCCCAAAAAAAAAGACGCCACCCAATTCGGGCACCTTCTTGCCGGTTCCTTGGGTTAGGCTGGCTAGTGCGGTGCTGCCGGCGCTGGTGGCTGTGCCGGGAGCTGGCAGTGGCCAGGCTCCGGATCCACCCCTGGGCGGTGCCTCGGAGCAAGTGAAAGGCTCAGAGTCTTTGTTTTTTGGGGTTGATGTTGATGATGATGATGATGATGATGATGATGATGAGGAGTAGGAGGAGGAGGAGGAGGAGGAGTAGTAGTAGTAGTAGTAGTAGTAGTAGTAGTAGTAGTAGTAGTAGTAGTAGTAGTAGTAGTAGTTTGGGGGTTGATTTCTTTGCTCGATTTGTTTGATTAGCCACCTTGGTTTCGTTTATGTTTTTTTGCTTTGTTGGTTGAATATGTTTTTGGGGTTGGTGGGGAGTTGTCATTGATTTCTAGGGAATTTAGGCAACGATGGTAAGGGTTCCACAGGGCGGCTCTTGCTGGTGGATGCACCAGCCGAAAACGAAACCATATGAAAACTGCTTGATCAACCACCAATCCCGGCAGAATTTGGTTTATGCCCCACGGCTCCAATTCGCCAATCCGGGGCGGCTCTGGGTTCCAGGGTTCTTGGGGAAGGCTCCGAGGTGCTGCTGGGGATTTGTCCAAGGCTTTTCTTGGGGCCCCGATTGGTCGAAACACTCAAAAACTGAGAACCACAGGCCCGCAAAGTTGATAGCCCTTGGTTCCGAGGGGTGACTATGGTGACTAAAGCTGCAACAAGTACCCTTACCATGGCTCTGAATCACTACATAGACCGTTCTTGAGTCGTGAATGATTTGATTCTCAAGTGGTTGGGCTGATTAGATTCCATTTTCTACAAGGCAGCGATTCACTTGGTGCCATGTGTTGCCACTTCCCCAATAAAAGGGTTTGGGTTTGCAACCTCATCATGAAGGTTCCTCGCTGATGGATTTGTAATTCCAGATTGGTCAAGTATAGTCACCTGCCCAGAAACGTGGAACTGGAGAGGAGGGTTCTTTGAGCTTCCAGATCCAACTCCCTCGGGGATACTGCTAGAAGGGGGGGAGACGGGGCTGCAGCAACATGAAGGCGTTGTTCAAAGGAAAGCTGGTAAAAAGGGGTTGTTTGTTAGATGCCGTCTGGCGAATCTTGCCTGGGCTGAAAGTGTATCAACCAAATCTGACCTCAACCCGATTTGCCCAGATGAATCGCTTGTTGCCAGGGGCCTTTTGCGTGCATAAGCCATTCTAGGAGATCTCGGGCTTGGGTGCAGCGGAGACAGACGGGGGCAAGCCCCTCGGCGCTGAATTAGTGGGAGGTCGGCTCATGAAAATTCCACCTGAGGTTCTCTCAACAATTCCAGTACTTTTTTGTTTTTGTGAGGGAGGGACATGGGGGAACTTGCCAAATGCTCCACAAACACCAGGGACTCACTAATTAAATGGCTCATGCCCTCTTTGGGAATCGAGAAATTTTGACCGAGCTCATCTGCCCACATTTCAATATTTACCTCCGAGTGGAGTACCATACTAATTAATAAGAGGAACCCTCTAAAAGTAATTGCTTTTCCACTATAGGGAAAGAATCCTAGTATGATCCTATAGACCAATCCAACGTTGACGTTCACAGGTTTGCCCGGGGAAAAAACTACGATCTCAGCCATGATCAAGGGCCCTCGCCTGAGGGTTTTCCCATTTTTCCAGTATGTAACTTCAAGCCCTGTTCAAATATCGTGTTTGTGGATGCCAATGGAATGCATATAGTATTCTAGCTGGTTCCATACATGCGAACCTGCTTAAAATTGGATGGGTTGCGGCTGGTCTCCTTGTCAGCCACATGCGGGTTCCCAATTTGGGGATAGTCATTCTCCCGCACGCCGGAGGGGATTCACTAGGGACTCCTTCCAAGAGAAGTCAAGCGAGGCTGGACTGGACAATTCTCAACACATGTTCAGGTGGTCTCTTTTTAAAGCCGTCCAAACCAGGCCTCAACTCGCAAAAAGCCGATGTTGCTAATATGGCCCCGTTTGGGGGCCAGGTATAGTTGACCTTGTACCCGTTTCGGGGAGATGTGAACCCCGCCCAACATTGCAGCTACAATTTCGAAGCCACGTGCATGTCTGCTATATCACCAACAGTCCGTGATTCTCTGGAACATGTCAAACCTCACACACACACACATACATGCGCACGCTTGTCCTTGTATGTTCTAGCAAATGGCGCAGCAAGTCTTTTGACTCCACCTGGTCGGCTCCGCTTATCCAAGCCGTTGCCATTGGTCCACGCGCTAGAGGTCTATGTAGGAGATGTTCAGTATCGTGCTTTGATTGACCATCTGATGTCAGAGTTGTTGGGTGTATGATACGTTCAACAGGGAAGATTGGGATCTTGTCAATTGACAAACACGCATGTTCTCATTAGTGACTTGTCCAAATAAGACCTGGGCAAGCTTTGAATCCACTTGAACCCCTTTGGGCACCTTTTTCTCAGCTGTATCTAAATGCCCAGACTTCCAATTACAACCCCTTCCTGCCTTCCTGCCTTCCTGCCTTCCTGCCTTCCTGCCTTCCTGCCTTCCTGCCTTCCTGCCTTCCTGCCTTCCTGCCTTCCTGCCTTCCTGCCTTCCTGCCTTCCTGCCTTCCTGCCTTCCTGCCTTCCTGCCTTCCTGCCTTCCTGCCTTCCTGCCTTCCTGCCTTCCTGCCTTCCTGCCTTCCTGCCTTCCTTCCTTCCTTCCTTCCTTCCTTCCTTCCTTCCTTCCTTCCTTCCTTCCTTATTGCGTTATTCCTTTTTCATGCTTCCTTCCTTAGTCCATTTGTTATTTCTTCTCTGCCGCCAGACCTCCGCATGCCTGCCGCCAGACCTCCGCTCGCCAGGTTGTACCAGGCCATCCAGCGGGCCGCCACGCAGGTGGCAGAACTGCGGAGCCAAACTACTGCGGAGCCCTTGCAGAACGAAGTGCCTCTCGGCCGAAAAAGAAATCAAAGACAACGGGTCAGCTTCCACCTAAGTTGTGGTTTGGATTGGTAGTTTGGTGGTTAAGGTGGGTTTCCCATTTACCCTCTGCAAGAACAAACCACCAATCCAAAACACCCATTAGTGGTAAGCTGAACGGGGGCTGTTCTTGTTCCAATGAGGGACACGTTTGGTCGGTTGCACTCTCAGCCTTGCAAAGCATCTAATATGCATGGCGTTCTTGTCCTTTTTTGTTTTTCTTGTTTCTTTCTTGCTGTTTTAGTCATTCCAGCGCAGTGCGGTGCAGTCCAGTCAGACACTTGGTTAGTGTGGCTTCGATCAAGTTTTGCATCTTGGCAGTACTTTCTGGAAAGGTAGTGGCAATGCCGAGCTGCAAATTGCCTGGTGTGTGTGTGTGTCCAAACATGTTGGTTTTCCAATATTTCTCCCCTTTTGGTGGTTCTATGTCCACAGCCCTCAAATCGGGTCAAAGGAATCTGTTTCGATGGCCACACGCCACCGGAGCCCTTCGATTCGGTCACTCCAGGCGCGAGCTGGGGATGCTGGTCCGGAGCCAGGACTGAGCCTTTCCCGGGGCCCATGCGACTCGAAGCGGGCCATTGGTTTTTTCATCTCACAAGTGGTCGGAATGAATCCGTGAATCTAAGGGAGCCGTCTAAGTGGCTGGACAAGTCTACATTTCCGTTGGCAAAGGGGGCGTATTTGCCAGAATGCCTCTTTTCAGGTGTTTCTAAGGGTGTCTTGGTTGGAGTTTGTTGGAACTGTGTGTCCTTTTTGGAGTTGGGTTCAAGGGAAGACAACGGACAACCGCCCAACTTTAGGTTTCCCTGATTGTATTTGGAGACAAACCCACTTGTTGGCCGGCCCGGACTGTCCCAGAGGGGTCAGAACCACGCCCTCCCCTGGACAATTGCTTAACGCATTTGTAGCTATTCAAGCGGCATTGCGGCTGACTACGTCAGGCCTTGGGCATGTCATAAGAAGGATTGCTACTCGTCAGGTGAGTCATGGCTTCGTCATGGCTTCCCTTCAAATGTTGTTGATGGCCGGTGCGCTCTTGCTCCTTTTGTTTTCTGGCCTTTCAACTGCAACTCGTCCAGAATCAAACAAAGCTCTTGGTCCAGACGGCACACCCTATTTTCAAGCGTGTCGATTTGACTGCACGCCTACACGCGCCTGGCATATTTTGGCTCGGTGCCCACAAATAAGCCCTTAGATTTCGGACCAACCCTACTGCCAATTCAACCTATCACGACCGAAGGATCTCCCTGACCCCCAAAAGCTTCATTCCCTCAAGCGCCGTC
Organism: Effrenium voratum; assembly: GCA_963377175.1. NCBI lineage: Eukaryota > Dinophyceae > Suessiales > Symbiodiniaceae > Effrenium > Effrenium voratum. Next base: position 1,065,559 of record CAUJNA010001347.1, on the reverse strand, counting down.
TTTGTCGTAGGTCACTTTTTTGTCCCACTTCTCTTGGCTGCTGCTTGACGCGGCCACATCCCGTTGGTGCCCCTTTCTCTGGCTTCGGGCTAGGACATCTTGCTCCGGCGCCTGATGTCCCGGAGATATTCGAATCTTTCAGGGTCCAGGAGCGATCCGAGAGCCGAGTGGGTGCGAGGGATCCAAGAGATGAGCCACGTGCTCAAAACCCGGGTAGAAGAAGGTTAGTAAGGGACAGTCCCAACCAAAAATAGTTGCGGCCGCCTTCCTCATTATTTACATGGTGCTGGGTCGACCATTTTATTACCGGGTTTTGATTATGACTCAGATGGGGTGAAGTATGTGAATTTAATTCAGCGGCGGCCAGTAGCTTGGCCTCTCTCACCGGCGTGTCCCTTACCCAGGGACTAAAGCAGGGACTAAAGCTGCAACTGGGCTTGAAGGAACACATATGAATGTGGCGATGCAACCGATTTGCGAAAGTAGCCTTTTTCAAGTTCGTATCATGCAACCTACTTTAGGAATCAGCTTTTAGGAATATACACATTTCAGGAATCAATTCTACACCATCCACACAATCTTCGCCTAGTAGCCTTTTCCATCCCGGCCTTGCCCCCGCAACAATTTCCCTTCGCCAAGGGTTCAAGAAGTCAAAACTTGGCTAAGGTGGGGGAACATGGGTGCTTGGGACACCAAAAGGAAGCCATATCAATTTTGACCCTATCTTGGGGAGACACCCAAATTTACCCTAGGGATTCATAAGGCGTCTTTTCGAGTCATCAACGCAAGGGATGTCCTCGGCTCAACGAGCCAATGAGGTGTTTGTCTGTTGATCACGGGCCTATGAACAGGCGCCCTTCGGAGAAGAGAGCCATGGCGAGCCCATTCTGTTGGAGAATGGGGCTGTATGGCCACTGTGTGTGAGTGGGCCACTAAACTATGTTTAGTGGCCCTAAGCCAGGATGTTTGGATCCGCACTGATTTCCACCATGGCTTGCCTCAGCTGTGCACTGGAGTCCACCCTCTAAATCCCTTTTCCTTTGATGGGCTCCCCAACAACATATAGAGAGTGAATCCCCAAAAACTTTTTCTGCCGTTCGGGTCACTGGCCCCATGTTCGGCCGTCGGGCCCGTTTTTCCTTCGCCAGGCGCCTGCAGCGGGTGCCGGAGCGGGCTGGCCCCGGGCAGGCGAACGGATGCGAAGGGGTGGGAAGATTGTTGTTATTTTGCTTGCTTGATTGTTTTGGTTGGCTTGCTCGCCTGAGTTTTTGCTGCTTGCCTGCTTTTTTTTGTTGATGTCTTGCTTGTATTTTGCTTGCTTGCTTTGGTTGTTGTCTTGCTTGTTGTTTTGCGCTTGCCTGATGTGTTTTGCTTACTTGCTTGTTTTGTTGCTTGCTTGCTTGTTTTTTTTGCTTGCTTGCCTGCTTTTTTGTTGCTTGCTTGCTTGCTTGCTTTGCTTGCTTGCTTGCTGGCTGGCTGGCTGGCTGGCTGGCTGGCTGGCTGGCTGGCTTGCTGGCTTGCTTGCTCGGCTTGCTTGCTTGGCTTGGCTTGGCTTGGCTTGGCTTGGCTTGGCTTGGCTTGGCTTGGCTTGGCTTGGCTTGGCTTGGCTTGCTTGCTTGCTTGCTTGCTTGCTGTTTTTGTTGCTTGTTTGCTTGTTGTTTTTTGGCTTGCTTGCTTGTGTTGGTTGCTTTGCTTGTTTTTTTGCTTGCTTGCCTGGCTTTTTGTCGCTTGCTTGCTCGCTCGCTCGCTTGCTTTCTCGCTCGCTCGCTTGCCTACCTGCCTGCTTGCTTGTTGCTTGCTTGGCTGACTGCTTTTTCGTTTTTTGCTGGTTGGCTTCCTTGCTCGCTTGCTCGCTCGCCTGCTTGCTTGCTTGCTTGCTTGCTTGCTTGCTGGCTTGCTTGCTTGCTTTCTTGCTGTGTTGCTTGCCTGCTTGTTTGTTCTTTTGCCTGCTTGCTTGCTTTTTTGTTTGTTGGCTCGCCTGCTTGCTTGTTGGCCTGCTTGTTGGCCTGCTTGCTTGCTTGCTTGCTTGCTTGCTTGCTGGCTGGCTGGCTGGCTGGCTGGCTGGCTTGCTTGCTTGGCTTGCTTGGCTTGGCTTGGCTTGGCTTGGCTTGGCTTGGCTTGGCTTGGCTTGGCTTGCTTGCTTGCTTGCTTGCTGGCTGTTTTTTGTCTGTCTGTCTGTCTGTCTGTCTGTCTGTCTGTCTGTCTGTCTGTCTGTCTGTTTGTTTTGCATGCCAGCTCTCGCTGGAGGCTACTGGAGATTCAAAGTTTGGAGTTGGAGTTTTGTATCACAGCATACCAAGCTTTCAGCCATGATGTGGATGAAATGCTTGATCCAATTGCCAGATTTGGAACAGGCGTTCTGACGGTCCTTTGCTACAGAATGCAACGCCCAGTCGCTTTTTCAGTTTAACTAGTTGTTATTTTTTTGTGCGAGCGTTAAACATTAACATCATAGAATCTATGGGAGGTACCTTACTTGAGGGGCACCCGAGAACAGGCTCTCGCTTTTTGGAGGGGAATCTCCAGATCCCGGAACGGCCAGCAGGCCTCACGAAACGCCGTCTCGGGCAAGAGAACGCCTCGTCAGGAGTCTAGCAGCCAGGAAGGCAGCCGACCGGTGCCTCGCAGCAGCCGAGTTCCGGCCGTGTCCTTTCAACTGACCAACTAGGGAGATCCCCTCCCCTTAAGACGACTCCCCAAAGGGGGTCAACATGGACAAGCCCAGGGCACAAGCACTGGCTGCATTGCGAGGAGTTGCTATGAATCCACATGACTTACAACACTCCTCCTTGGCAGTTGTGGTCCTTCTTGCGGAACGATGCACGGAGGGTGGTTGTTTTTCTTCATTGATAGTATGAGTCCTCGATGTGAAACGCAATGCGGAAAACAAAGTGATATTTGGCAAAATTTGTAACTCATTCGACGCACAACACATAATAATGAAAGCAGCGCCGGTTGTTTTCGTGTTGAATGCGCCTCGGTTTCTGTCAGGGTCTCGGCTTTCGAAGCAAGACGACACTCTCAATGTTTCGCTTGGTCAGAAGGTGTCATCAACCCTTTGGAGACACCCAGAACCATTGTACGAACGGGAGCCATGGCCCCATGATCAGAGTTTTGAGCCTGGTACTATCTCCCCTAAATCTGAGCGTGTTTGGATGCTGAAGATATTCAACATTTGGCCTGTTGCCTGGTCCGCTTCTTCCATTCGCGTTGTTTTCTGTGTGGAAGGTTCAGTGGCGTCCCAGTTGGTTCCCCATGTTCCCCACGCTTTCGTTGGTTTCTCTTTGTCTCTCCTCCCTTAGCATGCCGAACCGGAGGAGCTCCTGCTTGTTGCCCATTGGGTGTTTGGCTTTCCCATGACCTTGGAGCAAGTCCAGGTCGGAGGGGCCGGATTTTGTCTCCTCGCAGGTTCCCCATGTTCCCCAAGCCATAGGAAATTCCATGGTAGGTGCTTAGATTCGCATTCCGAGGCGAGCCCGGACTCGCCACGGTGTCAGGTCCCATTGGCCCGGGCACCTGGCTCAGATGAGCAATCCAAACCCAAGGATAGACTCACTTCCGGAGTTCCTGGACTTGAGTTACTTTTGAGGTTTGGACCATTTTAGCGGAAAAATGAACAGTTTGGACGACTTTCTTGTTGGCCAATCCACGGAGGCGAGTGGATGAAGATTAGTAAGGGAGAATCCCAACCATAGCATTGGTGCAGCCGCAAAGGCTTTGGGGATGTCGATGCCCATTTGCATGGGATGCTTTTGAGCATGCTCGATCAAGGGGCAAAAGGTAAACCTTTTGCATTTGGTTTTCTTGCGTAGTGCCCCAACATTGCAGGTACACCACCCAGCATGTGGTAAATTGCACGACTCCCTTACGTGCAATGAATCATGAAGTTATCCAACTTCTTTTTTTATATTGTCGACCTGGCGGATGACTACTTGGGAGACATGATCCGGATCCGGATCGTCTCCGATGGGTTGCACCCCCCAATAAAAACTAAAGAACATGATTCATCCTGGGCTCCCATTTGTGTGGTTTATGGAAACCAAGAAACAGTGCGAAGGAAGGGCTCTCTCTCTCTCTCTCTCTCTCTCTCTCTATTTTTCTTTTCTCTCTCTCTCTCTCTCGTATTGTGCAGGATGTTCTCAGTGGGTGTTCAATCAACTACCTCTCCACCCACCAACGCGGAAGATGACTCTCCTCTGGGCAAAGGCCGTGCACTTCCAGTTTCTTGCTGAAGAACCCACTTTTTTTGCCATAAAGTTCCAGGGGCTAAGATGGAGGTCTCACGAAGCCGGACGAAACCACCGGAGAAACGACCCCCCCCCCCCCACACCGCGATGAGGACGACTATGCCTCAGAGAGCCAGCTCTCCACGGCGCGATCGCTCCGATCAGACGCTCGGCGAGTTCGAAGTGCGGGTCGCATGGGTAGGGTGCCTGTGGGGCTTTGGGTCGTCTTTAGGCCTTTGGGTGTGTGGTCTTTTTTCAGGGACCCCCCAAACAAAAATATATACATAAAATAACATAAATAAGCTCAGGTGATATCCCCGACAGCATGCGGTGCTCTTTTTAGTGCTCGCACCACCAGGCAGCCTCGCAGAACCTCGTGGAACCCTGGTGGAACCCTGGTGGAACCCTGGTGGAACCCTGGTGGAACCCTGGTGCCTTGTGGAACCTTACCTCAGGGCCGCCCCGGGCCACCCTGTAGCTTATCTGGGCTGAGACCCCAAAGCTTTTCAGCTGTTGAGGGGACAATAATATATATATATATATATACATATATATATATATATATATGGTACAGCGTTATATATATATAAATATATATATATATATATATATGGTACAGCGTTGCCAGCCCCCCCCCCCCCCCACCAATGGTCATGGGTCAGAGGGTATATTTAGGGTGTATTTAGGGTTAGTTTAGAGTTGGTTTCGGGTTCGTTTAGGGTTAGTTTAGGGTTGGTTTATGGTTGGTTGCGGGTTGGCTTGTCCTGGGGGTGGGGGTGCCGGGGTGTCGGGGTGCGAGTTCAGGGGGTCGGGGTGGGGGTGGGACCGTAGGTGACAGGATCCGGGGGCTCGGGGTCTTGGGCCGGGCGGGGGAGGGGGGGAGCAACACGGAACACGGGACCATATATATATATATACATATATGTGGTGCTTTTTGCTCCTTTCGTTTTCCTTTAAACCACAAAACCTCGGCAGGGCTCCTTAAAAGATACATTTTGCCCATTTGAAACATGGCTTTTTCCATCAAAATGAAGCGAAATCACCATTGACAAGGCAATGTTCAGGTGTATAATGTAAGGATCCCTGCTCGGTACCCTCCAAAAAAGAACGCACTGCTGGTCAGAGCTCGGCGTCTTGAGGCCCGGTCTTCGAGAACCGCCTGGGATGGCAACGGCAATGCGAGCTTCCCCTTCCCGCGCCTCGGACCGAACAAAGCGCGTTTGAGATGCGCACCAAGCATTCGGTGACACATTTAGGCAACTCTTAGGAACTCTTACGAAATTGGGATCGGTTTGGATCGGTTTGGATCGGCTTGGATTGGTTTGGATCGGCTTGCATTGGTTTGGATCGGTTCGGATCAGTTTGGATCGGTTTGGATCGGTTTAGATTAACATCATGTGACAATGGAGTGAAGACCTTCGAATCAAGGCATCCTTATGTTTTTCTCTTCAGACACAAGGAAACAGATCAAGTCCTGGACCTTGGCGCGTGGTGCTTGAACGAACCAAATTGGAGGTAGCCTAGGGCCCCCGAATCATCAACTTTCTCACGCACTATCTAAAAGGGAGAACTGCCACTTGCGCCAGACGGTTTAACATTTACCCTCCCGCAAGGAACCTGACAGGGGGTGATTTTCAAAGGAAAATTGTCTTCCAGGACCCCCTGTTGCAGGTTCCATGTTAATTAGTGGGAGGGTTATGTTCCACACCCAAGGCAAGTGAGCCCCGCTTCTCGTTTTTTGGGCCAAGGTCCGGCTTCCGGATCGACTTGAGATCGGAGACCGCCAGCCACTTCCTCGGAAAGGGGTCAGCATTTCCAAGTCAGGAGGCGAATCCTTTTTGGTGGTGCTGTGGATGGACGAAATCCTGCACCACCTAAGAAGCCATGAAAAACCTGTGTTTGTTGGTATTTACAGGGGAATCATCATTCCAGGATTTCTTAGGTGGTGCAGGATTTCGTCCATCCACAGTATTTCCTTGAGGTTGGTTCGCGGAACGTGGCCAACCACAAAAGAAGAACCTGCCCGCAACTTGCCCGTGTTATTTTGTGCTTTCGCCAATGGGCAGCTAAGTTGCCCGGGCTTGCTGGACGGATCAACACTTTTGGACTCACGTGATTGGTGAGCTTGCAACTTTTTTGGGAACAGGGTTGGACGTCAGTCTAGAAAAAGGCCCAACAGGGCCATAAGGATTCCCCCAGTACAGGACCTCCATGGCGAGCGCCTCATTTTTTCCAGCTCGCTTGGCTTGAGAAGTTCAGGATGCTCGCCCGGCTAGCATCAACCAAAAGGTGCCCCTAAGAAGAGGGTCTAAAGGTACAAGCCAAGTGGTTGGCGTGCTGCGTTGTCGGGTTCTTCTCAGAATACAATCACATGTAGGGAGCTTGTTTCTGTTTGGCCCCCTTTTTTCCAATGATACTGGGCCAGAGCTGGTAGTTGATGGTTCTCGTGGGCGTTTGGACCTGCTTGTGACACAGCGACATGGCCAAGCAGTTGTGAAACAGCAAAAGCCGCCCTTGTCTTTTGAAGTCGGGGATTTGGAATGGGCCAATAGGCTCGTGTTTGTGACTTACTCCCTACATTCCATTGCGTCAGTCTTGACATGCGTTTTTCAAAGATGACTGTGCTGGCATTCAGTTCACTTGTGCCATGGTTTTATTGAAATTCACCAAGATCCGTAGACCCTAGAGCACTGCGTGACAATTAGAAGGAGTTTGATCAAGCAGTGAGGCCTCCTTACATTTGCTTGCATGAATCATCACCGTCCGATGAGGAACAACTACCTCTCTAAGTGGATGACATGCCCATACCAAATGGGTCTTACCAGCCCCAAGTTCCAATGCTGCTCGTGTCCGGACCACACTTGGCAGGGAAGGACATTTGGACGGGCGGATTTGGGTATTTGTCATCCCATTCCATTTCACAATTGTGGAGGTTTCCCTCTGGGTATTTACAATTGTGGGCAAAATTTGGGTATTGTGTCATCCCTTTCCCTTGCAACAAATGTGGATTCCCAATTCCCGCTGGCGAATTCGCGGATTGCGATGGACATTGACCAGTCCGCGACTGAGGCACCGTGTCGGCCAGCGCCTGAGAGACAGAGACACTGCTCGGCCATGGTAGGTGTCAAAGCGGGGAGTTTGGCACAACTGGTGGTTTTCGTTTTGGTTCCTTTTCGGACCAAGGGATAACATTGCTTGAATCAATCCAACACAGCGAGCGGAAGGCTTCTGGATCGGTCCCGGCATTGGCCTGAACCTCACAATTCGAGGGAGCAGATCACAGGCTTTGAGTTTGATACGGAGGCCTTGAGCATCTCCCGAAAGCCATACGCAACAAACAAAACACACAAAGCACAAAAACGGACACGCACCCCTTTGCCTGGATCTTTAACTTCTAGCGTTTGGAACATGTGTGTGTGTGTGTGTTTGCAGCATATGCACTGCCAAAGGTCAAGCTTTTGCGCAACTGGCCTCACAGATTGCAGAGAGTCAGGGTCTCAAGCAATTCAGTTGACATCCAGCGTTTTTGAAGGTGATTTCAAGCAATTCCAGTATTTGGAATCCCCAACGTTACAGTGTTGGTGAGTCACAACTATGCACTCCCTCAGGCTTCATTATGTACCTTCATTTCGAGAATTGAGCGAATTGCGGCACATGCACAGGCAAGTATGACGTGCATGGAGGGTCGATTCATAAATGAGTGTTTTTTTTTGTTGGCCTGAACAGCCCTTGGGACACCCGCAGGATTCCATTTTGATCTGATCTCAAGGCAAAAACAGGTGTGTCGGTCGGGAAGAAACCCCAACTAAGCCCCAGCCCGGCGTTTGCATATCTTTGCCCCTAACCTTCTGCGAGGTTCTTTTGGTTTTGTTCTTGCGGCAACTCGGACATCAACCATTTTCGGGCGGTCTCGCTTCTTGAGCACCTGCACTCCGGTCATTCTTTTGGGAAGACCATGTTGGTAAATAACAAGCTCCGGGACGTTTTTAAGGCCCAATCCACTCCAACGGAAGTGAGTGGTCGATGTAAAGTCATTCCAAGCCGTGAGAGGACGCCTCGATGGGCGCCTTGTCCCCCCACTCCGTGGCCTCCACCCCGCCACCCACCATCCACGGGCGCCTGCGCCCACGAGACCGGGAGGCGCGGTCGCTTGAGCGGTCGGACCCGTACAAAAATTGGATGGAGCCGGCAGGAACGCCCCCCTGCTGATTCTTGGGAGATCTGGGAATTTTGGCCATAGGCCATTATGGGTGCTCCAACTAGGTCACGGCGTCGTTGGCGACCGTGGGGCCCCGCAACGCCATCATTGCATCGGTCAAAGCCAAACCTATGGCAATTACCAGTGCCATTTCAAGTGGCAAGTTGAGGCATTGTCTCACTTGCTGTATTACGCAGCACATTTATCTTGTTTTCTGCCTTTCCCAAGAGAGCGCAGCACACTTGCTGCCACACTTCCCGCGCAGCTAACTTTTCTTCGGCTGCCGTTCTTGCCTGTCTGAGCGGCTCTTCTGTCTACACAAGTTGAAGACTACGCGTGTCTGAGCTTCTTGTTCTTCTGTTCAACATGTCTATCGACTCAAGCCAATGCAAGTTGACCATCACAACCGTTGGGTTCTGGTGGCTCTGACAGGGCACACACCACAGACCTGAGGGCACGATGCCCAAGTGCCACAGTCAGCTCAAATGTCATTGCGCTCAGTGTATGTCCATCTGTGCGGCCTGTGCATGGACAGCGTGTGTGCACAGAGGTTCTGGCACGCACGGTCGGCGCGCGTGTGCTGTGCGTCTGTCTGCGTGTGTGTCTGCATTAGTTGGCACAAAGTCAACATCTTTGAAAACACACAACCACCCACCCCCCCCCCCCCCCAAGCCCCAAAAAGTGTTTGAGAGATCATGGTCACTAATTAATTACGCCGTGAGTACCAACTACCCCACCCTTTTTGAACGTGCCAACCCGGAAAAAGCAGGAATTTGCCACAGAACCCGTGATTCAAGAGTGCCCACCAAAAAGTGGGTATTTGGAGTTTCTCTGGCACCAACCATCTCTCTCTTTTTAGAACATGCTGTAAATTTCCAACATATTTTTGCTGACCCCCAGCATACATGGTAAATCCCAAAGCGCAGCCTTCTTCCTCCAGGGTCACCAGGCAACTAGCCGAAATGGGCCATGTGATGACGATTCCTTGAAGATCCCTGGAGACCAATCGTTGCCCAGATTTGCCAGATACCCGTCCTCCGCAACAGAGGAGGGTGAAACTGATTCGTTGGAAATTGGTGTGGGAAGATGGTGAGGTAATACTGTATACTTCGACAAGACAGAGACATCTTGTGGCCATGACGTGGGCAAATCGAATAGCCGCTAGCAGTGTGGATCGACTGACGTGGGACACTAGCAACGTTTGGATGGTGAGTTGCACGGGACCTTGCACAAGCAGAGACATCGGGGAGCATCCAATTTGCAAGCCCCACGTTAGAGGACACCTGAATCGGCAGATGTTTTGGCCTTCGCATATTTTAAAAGTGACTTAACCAGAAGGATGTGTCCAAAAGTGGTTGTCTTGGAAACATGTGACCCTCCCACGCGAGTTAGTGGTCCCGTACCAGGAAGACGGACTTCGAAAAGGGGACTATGTACTTCATTGGCAGGCTTGCCTCGAACATCTGCAAAATCCTCCATCGGCGCGCCGAACATTTTCCGCCTTTCTCATGGCGAGGCCTCCCCGAGAGTCATGAACGTGGCAGATCAGTTGGTGCAAATGCTCCAGATGCAGCAGCAGCTCTTGTCCGCCATTGGCGCCTTGGCGGTTGGCTCGATAAGGGAAGGAGACATGGACAGAGGACGAGAAAAACAAAAAACACATCGCCTACGGTTTCCTTTAATGCAGTCCCCAGTTCCCAAAACCCGGAAGGTCATCGTCCACAGAGCACCAGCAAGATCAATGGTGTTTGTTTTGAGGGCAGCCTTTTGGAGGTAGATTGAAAGGGAAACCACAAGGATAACCAACATGATTTGGGGTATGTCTGCCTATTCTTGGGTGAGCTCTGCGGGCTCATTATGATTTAGAGCCTGTCCTTGGTCCAACTTTTGAATTTCCAGTTTTGGATTTATTGTAAGTAGTCTTGCTAGCCCCGCAAACAGCCTCCTCAACTTGGGACACCAACCAACCCACCCCACCCCACCCCACCCCACCCAACCCCACCCAACCCAACCAAAAGTTTATTGATCCTGAGTTAAGAATATTGAGGACAAAACAGGATGAATCAACCCGCTGGGTGGTGAATCAATACGGGTTGTTCCATGTAGTATGGGATCCTTCACTTTTAGGGGAAGGCATCCAGGGTGAGGATTGGCCCTCCATTTTGAACAGCCCAAGCGGAGAGGAAAAAATAACAGATTAGGGGTGTCTCAAGATTGATTAGGGGAACCCAAAATGACTAGCTTCCTTCAAACGCTGACCAAAAGAGGGTGCCCCAGCGAAAGTCAAACCCAGGTATGAAAAAATGAGTAGCTCTCAAATACTCATTGTCTAAATTCAGTCAGGGGTGTTTGGTTTTGCAGGGATCATGGCCCCTGAAATGTTCGTGAGAATCCTTTCCCGGGAGGAAGCTCGGGTGGTGGGCTACCGTCAAGTAGCCTCGTGCCCCCGTTCTTGTACCCCAATCCGGCCGCAAAAACTTTGTCTTTTTGGCTGGTTCATGGTTTGGATCCACTGCGGTAGCCAGTCTTTTGACAGGTGATATGGTGCGAGACAAACTGACTCCCAACGGGACACTAAAAGAGACTGCCCAGGCGGAAACACACCGATGTTTGTGTGCGCGGTGCAGTCTACAGGAAATTCTATAGGAAATATTTGACCGATTTTCCTGGAGTTGCTCTAATTCATTGATTCTCAGCCAGAGGGAACGCAACTGCTCGTGTAACGAGCTCAGGTGCTCCACAATTGGCTTCCCAGGCGCTGGGAAAGGGGGAGACATGGAAATGCCCAGACGTGGGTAGGGTGAACCTTGACCCCGGGGTTTTGCTGCGCTCAGATAAGAATTGCGTCCAAGAAACGTTGGCCCCTGGATCCCTGGTTTGGAACCACTGGCGGCCGCTGGGTCTCGCGATTCAGTCATATGATGTGTGCAGCGGCCGCGGGTTCTCCGGGATGAGGGGAAAATTATTGGGACTGGACACTCATGGCCATACGACCTTTTTCTGCTCAACAAGCCTTTGGACTTTGGCCACTGATTTGGCCATTGATTGCAGTGCCCAGCACAAACAAGCACCTTGCTTGAAAGTGAGGCTCCCCAGACCCTGAGACTCACTCCGGCAATCTCTTTTGGAAGCCGTTTCGGAATTTTTGGCTTCATGTTCTCACTTATCGATTTCATGGACTTCAGTCACTTTTTGGGAAGACCATTTTAGTGATCGGATTATTTTGGCAGTCCGCTCGATCGGAAGTGAGTGATGTCCCGTTTTCAGGCGAGCGTCGCCGCACCGGCGCCACTGCCTCAGGATTAGGTCTTATCGCCATGCTTGACTAGGACTGCCCTTCTCTCCCTTTTTTGGGGGAGGGTTCCCCTACTACGATAGACCACAGAAAAAGGGTACCCTTATTCTAATCTCTCTGCTGGAGGACCTAGTTGATTTGCTGCTGGGCCTTTTGTGGGTTGCAAAATATTGTCCAAGGAGAACGAGGATTTCGGGTCTTTCGCAGCTGCGTTTTTTTTTGCGGAGAATGCCGTTTCGAGGCTGATTCTCGCGTGCTTGCAAGGGGATAGTCCCGTAGCACCCTGCAACCCTTGACCTTCCCCGCTTGCAAGGTGCTGTACCCAAGAAAAAGCGAGCGCATGACAGATGAAGCTTCCTTCGCTTGAAGATCGCGTACATCGGATTTCGATTCGTTGCACAGACCTAGGTCTTCCGTGGGCACTTTTTCTGGATTTTTCGTTTCGAGCAAAAATAACGCTCATTTCATCCAAAAACGCCCAGTCAGAAAGAACACGCTCAATTGGAAAATGGTTCTGGTGTGTGTCCGCAAATTTCCGCTCATTTCCCGCAGATGTCTGCTCATTTTCCGCTGATTTCCGCTCATTTTCCGGGAGAAAACTCGCCAAATCATGCCAAATCAAGGTTTCCGCTCATTTTTTGTTTTTCGGCTCAACATCTGAAACGAGCAAAAACAAATGCCCAGAGCCCCAAAAAGTGACCAAATGGAAGACCTAGAAATGTCAAGCCATCACCCCGCCCTGTAGGCCCATGCCGACAGCCCATTTTGCCTGTCCTTCGAAAACTTGATCGCTCTTCGGTTTGACCCTTAATGGTGACATAATATGGGGGTCGTTCCCTCCAAGTGATAAACACCCTACTAAACATGGGGACACCCCCATATTAATAAGCAGGGGCTTATTAATCCGGGGTCGCGATTGCCTCTTCATTTTTCCCCCTCTCTACTTGTAGCATGTTTTTGCAGCACTCTGTGGTCATGTTCACTAGATGGTTTTTCACGTTTGTGGCCCCAAATGGTTGTGGTTTCTCCACGCCTCTAACATTGGTGGGTTTGTTGGTAGATGGTTTCCTCTAAAAAAGAAGGATCCTGTCCGAAATGGAACAGCCCGTATCGATTCACCACGCGGGTTGATTCATCCTGTTTTGTCCCCAATAATCTTAGCTCAGGATTATACCACTAACCACAAGGTTTGACCACCGCTTTTGCGGTGTTTTGTGAGTAGGGAAAAAGGGGGCTGGAGGTAAACAAATGAAAATAAGGATCAACCCTCACATAGTGCGCGCTGGGGTTCCCGCAATAAACCCTTCCCCATTCTCCTTCTTCAAGGAACACAACACTAATATTTTTGGGTTACGCCCCGTGCAGAGCAGTTCCAGCCCAACCATTGCTTTTTCTCGTTGATGCAAGGCAAGCTCACTCCTTGAGTTGCTGGACTTCATGATGCTTTTTGGCAGACCATTCTAGTGGCAAACAAAGTGTGTGCGCACTCTTTTCGGCCAATCCACTCCAGTGAGCAAATGCATGGAGGGCCCGCAAAAATTGCTCCTTACCATATCCGTTTAGGTGAATTTTTGGAGGGCTTCTTCGGAATGGCCAAGAAAGGAATTCGTCGAAGCCGGTTTCGTCTCCGGGGCGGGTTCGGTTCCCAACGTCCGAGGTCAGAACCCTTCTCAGAGCAGGCGGCACTCCTGAGCCGAGCACTGCAGCAGGCCTCGGGAGAAGGGTTCTGCGGTTTAGGGACTTGGGGATTTCGGGGATTTGTGGGATTTGGTTGGCATTTTGGGATGGTTGGCGTTTTGGGATGGTTGGCATTTTGGGATGTTTGGGGTTTTAGGGTTTTGGATTTCAGGGATTTTTGGGGGATTTGGGAGTTTGGGGGGTTGGGAGTTTGGGGGGTTTTGGGAGTTTGGGATTCGAGGTAAGGTTCTCACGTCCGGGGGAGGCTACCCCTTGGATCAGGGTGCCTGCACTCGCGCCGCTCAACGGTCCGTCGCCGTCAGGTGGCGGACAACGCCTCTTCCCCGGTCTCCGTGACCTCGAGTCGTAGGTCCACAGCGACGGAGCCGTGGTGAGAACCGGAGCCCTTGGTGTCCTTAAACGACCTGAATAGGCAACCTGTGGTTTCTGTGGTGGCCTCTGCTTTTTTTTGGTAGGTATTGAGTTCAGTGTTGGAAGTACCTGAAATTGGTGCCCTCCTGCCAAATATGGTTTGGTGAGCAGACCCCTTTCGAACTGCATCTTTGCGCACGGATTTTGGTGTGTCCAAAAATAGCATACCTCATGTAGGTCCCAGAAGATTCCCTCACAACCTGCTTCTAGAGGAACCCTCCTTTGGGTTCTGTATGAATGGGTGTTTCTAACATGGGGGCTGCCAAAATTGCTATCCTCCCAACATGGTTTGACGTGCGGACTTTTGGAAGACATACTTTTCTTGATAAAAGGAGTGTCGAACACCCGAAATCTCAATTGCTTCTCATTCGTTGCCATTTTCCAAAGGCCTACTCATGAGGTGTAGGCAACCGCCTATGGTGCAGTTTTATTTTGGATGAAGATAGATTGTTACATGGTTTCTTTGGTCACCTATGACTTTAGGGTTTGGGCCTCAGATGATGAAATAAGTTATGTTTTCAGTCTGGCTGCAGCTAGCTTGAACATTTGTTTACCTCACCAGTCCCTGGAGTAAACTGAGATTGTTTGCTTGAACATAGATGCTGGTTTCAGCTTGTTGGTTCCCTGTCGACTAACCTCGAGTTACAAATGTTCCTCTGCAAGAAAACACACCTACTCTAAAGTGATCCGCGTGATAGTAAGTGGGGGGTTTATGAAAAGGGGGGTCCACATCAAACAAGAAGCCACCACAGCATTTACCTGCGGAATCCATCTTGTCCAAAAGTTTAAAAGGACACCATGGGTCTCACTGGCCGAAATACCCTTTTGGCCAACTCGTCCAAAGGATCCCGGTGAAAGGCTCTTTTCCAAGGCTCCTAGTTTGTCAGGTTTGGAATGATAAATTTCACAGTTGTGTGATGGTTTTTTTTTCGGGGTCAGAACCGAAACAGCTGGGTCCTTGTTCTTTGCTTGTTGGGTTCTATGGTTCTGTCAATTTTACGCTGCACAGCGAATAGTTTGTCAACGTACTGCGGGTTGGGAAGAGGCGGGGCTCTTAGATTTACATGGTTGGGTGCAAACGGGCGAAGGCTTTGCTTGTTTCTAGATGGCCAAGTGGCATGGCACAGCAAGCTGGAGGAAAGCCAAGCTTAACTCCCAAGAAATGCAATTTGTTGAAGCCTTCAAGAGACCCACGAAATAGCCCACAGAATAGTGGTTTGAACACCAAAAGGGGGTACCCTGAAAGGAAAGACACGCCAACAACAGGATTCGTCGCCCCAAACTGTTTATTCCTTTTTTGATGTGAGGATCAGGTTGGGTGTATGACCTCATCCCCGTCTTCAGCTTGGAACTTTGCTTTTCCCTCTGTAACTACTCCGGGGCACGCGCTTGTTTGCATCCAGCAACGGTCAATAGCTTCTGTTTGCTGCAGAAAAGACGACATGGGCACGGGACGGGACACTCACCAAAAATCCACTCCCATGCCAGTGGGTCACACAATCTATTTCTTGACTGCTCAGATTACTCCACCCTCGAGCAAACTGTTGGCAAGCAAATGAGTCATGAGTCGTTTTGGGCGGACAAAGCATCCATCTCAAGATAACACGTGTGCATAAACTCTACCAGTGGCTCCAACCGAAGACGGGCGCCTCACTCAAAATGCAATCCTCTTTTCCGGCGGAGAAGTTCTGTCTTTTGAGTGTGCCCCCCAAAAAAAGGCGGACAGGGAAAGCAAGGAGAAACTGGGAGTCAAGCCTCAGCCGAGATTCTCTCCGCTTCGGATCCCATGGCTGAGCCGTGCAACCTTGATGGAGCGAAAGACCCAGGAAGACCCAACGTGTTGGGCGGGAGGTTTTCTCGCGGGATCCATACGAAGCTTTCGGAGACCGCTGACTATGATTCGGGCTGGGACTCCGACTACCCCAGATAGCAGAGCGGATCCTGTTGAGCTGAAGAGGGATAGCACTTCTGGAGATCAGAGGTGTCCTTTTTAGTCTAGTTTGGTGAAAAAAAAAAGATGGGGTTTATTCCATTTGCCAGGGCCATCTGTTCTTCCAAAAGGCCACCTATGCTGGGGATTCAGCCCAACGAGTTTCTGACCGTTTCAGTCCGTGAGTCAGCGGCACCGGAAGCCGCTCAAATTTTCTTCGGCGTCTCTGGCGTCTCTCAGACCGCCAAACCCCCGGAACGGCCGCGCGGGGCCAACCAGCGATCCGTGCAGGTCATCCGGGCCCAAGGCCGAGGTGAAGGCTGCCACCCAAGAAAGCTGGAGTTCGGGGCCAGTAGGGCCCAACCCATGTACTGGTCCTGCATGCAGGCAGCGGATGGGCAGCAGGCCCGCAAATGTTGCTTCCGGGTGCCGAACGAAGCCTAGAGAGGTGCGATTTCATACCTCTCTGCAGCCAATCATGAGATGCGTAGCGCAATTTCTGCTTCACCAGAAGGGGAGGTTCAGCTGGCAAATGCGCAGACACTGCACCTTGTACAGAGATGGGGTGCCCTCGCTCCAGTGAACAGGCGTTTCGTGGGGTGCCAATGTCGATATCTGCATGCAATGCAACTCCTGCTCGGATCACAAATCATTACTCGGATCTGGATGTGGCCCGTTGAATACGTCAAGCCAAATGCAATAGATTCTTAGCATGCCATTCACTTGAGAGCTTTCTCCTCCAAACTACAAAGCTGTTTCAAAGCTTTCTTGCTCCCTCGACGTAAACTGAGCAGAACAAAGAGGTGGGGGTACCCTTGGTCACATGAAGGGCCCCTGTTATTGTGTTTGCACATGTTCGCTTCCCCACTAATTACCAAGACGTTCGCCTGTATCCAATGACATCCTTTAAGCCTTCATGATTACCTTCGGGAGAATGACCAGTTCTTCATTCACAAGCAACATATTCATCTGTTTACACCAACAGTTTATTACGCTTCCGAGCTGTCAAACAAATGGCTTTCCACGAAGCAACGCGTTTAGCTCTTGGACCAGCGACCTCTAAGCGTTTAAGCTTTTGAACAATCACTGGTTCGGGAATGTGGCAAATTGAGCCTTTACACCCGCGACCTTGTTCACTTTTTGTTTGGTTCCAAGCTTCCACATGGGTTCAACGCTTAGGCGTTTTGGCAAGGTTAGGGCCCGCCCCTATCTGTGAGTGATAAACTCGTCGGAATGAGCATCCCACAAACTATGTAGATGTTGGTTAGGGGACAGTTCAACCATAGGTGCGGATATCCGGCCTGACTTTCATGCTTGAGGCTTTCAATACGTGTTCAGAACTTATTTCTGGAATCTTTTGTTGCATGTCAAGCCTTGCCAATCATAGACCCGAATCAATCCATCCGTTTTCTCACGATTGAGGTCAGCTCCCCTGATATTTTATCAATCAATCTTCTTATGGTTTTGGTTTTGTGTTTCATGTATGTGTGTAAGCATACATATATATATATATATATTCATATGTATTCGTATATATATACACATACATACACATATGCATGTTTGTGCTGTAATGTTTGCTTTCGTTTGGTTTACGGTTGTCATGCCTTTAATTTCATCCCGAGTTCGGCACCCGGGTTGCGACACCGCCATGACCGTTTTCCAAGCGGTGCCTTTGGCCGGGGCGGCCCAGCTGGGGACGGGGAAGTGGCTCGACGGTTTGGACAAACTCCACGGCACTCATCAGTTGTTTGGTCCATTCCAGTTGGTTGGTTGGTTGGGTGGTTTGGTTGGTTGGTTGGTTGGTTGGTTGGTTGGTTGGTTGGTTGGTTGGTTGGTTGGTTGGTTGGTTGGTTGGTTGGTTGGTTGGTTGGTCCATACTCTGCGACAATGGCTGGTGGGTGGCAGGCACCAGTTGGTCCATTCCAGTATTCATAGGGAATTCTCCATACCCGACAATGGCTGGTGGCTTGTTGTTCAGTGCGGAGTTATGTTTGAATGTTGATTTTGTTAGGGACCAAAGTTTGGCTGATCGAGGCAGGATGGGTCCTTGTCACGAGTTGTGTGTGTGTGTGTGTGTGTGTGTGTGTGTGTGTGTGTGTGTGTGTGTGTGTGTGTGTGTGTGTGTGTGTGTGTGTGTGTGTGTGTGTGTGTGCGTGTGCGTGTGCGTGTGCGTGTGCGTGTGCGTGTGCGTGTGCGTGTGCGTGTGCGTGTGCGTGTGGGTGTGTGTGTGTGTGCGGAGTGGCAGAATACCCTGCCACCACAATTTCTTACGCAGGGGGCTGGAGCCGGCCCGGCAATTCTCTCCAGCCAACGAAGACGCCCCCCGGTGTCCGGGTCCAAACGTACCTGCGGGGCTGCGCCTGGGCCATTGTCATGGCAGCTGGCGGGCCCACCCCAAACAAAGGTCCCCTTTTTGCCCTTTTCTCCAAAACCAGCTGAACCCCAGCTGTACTCGAGACTCACCAGTTGTACTCGAACGATGAGAGACTTATCAGTTGTACTCGAGACTCATCAGTTGTACTCGAGACTCATCAGTTGTACTCGAAAGATTAGCACCCTCCATCTGGAGTTCAAGTGTGAACACCCCATTCTTGGGGGACCCTCGGGTGTACCCATCGTGTGACCCCGGGCCGGTTCGCCGGAAAATTTGACCTCAACGTTCATATCATCGACCAGCGGAATTTCACGTTTAAGCAGGAACGAGGTTTCACAAAAGGGAAGACAGCCATCAGATCATAGTGACGTCTCACAGACGCTAGGGCGCCGCTTGCTGATCTTTTCATGCGTTGCCTTGTGTTGATTTGTACTTGGCATGATCTTGCGTTGTCATGGAATTGTAGCTTGTTGGTCTTAGTCTTTCTCAAGGTTGATTTGTGCTATTACCTGGGTTCGTCATGTCTCGACGAGATGATCGTGGCAGATCTAGAACTCGGCGCAGACGGGATCGTCTTGTGAGTTGCTTGTCTCATCTTGTCTCGTGAGTTGCTTGTCACTTATTGTCTCTTGAATGCATGTCGCCGCCACCTTGCAGCTATCCTTAGATATTCACCATGTGGACTGAACTTCGACACAGTGGGATATTTGAGGACGTTGCACAATGGCATTCCTTGGCTACCTGTCTGGACACGTTAACGTTTTCTCTGCGTGTTGGCAGTACTGCTTTCCTGGACTTCTACCACCATCAGTTCCAATGGCTGAGTATGTGATGAGCGGTTGAAAGCTTGTCGGTGCTTGACTTTTGACATGGCTTGTCTTGTGAGTTGCTTGTCTCATCTTGTCTTGTGAGTTGCTTGTCACTTATTGTCTCTTGAATGCATGTCGCCGCCACCTTGCAGCTATCCTTGGTTAGATATTCACCATGTGGACTGAACTTCGACACAGTGGGATATTTGAGGACGTTGCACAATGGCATTCCTTGGCTACCTTTCTGGACACGTTAACGCTTCTCTCTGCGTGTTGGCAGTACTGCCTGGACTTCTACCACCATCAGTTCCAATGGATGAGTATGAGTCAATTCAGCATTTACCTCAGTTGGACCTCATCCTTGAAGTGCTCACCATGGTTCAGATTGCACTTCAAATTCCGATTCATTCCATGCCGCGCTCCCGTCACACTGTGGCCAACAGGTATGAGCTTCACAGATGTCGGATCACTTCGTATTTGCTTTTTACAGCGACTCATTTCACAAAATCATGGGTACATTCCGCCGTTCTTCGAGGTACTTCACTTCTACAAGACGTCATTGCTGTGTGAAGTCATGCACTCCACCTTCGCGGATATGAAGCACCTTCGATCCCTACGGACTCGCTTCCCGGACCTGTATGACTTCATTCAGTTGAGGAGCTGAGCATGTGATCTTCCGGCAGAGAAAAAGAGACTTTTCGCCCCTCACTGAGGGGCGTGTGTGTGTGCGGAGTGGCAGAATACCCTACCACCACAATTTCTTACGCAGGGGGGACATGGCTTGTCTTGTGAGTTGCTTGTCTCATCTTGTCTTGTGAGTTGCTTGTCACTTATTGTCTCTTGAATGCATGTCGCCGCCACCTTGCAGCTATCCTTGGTTAGATATTCACCATGTGGACTGAACTTCGACACAGTGGGATATTTGAGGATGTTGCACAATGGCATTCCTTGGCTACCTTTCTGGACACGTTAACGTTTTTCTCTGCGTGTTGGCAGTACAGCTTTCCTGGACTTCTACCACCATCAGTTCCAATGGATGAGTATGAGTCAATTCAGCATTTACCTCAGTTGGACCTCATCCTTGAAGTGCTCACCATGGTTCAGATTGCACTTCAAATTCCGATTCATTCCATGCCGCGCTCCCGTCACACTGTGGCCAACAGGTATGAGCTTCACAGATGTCGGATCACTTCGTATTTGCTTTTTACAGCGACTCATTTCACAAAATCATGGGTACATTCCGCCGTTCTTCGAGGTACTTCACTTCTACAAGACGTCATTGCTGTGTGAAGTCATGCACTCCACCTTCGCGGATATGAAGCACCTTCGATCCCTACGGACTCGCTTCCCGGACCTGTATGACTTCATTCAGTTGAGGAGCTGAGCATGTGATCTTCCGGCAGAGAAAAAGAGACTTTTCGCCCCTCACAGAGGGGCGTGTGTGTGCGGAGTGGCAGAATACCCTGCCACCACAATGTCTTACGCAGGGGGCTGGAGCCGGCCCGGGGGTCTCCAGCCAACGAAGACGCCCCCCGGTGTCCGGGTCCAAACGTACCTGCGGGGCTGCGCCTGGGCCATTGTCATGGCAGCTGGCGGGCCCACCCCAAACAAAGGTCCCCTTTTTGCCCTTTTCTCCACAACCAGCTGTACTCGAGACTCACCAGTTGTACTCGAACGATGCGAGACTCATCAGTTGTACTCGAGACTCATCAGTTGTACTCGAGACTCATCAGTTGTACTCGAAAGATTAGCACCCTCCATCTGGAGTTCAAGTGTGTGTGTGTGTGGGTGGGGGTGCGTGTGCGTGTGCGTGTGCGTGTGCGTGTGCGTGTGCGTGTGCGTATGTGCATTTCAATGATCCAGAACACATGGGTCTTTGACAAGAACTCTCGACCATCAAGTTGACCAGGTTCCTTTCGCGTGGCACACACGTACGCATCACCTTGGCGCAAGCTGAAGCGAGTTTCTATGGGACGAGGTTTGAGCAAACCATGTGGAACCCTGTCGACTGTCACATGGATGAAGTCACCAGTAGCAGGTTGTGTCATGCAATCAAGAGCTGCTCACGCTGAGTTGTTTCCAATGGATACGTCAGGTCTACAACCGCCATGACAAAGGAAGTACAGTGGAACTTGGAAATCATAGGGTTGGAGTTTCGATCCTGGAAACCATTCAGCTTTGTTTCGCGGAATGGTACGGCCAGCACATCAGGCAGGATCGTCATTGGCCACTTGTCACCTCCAGTCACCCGGAGTGGATGCAAGATGGACGGATCCCTGCGGCCACAAGAAAGGACCCAAATGACCTCGGTGATTCCAGGGACCCCGGACATGGTTGTTGTTGGGAAACATTATTTTACATGTTTGCTTATTGTGGTTTAGTGGGAAATCCCCACTGAACTGCAAACATTTAATTTTTTGCTCCCCTTCCAACGTCAACCAAGCGAATGCCCACAGGGCAAGCCCAGCGCGCCCCTCTAGAAATACCAAGCCGGCCCTCTGGACGCACCCAGGCAGCGATCGTCATCCTTCGCCGCAGCGTGGAGCGCTAAATTCAGGCGCGCGGCGCGCCCTGAAACCTGAGGCTCCGTCTCAAAACGGAACCTGGAGTCCCCCAATGTTGACATACCCATATACTCACTTCCCGAGTTCCTGGACTTTACAACTTTTGTGAAGATCATTTCAGTGGTAAGTAAAAAGTTTGGACATTGTTTGGCCAGTCCACTCAGGAAGTGGGAGGTACGTCCTGATACTTTTTTTCTTTTTCTCGAATTGGTCGACCTAAACCGAAATGTAAATGCCCCACAAAGAGGAAAATGTCAAAGGACACGCCCGCGTGTAATTCTTTGCGACATGGTATCTATCTGCCCAGGAGAAGCAGGCGTTCCACTTTATGTAATACCCAAAGACTGGCTTGGATAAATGCGGGCTCCATTCAACGGGTTCGCCTCTCCGGGTGATGGCTTGCAAGCCTTGAGAGAGAGAGAGAGAGAGAGAGAGAGAGAGTGTCGACGTGTGTGCGACCTCACGCATCAGCCTCCTCTCTGACGTCCGCTTCTGACATTGTTATATCGCCAGGCTTAAGTCGCCTGCCCTCCTGCAGGGTTTTGCCCGCTTGGAATTTCTTATTGCCTTTCAACCAGCTAAGAGTTGTTTTGCTTGCAGATCAGCAAATCCGACCAGCACGACCACCTCATAAACCCGAAGCTTCATGGGCACAATCCCAGGCTGCCTTTTTGTTTTCAGCCCCCGGGCAACAAAAAGGACCCGTGCTTTACACTCCTTTTTGTTACCCGGGCTTCGGGGTCCCAGTCTGATTGCAAGATGAACCCCTCGAATTTGATGTCCTTTTGCTTACCCACTTATTTCTGGGGTTTGACGTGGGAGTGAGAAGGTAGACCCAAACTCCATCTTCAACCCATCTTTCAGATGCTGAGCGCTACACATGTATGAAGCAAGCGGGGGTCCTTCTGTGAGCAGGGAATTGTTTGCAACGTCAATTTCGCTTTTAGATTGGAAAGGCTGTCAAGAACAGAGCAATTGCACTGTCGAGAAGGATGCATTGCGCAATACCCTATGTTTGATACTTTTGGGATTTCAGCCGCTTGCCGACTCTCCAATGTATCAACAGACACACATCCTGATTGTCGGTTGATAAACATAAAAGGAAACCGACTATGTTGAAAGACCATTAGCTTTGGCTGGCAGCCAAACTTTAGTATCCGTCACCCAAAGTCAGAACAATCAATGGAAGACGCTCCATCGGTCCTTGCATCTGATTGGTAGATTCGTTGTAAATACACCGCTGGAACTCAGAGCATCTGCACTCTTTTACCCGCATTTGCAGGCTTTAAATGTGGACGCACATTTGCTGAACCTCCGCTCCTCCCTTGTTCTCCCATTTGGCCGACACTTAGAACCAGCTGCATGGAACCACCTTCTTTGACCCATTTCGGGCCTGTTGTGTTGAGGAACTCCAAAGGACACCCCAAGACCCAACCACACATCTTTCTAGGGTAACTTCCCCATTCTTTCCAGGGATCCTTCTTTCTAGAAAACCACCACAAACCCTGGGGAAATGGCTGGTTCTGAAAAGAACGATGGCTGAAAAGAATGGAATCGGAATCAACCCCTAGAGCCTGGCAACTTGGTTTCCCCAGAAGCTGAGGCACGATGCCGGTGCTGCGCCCAATGCGCCAGGGTGTTTGCCGAGTGAAAGCCCCCTCTTGATGTAAGGGATCACGATACGGCGGGTTCAGAGATGCCTAAATGGCTTTGGCTTCTCTTCGGTTTCCCCAAACCACCCCAAAGAGACACACAACCAAAGCGACACGCACACACACACACACATGTTATATTCGTAAAATGTACACATCGTTTGTATTCGAGTGCAGAACTTGGGCAGCCAATTGTTTGACAAGGAAATCTCATTCTGTGGAGGAAGGAACTGCCAAGAATGCAAGCTGGGCTGGCTTGGAGGCACCTGAAAAATATGTGGCTCATATGTTAAAACACCTGGTTGCCTGGAATAGACAACTTGGCGGCCTTTTGGGTCAGACCTTCAACATGTAGCTTTTTGGGGGCAATGAGTGATCCCACAAGGCAGTTTCTGAGGCAAAGACCCTTTCGGTTGAAACAAAAACAATCGGGGGACTTTGACAGTTGTTTTCGCCGTACCCTCCCATTTAGGGACCTGTTTTTGTGAGAAAATGTCGGGTAGGGAGATTGGGTATCAACCCAGGGAGCGAAGGACGTGGACGAGGAAAACATGTTTGCCAAGAGGGCCAGTGAGGTTTGGAAGAGGCTTGCACGTAGGCGGCAGCCCAACAGGCTGAACAACTGGCGCTCGGCTTCTGATGCCGACCATGTGGCGACGGCGGACGGTGGGTCCAGAAGCCTTCTTGGGTGTGTCTTCAATGGGGATCAGCTTGGTTTTTCCAAGGCAAGGCGAAAGGATACCAATCATCCGCGGCGACCCTTTTTCTTGGGACACAACCGTATGATTATGTGTCTCTTCCGAAGCCAAACCTAGAGATTTGACGGGCCGAGCAAGTGGCTGAAAGCAAACACACAATAGCACATTACGGAACCTTATGACCGGACACTGAAGCGGTGAAGCGGCCACACTGGGAATGACGTAGACTGTTTGGGGGCAGACTCTTTGATACCGGGGCAGACCTGGTTAAAGCACTTATGATGCACTAGAGCTTTGGGGGCCAAACTGCTCCTGCGATGGTGCTAAGCACTTGACAACCGGCTAGCCGCCCGAGCCCTCAGTTTTTCTGAACAACAAGGATGGCCTCCCTATGGCCCTATGGCGGGCTCCTGACATCCACCCAGGGTCCACTTCTAACTAAGTCTCCATCCAGTGCCTGGACGTTGCGTTTTCTTTCCAGCATGGGAAATGTGTGCAGAGTCTGTGTAACACGGATCTGGGAAGTATGCGATCTGCGGCTCTTTCCAGATAAGTTCTTTGGACCATTTTGCATGAGGGTGAAATTCCCGATTTGCTTTATTGGCTGAGGCATCCTTTGACGGTTGGGAAAAGGGTTGCGGCCTTTTTCTGATTCTATTTGGTTTAATCAGTTGGGGAATTGGAAATGGGTAAGACACCTGCCGTGAGGGCTAAAGAACTGGGGGGAAGCAGTTAGTTGTTTTTTTGTATCAGAGTTGATGGTATTTGAAAAGCGCGCGCCTTGGCGTAACTTGGATACCCCACCGTCCGCCATGCATGAGTCAGGTTCAGAGGAGCACTTTCCGCTTCCCCGGCATGCTGTCTTGAGAGAGCCAGACACAAAACTGTTAAATCCAGGCTCGAGTGGGAGGCAACCCTCAAAACTAGTCCACACATACTAGTCCCTACATAGTTTACAGGGGAAACACCCACTTTCGGAGCACCTCGGGATTCTAAAAGCCCTGTTTGAAGCCACCCAAACCATCTAAAGTTTCCGACTCCTAGGGACGTAGTGATTCTTGGGCACCCTGGACGTGGACAAAATCAGTGGTCGATGTTTGCCGAAAGCCGCATCTTCGTTTTGTGTCGGTTTATGGCAACTCCGGTAGAATAGTCCACCCGTCTTTCGAGTCAGTCTAGAATCTGCAATCTAGTTGTGCACATCCCGTTTATCAAGTTCAGATTTGCACAAATTCGCTCAACAATTTCAGACCTAACTCCTCCAGGGCTTCCGAATATGTGAATTTCCTCATCTCCCTTGATGGGCCCTAATAGTCACGAGTGACTCCCTTGCCACGGCTCTGAATCTCTCGTCCTTGCGAGGGAAGGGCATGCTCCTTTCTTTAGTAAAGCGGCCCGATTTGCCCCGCGCTCGAAGAGATCCGAGAGGTCCGCTGGGTGGTTTGAACCGTCGTTTCAGCTTGCTCTCGTCCGAACCATAGATAGATAGATAGATAGCTGTGCTTCCTTTTCTTTTTCAACATACTTTGGAGCTGTCACCCTTCAACTCCCAGATTTATGATTGTAAGTGGTCACAGGCCCATGGCCTTGCAGGAACGAAAGACCAGATCGAAGGGTGTTGTTAGGGCTTCCCATTGATACATTATGCGAGTTCGTGGACTCCTTGCAGGCTATAAGACCAGCGAATTGCAGGAAGACTATAGGAATTCGTTCTGAGTCAAAACTAGCGAAGCTTTCAAATGGCTGCTTTGTTTTGGTGATATCCATAACGACCCATGCAAAAAACAGTTCCTTCTGGTCCTTCTGGATTGAGCCTGTGACAGCCCGCTTGAGTCTTGGAAATGCCCAGCAGCTGACAATCTACTGACGGGCTTCGCAATTCTGCTGGCCTATTGACTATGCGCCAGGAAAAGGGCAATAGATGAAAACATGCCGATGAGGCAATCATGTACTATTCATCAAAGATGTCGGGCCCTGTGGGCGAATGACCAAAGAAACATGTGGGGTGATAAGCTGTGGCACATCAAATCAGACTTCAGTGGCGGCGTCATGTGGGGACTGTGAAATCGTCGCTTCTTTGCTTTCTTAGCTACGCACGAAGAACCGCATTGGACGAGTCTCTCCCCTTCCCGGCTGACTCAGCGCAAATCTGAAGGAAACGCCATGCCGAGAGCGAGAGGCCGAGAGGTATAAAAAGGCCTGCGCGAAGCTGCGCTTTCCCGTTCGATTGGGCGACTCTCGCCATGCGCGGAGTTGCGCCTAGGTGCCCTTGGCCGATTGCTCCCAAATGGCGAGCTTAAAGGAGCTCATCAATGGAGCTCGGGCTGAAGGTCCTGTACTGGGACCCGGATCCCTGATTTCAGGCTTGGGTTTATTGCATAATTTGCAGATATCCCTTTTCCTTGTAGAGTTGGAGAACCCCAAGGCACTTGATCCCAGAGTTGAAGCAGGACTAGCAACTTGGTTCTTTCAGTCCAAGGTGAGTAGATGTTTTGTTTGGTAGCTTCCAGAGTTGCACGTCTATTGGCCGGTGTTGCTTTGATTTGGTCGTTTGGTTGCGGGTCTGGTGCAAATCTGTTGCCGGGGGAGGGAGGGGTGGGGGGAGGACGTCGCACATTAGCTCTCATCAAACCCTTAATACAGACTTACTTGGGCTCCCAACCCCCTCCCCAACCCCCTCCCCTCCCTCCCCTCCCTCCCTCCCTCCCCTCCCTCCCCTCCCTCCCCTCCCTCCCTCCCTCCCTCCCCTCCTCCCCTCCCTCCCGTCCCTCCCTCCCCTCCCTCCCCTCCAGGCCCATGAACTATTGTTTCAGGGGTTTGGTTTGTCTTCAAAGGAAGAAATGGACCACCGCACATGGTAGTTTCCTTTTGTTTTACCTTTAGGCAACCCAGAGAGGAGGTTATTCTGCTGCCAACACGGGACACCCCTCCGGCAATTGATATGTTTTGACAACAAATACATACGGCCCATACATTTGGGGCAAATTTTCACGAGCTCATGTAGGGTAAGAGGAGCTCACCCATGAATGCCCTTTACTTGACAATTTCTTTCTCCCACTTGGGAATTGTGTTAACTTGCCCAGATATCTGATGCTATTTATTGATTCTGAGCGTGTTGTTTATTGATTCTCCGCATAAAATGCGGCTCTGGCATCAAACCAACCCAGATCCAAGTACCGGAGGAGGGTTCTTTTTTTGGCGCTTAAGGGCGCCCTACGTGGTACTTGGGCAAAGGCACTCATAGCATCCTGCTGTCGCGCAGGCGCTGCGCAGGTGCCTCTCGGCTTCTCCGCCGAGGCCGTGCTGTTGGGGTGTTTCAAAGGAAGTCAAAGCGAACGCAGTCTGGCCCCTAGAGTTTTCGGCAACTTGGAGGCACCGACACAAAGGGGTATCCTCAAAAAGACCACCCGGGTGTTGTTTCTACCAAAGCGCGTAAGATGATACAAGTGATGACCTTCAGCACAAGGATCATCAGCGCAGGTAGCCAGGGAGCCTCTGCAGTTAAAGGCAGGCTTGCTAGACAGCCCTAGGCATCCACACAGGCAATCATTAACAAAGCTATGGTTGCAATGGTTGAATCAAGATGAAGATATTGTGAGGTCGCGACAAGCCTTGAAGCGCCAGTTGAACCGGATCTGCTCATTTTCACACTCTGCATTTCTCCAAGCAGTACCCCAGACCAAAGGAATGCCAAAAGCAAACCACGGTGCTACGCAAAGACACAAACATCACACCACAAGTCACAACATTCACTTTGAAAAGGCCTTAGGTGATGCTTGAAAGGCACCCGAGGGGAAACATTTGCCGAGCGTGCACCGGTCAGGATGCTGGCAGAAGAGCCCCGCTGAGGAAAAAGCTTGGCGGCTGCTGGTCCGGGTCTTTCAAACTTGGTTCAAATGGCCATACTGTGGATGCACGAAATCTCTTCGGACCACTTTGAAACCGTGGGAAAACCATGGTTTCTTGGTATTTACAGTTGAATCATCATTGGGTTTCTTGGGTGGTGCAAGATTTTGTCCACAGTTCCGCAGAAATCACAAATTGTTCATTTATTGTCAAGGACACAGGGGGAGGGTTTTGTGTTTTTTCAGACCATTTTTTGCACCGAGCTATGTCAGTGATGGCTATGAGTCATTGAAAGGGCAGACAACCAAAGTGATGTTTACCTTTAAATGCTATCTGCCAGTAAGGGAAGCCAGGCAGTCATCATAAATCAAAGTCAGTTGTCCTGTAGGCCAACATTTTCAGGATGGATTTGGATGACGCAATAATTAACTCGAGTTTCATTCAACGCACGCGTCAGACAAATTGATCATGCAGCGGGGCTGTTTCTTCTCTGCGTAATTCTGGTTGGTGGGCACGTCAATGTGTGCCATGGACACCCCCTTGGGTTGGAAGGGGCTGGTGGAGAAGCCTTATGAAGGTTTGGCAACCGGATTCACAAACCGTTCGAATAGTAGGGGGTGTCCCCTTTTTAGCGGGGATTCACTTTTGGAGGGGAACGACCTATCAATAAAAGGTTTATTAATCCGGGGTCAACAGGAGGAAAGGGAGCCATGACCACCCGAATCTGAGGCAGCGGCTATGGGGGCGCCCGTTTTTGTAGCCGTGCGCTGGTACCAGCAGAGGCCTGGCACTGATGAGGGTGCTGGGTGTTCCTTGATTTTCAGCTGGTGGTGTTTACGGGCATGAACGGATCCAGTTCTGTGCCAGAGTTTGCCATGACAACGTCGGACCGTTAGACAACCTTTGGCCCGGGGAAAGTGTAGAAAGCCGAAGGTCTCATTTTCTATGTCGAGGTGGTCAAAAGCTACCTGTTTTGCGCCTTCCCAATGAGCAATTCCAGAGCACCCAACTCACTCGCCCAATTGGCCTAAGCCCGTGGAGGCCAGCCACGAACGTGAGATCGAACATAGGCGGAACTCGGGCATGCAGGGATAAATTAATTAGACGGGATCGATGGTCAACGGTCTGGCCGTGCCATGTTCATGTTTTCCGGGGGCAAGCGGAAAGTCGCGAGATGGTTTGAATAGCACCCTCGGGACAAGCTCTGCAATGATACCCCTTAGGGAAGCCAACTTCGGGTTCCGTCTCTCAAACAGTCCTCCCAAGAGTCGCCGGTTAGAGTTGCACAAGCATACTTTCCTCGTTTTTTCTTGGGTAGTGTGTCTAGCGGTACTACCCTACATGTGGCTTCAACATGTGTGAATGCGGTTTGTTGTTTTTCTTCGCATGAAACTGGAGGTAGTGCTGGAGCTTGCAGTGCGGCGGGTTGGGCACACCGATATGTTCTACTTTTGTCTATGTATGCTCTCATGGACAGAAAGCAGGAAGGCGGAGGCAGGCTTCGCTCTGTGTGTTGACCGTGCCGCGAAGAAGCAGCTTGTCAACATGGATGATCGTTTGACCACCTGTTTGGTGGCTAAACAAAGCGAACCAGAAGTGGTATTTGGAGAGGCCAAGCCAGAGGTTGTCAGATGTACGGAGACCACCTAGTGGTAACTTCCAATGGATCCCCAAAAGGGCCCACCCCACAAGTCACAAGTCCGGCGCGCCTTCCAGGTGCCCAAGTTCCTGGATTTCAACTCCTACCTGGCCTCAAGCCGGGCAGCTTAGCGCACATCGGACCCCGTGCGGAAGTCGCTTTCGGTTTTCACGGCACGTCCGAGGTCGTTTGTTTCAATCAAATCTTTGGGTTCCCAGTGTCCCTGCCTGAAAAGATCAACGGGCAGGAAGCCCGTTGGACCAGGCAAGGCTTCGATGCGCTAGTGCGCAGATAGCGATGTGGCTCGCCAGGCGCACGAGTCCGATCTGAGGTTGCCGCAGACGGCCCTTGTGATGGCCGCGTTCGGTTGGTCCAAGCTTTTCTGGGCGGGTTCTGCAACACAAATGGTGGGTTTTCTGGTTTTGTTTCTGTTTCCAGTTCCAAACCAGGGTTCTCTGTTTTTGGACACATGCCACGCATCTCCGGGCTGTTTGGACCATCTTCGCAAGCTGATTCGACTTTTGGTGTAGTTGGTTCCCCACAATTCAATTGGAACAACCCAAAAGGGGTGACCTTTTGCAAGCAAGTGCTAGTGAGCAGCTAGGGATTTGTTCATCCCTGCTTTCAAACAGCTAAATGGTCCGACACTGTTATCAAATGCCCCTGGGCAATCCTTGGCATGTATGTAGAATCTGCAGAGATTCTAAGACCTGGTCTGATCTAGTTGTCGCAAAGTATGTTTGCGGTCTATGACGACAGTTGCTTCCTCGGCGGTCGCTCCAGCTAAGTGACTGGCTAAGGTATCAGTACGGCTGGACCCCTCCAGGTGCTAGTTCATATGGGTTTCCTCTGATACATCGATCAGAATATACTACCATGAAGTGGGGCCCCTTTGGACATTTTGACACAGCTACTTGAGTGTGTCTATTCTAAAAGTTGGGAGCACCCCCCAAAACAAAAGAAACACAGTGATGCCACCTTGGGTTCCATTCACACTTCAAATACCTGAACCCAGCATCCCTAGCTTGAGGACCCTGAGGCAAGCGGCGCCGGGCTCATCGGCTTTGGCCTCATCGGGCGAGTCGATGGGACCCTTGGGGGATTCCAAAGGTCCATGCAAAACAGCACATGAACCAACCACTCTGGAATACACGTAGTGAACTGAATAAACCATTCAAGAAACACATAGTGTGGACGAAACCCTGCACCTAAGAAACCCCGGTTGCGGATGATTTCCCAATAAATAGCAACAAACGAATGGTTCCCATAGTTTCAAAGTGGTGCGAAATGGATTTTGTCCACCCACAGTATCACCGGGCGCAACGTCTAGCACCACTGGGATCGACCACCCAACGACTCGACGTTTTTCCAGGCTTGCGGATCACCTGGAACCGCGGGGTGTACCTCTCGAACGACGACTCCCCCTGCAAGTTCCAGTCCTGGCACGTGGAGGTTGGGACACGGGAGACGCTTAGGCCATGGGTACGAGGGAGGTTGGAGCTGTACCTGAGACACAGCCACGGGGCGGGAGGTTTGGCCGCTAGTAACTTGGGGTTTATAGCGGCCATGGGAGCCGTGGAGGTTGGAATTGAGAACTGAAAAAACAACAGCCACGGGTGGCATGGGGTCATGGGAGTGGGAGGCTTTGGCCATGCTACGAGGTTGGAACTGAGAAGCCTGAAGGGCCAAGGGTGGCATGGGCGTGGAGGCTTTGGGAGCGGTATTGGACACCGACTTTGTATCTGCGAATGCATGCCATGAGGGGGAGGGGTACCATTGGGTGCCATGGGCGGCAAGGGGTCCATCGATTTGTATCGGGAGTGGCTGGTATCGGGAATGGCATGTAAAAAAGCTTTTGGAAGACGCTGGCACTTTGAAATTCCCCCTCTTTCTGGTCAAATCTAGGGCCCAAGTCAGGTGGGTTGAGCCATCTTGCAGGTGCCCCTCTTAGAGAGTTGGGCTGTGGAATCTCCAGCAAGTTATGTGGTCTGCTGTAAACCCCAAGGTACTGGAGACTGCTGTAAAAACCGAACCCTTTGAAAAAGGAAACAACTGTCCACTTACTCACTTCCTGAGTTCATAAACTGTAGACTTTTTGGGAAGATCATTTTAGTGGCGGACACAAAGTGTGGACTTCTTTGGGCCATCCACTCAGGAAGTGAGCTTACGTAAAATTTTGGCAGCACATGTCACTCGTGACTGGTGCAAAACAGTAATCAGTCCTTCAGCCACTCCGCACGACACGTTCCATGTGCACCCGTGGGCGTGTACCCCAGAAGGCTCCATCGTACCTTGGCATTGGCCGCCCTCAGGTCGAAGGATCCCCAATCAGTGGGAGCTTGGGGTGTGTTATGTAATTTTCGCAGAGGAATGGGACCGATAGCTTGACTTTAAACCTCCTCAGTCTTCTTCCTTTGGAAGTGAGGGGTGTGGTAGGCACCGTGACTCTCCTTTACGCGTTGCATTGCCTGATGATTCCAAATTCAAACAAACCCTTCGTCAGATATCTTGATCTCTTTCCTACTTTTCTAACGGCCCCAAACTTTGTCAGTTCTTGTGGTTCAGTTCGCCTACTGGGTAAGACACGTGGTAGATGGAATCACTGGCCACATCTTGTTCACCGACTCCCAGCCCGCACAACGCGTCCGCCTGCCCCCTCAGCTGAAGCGATCTTCCAGCCTCGGGTAAATGCTTCAAGGTTAAACATGGCTTTTGTGAGTCCGACAAAGGACAACCAGCATCCAATTAAATGCTGCCCAGATTCTGAGATAGGTCCACACATGTTGAGAAAGTGCACGTCTTACACACGCAATGGCATGACACAACTCAAGTCTGGAACGATAGGGAAACGCGAACACTTCCAAAGCAGTAGGTTAGGAGCCCAAAACCCCCCCCTCCTCCCCGAGCTCTAGACACCTCTTCCAATTGAAAGTACGACGGTGCGGTGAGAAGGGGCCCGAGCGCCGGGCCCGATTTCGCGCATGTCGCTGGACGGAATGCCGACTTACGTCCTCTCCTGGGGAGCCAACGACACAGGAGGGTCGGAGGGGGGTAGGGTGCCTGAAGGAGACCAATCTTTTGGGTTGGCATTTGAAAGCTTTGGTTTGAAGGATAGCTAGAGTGGGGCGAAACCGCATCGTGTTTTGACAGGCTGCTTTGACAGATCTTGTTGGTCGTGTTGGGTGGGTTTCAGAGCAAGGGCATATGCTTCCGAGGCAACACGGGACCCTGTCTTGCGTAGAAAGGGATCCTCTGGTTGACAGGAACCCAGAGAGGGAGAAAGAGAGAGAGCGAGAGACACACCAGTTAGTTTCGCTGGTGACTCACTTAAAAATGGAGCGTTCGTTTGAGTCATAGCTGCCGTGGTTTTCCAATGCAAACGGGGTTGCCCACATGTGCAACAACCTTTGTGGAGGTTGGTGGCAACTCTTGTTAAGGCCTGTTTGATGATACTCAAGACCTTTTGCCCCTCTGCTTTTGCCAGTGGTTGTCCATGTTGACCTCAACTGGCTTACATTTTATCCCTGGGCCTTTGGGTGGCAAGTCTTGTGAAAATACGCTTTGTCACATTTTCATGGTTTCTCCCGAAACAGCTTGACAAAGGCTTCGCACGACATCCCTGCATCGGAACCTTGGCACGGCCGAAGTCCATCTTCCACTTTGGCCTCGGTGTCCGAAAACAGGTGGCAGGCTCCCTTTTGGGTGGGTGATTGGGA
>CAUJNA010001347.1:930000-1027500 GCA_963377175.1 Effrenium voratum | reverse complement strand
CGGCAGTGTCGACACACCCGCCAAACGCAGGAGAATGAGATATGAAAGCGCTTGGATTTTTCTTTGGGACGGGGTTTCTTTTTGCTTCAGCTACCAAAAACAGGTTGCTCTTTTGGCCACTCAAGGTCTGGGCAGTTCAGGACCCCAACCCCCCGCACCATCTGGCAAACGAAATCCGGATTCATCAATGGCACCCAAGTCGGGAGACTTCAAATTGAAGTTGCTTCTGCGGTGCATCACGCTTTGTTGTGAGGGACCTTTCAAGTTGATGATGCTCTTGCGGAGCATCGCGTTTGCTGTGAGGGGACTTTCAAGTTGCTCTTGCGGCGCATCGCGTTTCGCTGTGAGGGGACTTTCATTTGAAGTTGCTTTTGCCGCGCATCGCGTTTCGCTGTGAGGGGACTTTCATTTGATGTTGCTCTTGCAGCGCACATGTTTCGCTGTGAGCGGCGCATCGCGTTTCGCTGTGAGGGGACTTTCATTTGAAGTTGCGTTTTCGGCGCATCGCGTTTTGCTGTGAGGGGACTTTCATTTGAAGTTGCTTTTGCGGCGCATCTCGTTTCGCTGTGAGGGGACTTTCATTTGAAGTTGCTTTTGCGCCGCATCGCGTTTCGCTGTGAGGGGACTTTCATTTGAAGTTGCTTTTGCGGGCGCATCACGTTTCGCAGTGAGGGGACTTTCATTTGCAGTTGCTTTTGCGGCGCATCGCGTTTCGCTGTCAGACGACTTTCATTTGAAGTTGCTTGCGGCGCATCGCCTTTCGCTGTGAGGGGACTTTCTGTTGAAGTTGCTTTTGCGGCGCATCGCGTTTCGCTGTGAGCGGACTTGCATTTGATGTTCCTCTTGCAGCGCACATGTTTCGATGTCAGCGCACATTTTTCGCTGTGAGCGGCGCATCGCGTTTCGCTGTGAGGGGACTTCCATTTGAAGTTGCTCTCGCGGCGCATCGCGTTTCGCTGTGAGATGACTTTCATTTGAAGTTGCTCTTGCGGCTTATCGCGTTTCGCTGCGAGGGGACTTGCATTTGATGTTGCTCTTGCAGCGCACATGTTTCGCTGTGAGCGGCGCATCGCGTTTTGCTGTGAGGGGACTTTCATTTGAAGTTGCTCTTGCGCCGCATCGCGTTTCGCTGTGAGGGGACTTGCATTTGATGTTGCTCTTGCAGGGCACATGTTTCGCTGTGAGGGGACTTTCATTTGAAGTTGCTCTTGCCGCGCATCGCGTTTCGCTGTGAGGGGACCTTTGTTTGAAGTTGCTCTTGCGGCGCATCGCTGTGAGGGGACTTGCCTTTGAAGTCGCTTTTGCGGCGCATCCGTCCTGAGTCATTTGTGAATGGTGTTGGAACCCAACGCTTGGTGCCGTCTGCGCCTCGGGATCTGAAAGGTGTGTGAGTGTGCGCGCGTGCCTCGGGAGTTGCCCTGCTCCAATGTAGCGAGAGGTCCTCTTGGTGTTGGCCTCTGCGGAAGAACAGGTGCCCTCTTGTGCTGCTGCGAGTTGACGGAAGTGCACGACTTCTTGTACTACTTTCGAGCTGAATTGCGACTTTCGAGCTGGGAGTGCAGAAGTTTACTTCGTTTGTTACTTTTGTAATGAGTGCTGTGAAAATGATCCCGCGAAAGCTCTGCGATGGAGACTGCGAGAGTTGTTGTTTTCTGGAAGATGGATGAAGATCGGGTTCCGGAAGCAAGGAATCTCAGACAACCGCCATATGATTTATGGGGTTGCCGGCCATCCCCATGAAGATTCATCGCCCATTTTCGGTAGGCTGGCATATGTTGAGCACGGCTCTTTTTGGCACCTTTCGCACTTAGATCAATGCCGCTCAAGGCGCCTCTTTGCCGCTGGCAACAATGAGGGCAGCTTGCTGAGGGACGAGGCGCAGTGGCAAACCTCTCCAAGCCAGACACATGCTTCCCGAATTTCGGTTTGGTTTTCAGCCTTGTAGCCCAGATCAGCAAGTTTGGTTTCGGGCCCCACAAGCCGACCTGGTTTTGCAATAGGGGTCTGGATTGAATTGGGCGCCTTCCGCTCATGTTGACACAGGCTCATCCTCTCGAGCGCCGACCAAACATATCATCACCAGCGGCACTAGAGCTAAGACACACCAAGTTCTGGTTTCCTTCCAGATCATTGGGACGAGCGGGTAGGTCACGCTTTCATTCCACTAGGCTGGTCTTTGGTGTGACCCCCACAAGCTGTTTTTTCATTGCATTAAACCTACAAAAGGTAACGGCCTTTTGCTCAGGGGGCGGAGGGAGCAACCCGGTTAAATGGACACATTTAGCATCATCTTCTGGGAAGGCCCAGCGAGTTTCCTTTTGGGCTGTTCTTCGGACATAGGGAGCCGGACATACTGTGGATGGACAAAATACTGCACCACTTTAAAACCATATTAAACCATTATTGATTGATCTTTTCAAGAAAATCGAATCATTCCAGGGTTTCTTAGGTGGTGCGAAATGGATTTCGTCCATCCACAGTAGGGACTCCTTCGCTGGACCCCGTAGCCAAACTGCACCAGTTCACCGGCTTGGCGAAGGGACCAAATCGGCGAGCCAGGAGCAGGGATCCGACCCTGCAGTGCCACAGCTGGCCAGCTTCGACGAGCGCCCTGGCTTACGGACGGTTTTTCTCACTTGGCCATGGGTCAAAATCCCCTACCCCTAGTGCACATCCCAATCCCCACTAAAGTAGACTAACATCGCTGGTGCACCTACCCCAAAATGGTACCATTGGTTTTGACCCACAGCCACTTAGCCCAAAGCCGACCTTTTGACCTTTTGGTTTCCCATGTTTGGTCCATGTTTAGTAAAGGTCCCAAAAGGTAAGCCTTTTATTTCTGGGTCCTTTGGGCAAGTGAGTTTGACCCAAAAGATTGGCCGAAAACTTGGCCCTGGGGTTCAGGCAGGCCTTTAACCTGAGTGAGTGCCTTGGAAGACTATGGCCTGGGGTTCAGTTACCACCTTTAGAGCAATGGTTGGGTTAACTTGACCATAACGTTTGCCGTTGAGGCTTGTCATCATCTAAATTGAGTCAACACCTTTTTGTAAAGGTTGAGGTTTCTTGGTGCAAAAGTTCGGGACAGATAACGACGTCACAGAGGGGGTTTTCAACCTCTGGTCTCATGAGGGTTTCTTTTGCAAACATGTCCTCCATGTTCAGTTGATGAGCAACTATTGACTATTTACCCCGACAAGTTGTGCAAGTTGTGCTTTCTTGGTTGAGCTGGAAGTCCTGATTGGCTTCAATTGGGAACGTGGCGAATCGATCCTGATGGTAAGTGCAGCAGCGCCGACTTCCAAGCCTGGGCTGACGTTCGCCATGTTCGTCATGGTGCCAGAAAATTTCGGGGGATCCATAAATCAAAGCATAGCCAAGTAAAACCCTAGAACCCCAATCAGGGTTGCCTCGCTTCAGCTCCTTGCAACTTTTTTGGGGTTTCGACCATCTTGCGACCAGAAAATGGTTGCAACTTCTTGGGGCCATCCACTTGGGACCTGAGGTGCGATTCCCCCCCGTTGCCCCGTTGCCCCGAGGCTCGAGGCAACCCGCTTCGTGGCGGTGAGTGGGGGCCGGGACCACGTGGTGGCCATCACCGACGCAGGCGGGGCTCGCGTTTTTTTTTTGGGCGGCTTGCGATGCTGCGGATGGCTGCGAAATCCATCTCGCGGCACCATGAAAAACCATGAGAAACCACGGAAAGCCATGAACAACCATGAAATCCTGCACCAAGAAACCATGGTTGAAACCATTGTTTGTTGGTATCTACAGGGGAATCATCATTCCAGGGATGTCTTAGGTGGTGCGAAGTGGATTTCGTCCATCCACAGTAGGGAATGAGAAATGAAACGAACCTGGGCTTTGGTCCCCGGAAAAAGGGGTGGCCACCAGAGTTGTTTTTGTTTGGGGTCATTCCCTCATTCCCCACCTAGCGCAACAGCAAGTGTTAGGTTACACCAGCAAGATTCACTGGTTCACTTATGAACCAGAGTCAAAGATATATTGCTTTTGGCGGTAAAAGCTGAGCTCTGGGTGTCATTTTTGTTCGAGATTCGAGGGTACGCTTCTTGCAGTTGTTTCAAAGGAAAAGCGGAGGGAAACCACATTTGGGGCCGGCGGTCCCCATTTAGAGAAGTGTATGGTTTTCAATCAGAATATCCGAACGTCTATGGTCAAAGGGAGACATGAGGACATGAGACTGAGCAGACACGACTAGCAATTGAACATATTGGAGGTTTCCACCCCATTGTCCTTGCAAGGTGTGCATTTTCTACGACTGTTCCGGCTGCTGCAGCGGACCATCTCACTTCGAACAATGACAATCCCAGGCGAAACCTTCCCGCTCTTTGCCATCAATGAATGCAAGTTGAACAGATTGAACCAGAATGAAAATACACTCTCAGGCATGCTTGTGAGGCTCCCACGCATAAGAGTTTTTTTTTACAACAAGATCATTCCTTCGTTGGAACTTTGCTATGCTAGGGTGCAAGAGGCTGGGGGCCTCAGAACTCATCATACCTGTTCAAACATAGAGTTCCCACTCACGATAAAGCACAAGGGCACGGAGGGTTGCCGAATGTTTGGGGATCCCACTGTCGTGTGTGTGTGTGTGTGTGTTTTTCTCTCTTTCTTTTTCCGGTAGTCCAAAGCGGATATGGTGCGTTGCATTGTGGGAGAATCAAAGGCTGAATGTATGAAGCCGTATGTGAACACTTGGTATGAACCTTTGGTTTAATATCGACAGCATCTATCATGGCTTACCTTTTGCCATGAAAACGCATAGCAGCCTTTCCTAGGTTGTGACCTCACGGGTTTCTCTCCTGGGTGTCCAATGTTTACTAGGGGATAGCGTTTGATTCCCTCAGATACGTGTCCATGACATCCGTTGCTCTGGTAGGGTGATTGTAGACGCCCAGACATGAACCCACAGCCCTTTTGAACCCCTTTGCAGCCGTAATGTCTAGTCAACCAAGAAAAAGTAAACATATATATATATATATACACCTATTTGAGACAAACCCTGGGACACATTCGCATATTTAGCACATTTAGCATATTTGAGACAAACCCTGGGAGGTAAAAGGCATGTACCGAGTTGATTGATCTCGAGGCACAGCGATCTCCTGGGGCCGATCCAATGAGTTCGGACAGGCGGGTGAGTGGCTCGTGCAAAATTTTGGGACTGGGGACACGTCCCTGAAACGCCACTTCAGACCATGGGTGTGTCTTTTTGTGAGGATACCTGTGGTTTGTGGTTTTAAAGGGTAACCAAAGGGAAACCACCATTTTGGGGACCCCTAAAAAGAGACACACCCAAATGATTTCTTTTACGGCTAAACATGTCACGCTGACCCTAAAAAAGCGTGGGAATGGAACTTTTGAAAACGGGATTTGGAGGTTACAAGTGCTTAGTCGTTTGTTTGGTATCGTTTGTGACGCGAACAAAGGCATGAGCACCTGGCTCATTTCATGCTCGGGTAGCTCTGCTTTCCAGCTGCTATTTGCTTACTTATTGAGTTGGCAAACGTTGGATTTTTGTATCCTAAGCTTCATCATTTTAGTCAAGAGCTAAAAAGCTGGATCTTTGGCTAGCCAGATTCAGCTGTTCAGGTTCAAGTGGATGGTTGAGCGAAAGTGTGCGGCTGCCTCAAAAACGTTGACTGACATAGTGTATCGACTCTTTTTTGGAGGGGGGGGTTGGGGTTTAGGGTTTAGCAGTTTGGTGATACGTAGTGTCGGAAGGAACCATGGGTTGAATCCCAAATCACTCATCCGCACCTCCAATTTCATATTAGCTCGAGTGTTTGTGAGGCTTGCGACCATTGGCACACATGCTGGTCAGCTTCCGGTGATACTTCCGGTGATTCTTTGGGAGCGCCTGTTCTCGGACCGCCAGTCATACCATGTCTGGATCTTGCCCGGCTGCTCCGTACTCTTGTGTAGCTAGCCAGCAAAAGCAGCGAGTCCAACGTTGTTGCAAGGCTTGTTGAAGCAGCCCTAAAAGCAGTGAACGTGGGTGCCCAGACTTTTCCGAAGGGATCGATGGAGGTCACTCATAGCTACGTCATCCATTTTCCCTGGGCCTGAATTCTGGGCCTAAATTCTGGGCCACAAAGAACACCTAGGCCTGGATTCTGCGTTTGCGCTGGTCGCGTCTTGAATCCTTTGCCTCCGGCTTGCTTCCTTCCAAAACAGTTTGGGGTGCTGTTAGGGGATAAGGGGAAGAACTATAGCCCCTGGACAAGCATTTTGCTCCAACACTCTAAACTGAGCTTTGTTTGACCTCCATGTGTCCTTCCGATTTGTGGATCCATTTACCTGCACAGTAGGCAACCAAGGGAACCAGCCTTTCAATACCCAAAAGGACAATTTGTTGGTTGCCTACTATAAGGATAGCTGGGATCCACTGGGTCGGATAAGAAACATATCCATAGTGAACCCATGGGACCTTATGGCCGGCGAAACGCCTGGGATCCACTGGGGTTTGTGGACAGGTGGGCCATGGGCCTGCTGCGCTGAAACGCGCCAAGCCGGGTATGGTGCGGGGCCTGCCGGCCTTGTACAGGCCGCTCCGGTGGTGTTTTGCAAGACGCAAACTACAAGGGTTCGGCCAAAATAGTAAGTTGTTGGTAACCTAGGTCAACCCACTTCTAGGTACCCCTAAGTGGGGTTAACCTTGTTATTAGTGGGTTAGAACCCAAGTGGCTAACCACTTGCTAACTTGGCCGAACATCCAAGTAGCAAATTGGAAAACGGACATCTCTGCAGTTACCACAGATCAATTTGCTCCCCTGCAGGTTTCGAGTGCTTCATGTGTTTTCTTTGAGCTGGTAACATGGTTTTGGTGTGTTGACGTAAGACGACGGATACAAACACCTCGTTCTTGCGTGGGTGCGCTTGGCTTGCTTTCTTTGAGCTGACTCTCAGGGAGATACCAGCTGCCGCCGGTTTCTGAACACTGGGGAGATGCCATGTTCCGTTTGTGGGCACGCTTGTTTTGAGTTGCAATGGCATAACCCCAGCAAGAATGGGGATTTCTGTATTTGAGTCGTTTAAATTGAAAAACACTGCACATCTTTTGGCAGTGTTCGGCCTGCTTGCTGTCAACTGTTGGAGGATTACCTATTTGGAGCCCGCCCCACTTGCCAGCTTGCCATGAGGTGGTCTATGGGATGTTGGTGGGGTGCTCACAGTAATCCAAAGCATTGGAATCCAGCCTGATCTATGACGAGAAGCGAGCGTGCATATGTTGGATGCCACTTGCCGCATGCGTGGCATCCAGGTCGACTAGTATATATATATATATGTATGTATGTATGTATGTATGAGTTCTCCAGAAGTACTTCTTGGGGTACATGCTGGGGCTCTTGGACTTAGACAAACACCCAAGCCTTGGAGTCTCCCGTAGGTTGGTCGCCCTGCTTCGAAACCACAGGAACCTCCAAGCCATGCAAGACACGTGAGGGAGACTCGGCTCCAGGGCCCCCAAGACGGAATCAAGGGTCGGTTGATTTCCCCCAGAAAGGAAACCACCTGTTGGGTTTTCCAGGGGTTGATCTCCCAAACAAACTGAGGAATAGGTATCCTTTTTGGTTACAATTAGGTAGAAGTAGATATTTCAGGTTTTTACATTGGTTTTATTCCATTTTCCAGGCCATCGATTTTCCCAGAAGGTCCAGCTGTGTTCCGGACCAGACCCTGTGGGTTCCCCGAAAGGGTGCTGGCGGTGGCCTGCGGCGAGTACAACACCGTGGCGCTGCTGAGCAGCGGCGAGCTCTACTCCTGGGGCGCCTCGAATTGATTCAACGGCGCCGTTTGGATCGCGTATGGCCAAAAAGTTTTGTGGGCACCCGAAAAGAAAAAAGGGGGGCCCATGGGCCATTTGTTCTTTTTGGGTGCCACAAGCGGCCAAATTTCTGCTCACACCCGGAAAAAACAAGAAAGGTCCCATGGGCCATTTGTCCATTTTGGGTTCCACAAGTGTTACAGGTGTCCCTTCAGGTCAGTTTGGTTGATGGTTATAAAAAATAAATAAATAATGATCCCAGATGGTGAGCTGTTTATTGATTATAGGGGTGTAATATGAGTATAGTGGGCAGCTCAGCTGACCATCTGCGAGAACAGATGGTTAATTTTTTCCCGATGTGTTCATGTAGCTGTGGATTGGGACCATGTTCCTCTGTAACTTGGTCGGTTCCACGGGAAGGGGAAGGGGTCCACGAATTCGATGTGCGCAAAAGGCACTCCGCCAGACCCTCCCATTGCTTCAACAGAACTTGGTCTCCCTCAATTGCTATTGTTCAATTGAGAGCTAGGATTGGACAGCCTCCATTTTGAATGCATGGGTGTGTCCATTTGTAGGGGAGCCCCAAAAGGGGTGATGTTCCTTTTGGTTTCCCTGGGAGAAAAAACAACAAAACAAAAACAAAAAAACAACAGACGAGCCCATGTCAAAGCCGGTTGGTCGCATGTGTTCCTTTTGGTTTCCCTTGAAAACCACCAGGAAAACGGGTACCAACGAGCCCATCTCAAAACCGAGCCGACCAGTCGAGGCGCCAATGACCTGGGCCAGCTGGGCGTGGGGGACACTCAATACCGCCATGCCCCCGCTAAGATAGGCGCCCGCTGGCGGTGGGGGGGGTGGTCGATAGATGGCTGTGGTTGTCAAAACCGTTAAACGGGATCCCATTTTGGTTGGTAGGTGAATTCACCACCCATTTTAGAACCTATTTTAGTGGGGATTGGGATGTTCACTGGGGGCACGATTTGGATTTTGACCCACAGCCAGATAGACAGCTTGGAAGCAAACAGATTTGTCCTTGGGTTTGATAGTTGGCTTGAGAGGAGCAATCCTACACTTTGTGAGCGGAACCAAACATAGTTGTCCGAAAAGGTGGTTTTGCATACCCTGGTTTGCAGCACCTGGGTCGGAGTGGTGGGTTTGGCTTGTTGGTCTGTGGGAATCCCAGTCTGGAGCAGTTTGGGACATGAGCAGAAATACTTGCGTGTACTCATTGTGGCGAACTTACATGGCATAAAACGAGCGCTGAAGGTCCCTAATTCAACAAGTGCACTTGTAGGCAAAAGGAATTGGATGTAGGCCTTCGTGTCGCAAATTTGTTACTACCGGCACTGCACACCCTTTCCCAGACCACGCTGGAGGTACCGTTTTGCGGGGACGCTTTCCTCGTGGTTTCAGTTTGAACCATCCTGAAAGGGTACCCTCAACTGCCGAGTCAGGGCTTGGGACCCTGTAGAGATCCCCCAGTCCGCTTTCAGCCTTAAAAATCATCAGCCATAAACACGCCACTCGCTTGCATTCCGGTCCGACACCAAGAGAATCAATCGCCATGCAGGCGAATGCTTTCCGGAATCTTGACCACAGCCTCAGGTGGGAAAGCGCTCGGCGTGCCCTTCCGATCGGTGGCGGCGGGGTTCCAGCACTGCCTCGCGCTCTCCAGGAGCCGAGCGCTCGGAGGCAGTTCACGGTCTATACTCCAGATGGATTCCATGGATTCCATGTGGATTCCTGAAACACCTCCCATTTTTGGTTGGGTTCACTAAATGAATGGTTTGGATGCATCTCCACTTTTCAGGTGGGTTCAATTTGTTTGGGGTTCCTTTCCGCCAACTAGATGGACTCCCTCCACCATTTCCTTTTTCGGGGGGTTCCTATTGCAAACGGATTCCGCGCGGAAGTCAACTCGATTTCAACGATGTGCCAAGCGAATCCGTCCAGTGGTCCAAAAGAACACCTGGCTCAAATTCGCTTGTTGAGCCTGTGTTGCATCTCCTGCTTCTGCTTTTTAAGTGAGCTTCCTTGGGTTGAAAGGAGACGAGCAAAAAGCCTTCCTCCCGGCACACGGCAGGGGCGGTTTGGGAAAAAGGCTAGATCCCTTCTGTCGGGTCCACTAAAAAAGGTCAACCAAATTTTCTTTCCCCCCCCCCCCAATTGTTGGAATTACATTGATATAAGAATTCCGCTGGGATTTGATGTGCCATTGCTTGGAAGGTCTTGCTCATCAGCAGTGTATTATGCGGGCTAGTTGTTGTTCTTTGCCATGGGTTTCACCGGGCAAGAAATTGGCGTGGCTTGACTCCCAGCGCCCGGTTTTCGCACGCAACTCGTCTTGGCCCCGTGTCTCCGAGGCGGCCGGGTCTACAGCTGGGGCAACAGCCGCCACGGGCGGCTGGGCTTGGGCACCGAAGGCGACGCGAGAGCGAGGAAGCGACGGGGGACATGGCACGTGTCGGGTCCCGCCCGTTTCACCTGGCTGTTGTCAAAACCGTGAAACGGGATCCCATTTTGGTTGGGATTGGTGAATTCACCACCCATTTTTAGAACCTATTTTAGTGGGGATTGGGACGTTCACTGGGGGTACGAATTGGATTTTGACCCATGGCCACATGGAACCGGACGTTTGGGGGGGGGTCCTCGAAGATCGTTTGCCCTTTTAGGGGACCAGGTCTCGGTGCCCGTACCACAGCCTTGTTGCTTTATGTCAACAGGACAAATATGTTGAGGCCCCAATTTCCACCAGGACCCTTAGGGCACCCAAATTAGACATGTCATTGTGATGTGAGCTGCTGCATAAGAACCAAGGAGCGAATCGGGATGTGGGAGAGGCGAATCTGAATTTGTTTTCCTAGGGCCACCTGTTGAGCAAATCATTTGTTGAATCTGCCTCATCCCGAAGTTTTTTCTCCGTCGCTTTAGTGAACTCTACCAGAGTGGTTTATCATCCAATTGTGGTCGCCGGGGCTGGGTGCACAGGCCAGTTGTCCAACATGTTTTTGTGGCGTCCCACGAGGGCGACAAAGCCCATGTAACTTCCAGAGTCGGAAGTTGCTTCACATCTTTGGTTGGCCCTACAATCAGAGAGACCACAGAGACCGCTTCCAATGTTGGCACATGGATTCCACAACCGGCACGGACCACAGAGACCTGAGCTCTCAATGCACTGAAGACAAGGAACTCTTGACTTGGGCCGTCTGTCAATGAAGTACCAATTCACGACAAAGTGAACATGAACGGCTATGGCAACCATTCTGCTAGGGATTCCTCTGACGTTCTCCTTTTTGAGCTGGGTGGGGAGATGGAATTAGCATCACCGGTATGTTCTATGTAAGCCTCTATGTAAGACTCAACTGACGCATGACGTTGGCAGTTTTTGCCCTTCCCCCCTCCCCCCTCGGGGGATGCCTAGCAGACATTCTGTCCAATTTGGGTGCGTCGTAAACGGGATTT
This sequence comes from Effrenium voratum, assembly GCA_963377175.1. Classification (NCBI taxonomy): domain Eukaryota; class Dinophyceae; order Suessiales; family Symbiodiniaceae; genus Effrenium; species Effrenium voratum. The sequence goes on along the minus strand of CAUJNA010001347.1, from coordinate 1,016,252 downwards.
TTTCCAAAAGCAAAAGTCTCCGTCAAAGGCGGGGCCCAAATTCTGCGATTGGGCCGCCCCAATGTGTGTGTGTGTGTGTGCAGGTGCCCTGTTTCAGTGCGTTTCGAATTGAACCGATGGATTCCACGAAAATCATGAGGCGGATGTCCCAACCGCCGGCCTGAGTCTGAATCCGATTTGGCCATGGGTGAGAATCCAATTCGTACCTCCAGCGAACATCCTAATCCAACCACTAAAATAGGTTCTAAAATGGGTGGTGCATCTACCCCAAAATGAAGCCAGGTTTTGACCCACAGCCATTTGGACATAATTTTTTCAGTGCCAAGGGCACATGGATTTTATCAGTCGAGGGCCATGTTCCGAAGCTTCCAGGCGCCTGTGAATGCAGCCCCCAGTTGGTGGAGAGCGTGCCCCAGGCCAAGCAGGTCAGCGGCGGAGGCCGGGAGAGAGCGCGCGTTTTCACGCAGCGAAACCGGCATTTGAGCATCGACAAGCAACCACCAAACGGTTATGTGAAGGTGTGAAACAGGGGAACCCCCCCCAAAAAAAACTGCACACAAAAGTGCACGCAGCTGGATTCGCGGACCAGTGACAGCACGGCAAACGAACCCCACACACGCAGAAACCAGATGAACCACAGGTTCCTCATCAAAGGATGTGTTTCTTGCTTTGTGGGGGGTCTATGTTGATTTTCATTTTGTTTTAGACGAGATGATTGACTTTCAGCCTAGGGACTGAGATCAAATGTGCTTCTTCCGAAGCCAGACGAGCAAAGAATGCGAAGGAGCCCGAAAACCACAATGAACAATGAACCATCAGGAACTCTCTTCCCTTTACCCACCCTCCCTTCAGGGAAATCACCGAATTTAACCATTCCAACGCATAGACCACTGAAAAATATCATGACAAAGTTGGAGGTGAAATCACGTGGTGGTGAGTGGAAGCACAAGGCATGGCTAAGCCCGCGCTTTGCCTCTCAGGGGGATTTCTTCTTTCATTATTCAATTAATAGTGATTTAACCAACAAAATCATGGGCAGGTCCTTGTTTCCCTAACCGTGGACAAGTAGGATATGTTATATGACTTGTTTGGAATGCACCTCTAAGCAGGCGCAACCAGATCCTAATATGTCAAGCGCTACAAGGCAACCTTAGAGAAATCAATTTGGGTGTGTTTGTTACTTGAGGGCACCCTTCTCCCACTTGCTCGAGCATGTTACGCAACAGTTCAGTGTATCAAAGCGGTAGACCTGGTAGGGCCTAGGTGTTTTCGGCTTGCGGCCTTTGGATGCGAGAATGCCCAGGTTGCCAAACGTAACGGGATTCCGCAGCTACCGTGTGCCCTAGCCGCGGGGGGAAGCACCTGGAGAACGCCTGAGCCCAAATCCAACCCAAGGAGCGGGCAGGTTTCTGGCATGGAAAACCGCTAAAGATCTCAAACAAATACTTTCAATATGACTGAACACCCAAAACAAGTAGGAAAAGCGTCAACGAGCGCAAATACTCGCCAAACGAGGGCAAATCCAAATCATGTAACAGTTGTATTTTTTTAAGAAGCCAGTGTCCATGAAGCGAGCGCTTTCTGGGGAACAAGCACTTTTGGATCATTGGGCCAAAATAGTTCGCCCGCGCATCTGATTTTTTAGTGACATAAATTTATGTAACGGCGCTCCAGGAGAACGTTGAGCAACACAATACAGCACATGACATACGGTATCCGGGCCCATCCACTCATGAAGACACCTCAGTCCTTCGCCCAGCTGCCAGGTTCTCACTCTGCGATCCTGGCTTCCAAGGGGAAGCTCCTAATGCCGCTTGGCTGGTTTGGAGTTTCTTTCTACCTCAAGTCGTTTCCTTTTGCAGCCTACGTACTACCCCGTCCTGATTTGTCCAAACCATTCACACGGACCTAAGGAGGTTGGGGAGCAACGATACACTTGGTTGGCAATCCGGAATCCGGCTTGCAGAGGCAGCAGTGATCACAAAGACGGCAGGGAGATAACAAGTTCGTAGAGGTCGCCGTAAATCTTTGGACACCGAGTCACAAGTCGTGATCCTTGGGTTGATATGGGACGCTTTATCATCTGGGACACACCTTGTGGACACGTCCACAAGCTCGAGGGCCTTACGGCTGAGGTAGGGAACAATGGGGAACCCCATTGTTTACAGTGGTTGGTGGAAAGTGGTTGCTCTACTCGCAATATCAACTCTGTTAATTCTGGGCGCCGCTTTCTCACTTCCCAACTTTCCGAACCTTGTACTGTGTGGGAAAATCGTTGCGTCCTTGTGGCACCTAAAAGGAGGAGTTGTCAAACAGAAGCCCCCCCCTTTTCCAGGGCAATCAAAGTCAACCCCCTTTTCGGGGTAATCAATGTCAACCTGCCCCCCTTTTCCAGGGTATATCTACATATACACATATATGTTTCTACATATATAATATTTATGTATTATGGTTTTGCCGATCCTTTACGACCCTGTTTTAAGGGCCCCGTTCTTTCGGGGTTCCACAGGTGCGGCAACAACCGCTGCGGGCAGCTGGGCCTTCCCAGGGCCAGCCACCAGTGCGTGAGCAGCTTCCAAGAGGTCGGGGTCCCCAGGTCTCGGGGGATTTTCCGTCCCGGCGGGTCTCGGCGGCTGGCCGGGTCTCGGAGCCCGTCTTGCGTCCAGACGTGGCACGGTTGCAGGGCTCCTGAAAAAATTGCAACATGGCTGTTGCCCATTTGAAACATGTTTCCACCAAAATATCCACAAAGCACCACCATTGACAAGGCAATGTTCGGGTGTACCTTCACACGCGCCGCGGGTGGAGGACAGTGTCTTGCAAGAATTGGCCAAGGGTGACCAGGAGCACTGAGTGAGGGAAGGTAAAAGCAGAGAGAAATGGAGAATATATTAACAGGGCTCCTTAAAAGATACATCTTGCAACCATTTGAAACATGTTGCTGTTTCCACCAAAATATCCACACAACACCGCCATTGACAAGGCAATGTTCAGGTGTATAATGTAAGGATCCCTGTGTGGGGAAACCATTAAAATTTTACCAGGGTTCCATTTGGGTACCTGTTTCTGAGCCACACTCACATCCAGTCTCTGCGGGTGGAAGTACATATAGAACTGCTCAGACCCCCTGGCTTTTTTGGGTTGCCAACAACTTTTGTTAAGGGGTATGTGAAAGGTGGATGGTTGATGTTTTGTTGTTTAAACTAATATGCCACAAAATGAAAAAGCATGAAAACAACTCAACCAATGTTGTTGAATTCTAGCGGCGGCATCCCACAAGCATCGTTTTGGTGTTGAATCTTTAGGATCTTCAGGGTGTAGGCTGTCTTTAAAACTTCGGGGTTCCTGGTCTTTCCTGTGCTCCCGTGAATACTTGTTTTGCGCTGGGCTGTTTTAGTAAAGTGTGTCATTTGGAAGTGGGCTGTTTGGGGCTCCAGTCGGTTGGCTGGCTTAGTATTTGTTTTTAGTTTACGATTAATTAAGTAACAGTGTAACATTATTGGTTCGATCTGGTTTAGTACTGATTTGCTATTGGTTTAAGATTGGTTTAGCAATGGCTTAGTTAGTTTAGACTTGGTTTGGTTTTGCTTTAGCATGGCTAGGGCTAGGAGTCATGTTGTTTTTTGTAGTCCCTAACCGTTCCCCCCCTCTGACGGGTGTTTTGTGTGTGTTTTTTTCTCCACCGTGGAGACAGGCAAGCTGGTTTGCATTCCCTACCCTACTTTTCAGGCAGAACAATCATTTTGCGAGAGCTTTTCTGTATTTCCAGTTATTCGGCGGTATTTGGCATCAATGGACTCAAAGCATGAAACCCGGAGAGCATTCTGCTGAATGGGACGGGCAACTCCAATAAACTGTTTTAGTCAGAGCATGAGATGAACGAGTTGACCAAATAGGAACGTATAAAACAAGTTGGAAGCGAGAGAGGAGGGCACGGCAAATCGCACGCAAGCTAGCAGTGCTGCCCCTACCAGAATGTTGACAGGGCACGCATGGACACGAGTAGCAAAAGGGGGAAACATAGCAATTGCCTTGGCACGAGGAACACGTGATGAGTACACTCGCTTGCCCAAAGCCGACCTTTTTAGTGTTTAAGCTTCACCAGTTTGGTCAACTTTTAGTCATGGCCCCAAAAGGTTAACCTTTTGTTTCTGGGTCCTTTGGGCAACTCAGTACATGAAATCTGCGTTGCATTTTCACCACTGTGGTTGGCAAAGAACCTCGTCACGGAGGTTTAAGGTTGGGCATCGCCCAAATAGGACGCATGGCTCAGGTTAAGCGACGCTCGCTTTTGCAAAGTTTCTCAAAACCTGGATGGCTGTTCTGACGCATCCAGCTTTCAGCTTCACACTGTGCCGATTTGCTGCCAGTGGTCACCATTGGTGCAATGGTAAGGTCGGAGCGCGTCTTGGAACGGGAGGAGTCGGAGCCGCTCTGTGAAGACGACAATAACCCTTACTCTATAGAGACGGTCCAGGGCAAAGCCGAAGAGTACCTGAGCAATGCCAGCAGCGGAAATGCGTGGCGAGATCTCTGGGGTGACAAATGCACACATCACATCCACAATCGCGGTGTCTATATTGGGAAGTCATTGGGAGACGGTCGGTCAAAATGGACTGGACTGGGATCCCCAGGGCTTCCATGTCGAGCAAGTTGCTACGAGTTCGATGCTTGGCCCGGGGATTTCAGGCAACTTGTGGACAAGGTCCTTGTGAGAATGTCTGCAACGAAGTTGGGATCCCTGCCCGCAGACATCAAAGCACGGCTGGGGAGGATTGCGCCCATGTATGCCCAGAGTTGAAGAAGCGCGATCCGGCTTTGACATGTCCTCCGACGAAAAAATGACGATTTTCATTTGATTGCCGCTTGGTTTCATCGCCACTTGCTGCTGAATTCTGTGCAACATGTGCTCCAACAGTGCTTGGTGCAAACAGCATGACCTATTTGTATCAAGTTGCTCAATTCGAGCATGCAATGCAGGCAGCGCTGGCAAAAAACGGTGCGGACATGTGATTGGAAGCTATGCCGGTGTTATTTGGCCACCTCTTGGCTACCTGGAACCACTAGGGGCAACCTCTAAGGGAAACGCGCAGATATGGGTCTGTCTTGAAATGGGGGACCCCAAGAATGTGTGATTGGTCTTTTGGTTTGCCTTAAAAAGCCGACACAAAACGGGTGTCCCTAAAAAAGGAGCACCCATGAATAGGGCATTTCCCGGGCGGTAGCCGAGGGTACCTGAACTGTCCACAAGCTATGCGAAGACCTGAAGGAAGCCTCCGAATCGGTTTGGAAATTGCACGCCGTGTGAGCCACCCTGTGAGCAGAAAGGTTGCTGACTTCCTAAGGATTTCCAGATCGAAGTGCTCCCCTGCTTACGAGGCTGTTGTATAAGTGGGCTCTCTCCGGCACCCCTGGGAAGGCTTGTCCAAGAGGCTTGCCAACAGAACTACCTGTCTGTGTGCTGCTTGAACATTCTTTCCAATTTTGGGTGATTTGTGGGCCTCTGGTGGCCGGTTTGCGATCATTGAACCATGATTGACTAACGGTCACCTACGGGCAAGCAAGTCTCGCAGTTCTGAACCCAGGGATCTTTGGTTTCTCCAGAAAACCACCCGCAAGCCAGAGAACTGTTCGAAACTCGATGGCTGAACAGCTTTGGGCTTCATAATTTCGGAGTTCGAAAAGCGGCCGATCATGGCGTGGAACATGTTTGATTGCACGCCAACAGTTTTGTGACTCCCTTTGCAGGTATGCCAAACATGGCAAAAGGACGCAAAGGGCCGGAACACTTGGTTTGCAGGCCATTCTTTACCCCTGTGGCATCACGGAAAGGATTATGGTCCACAACAATCCTGAAACAGGGGCAACTCCTGGGTTCGCAAACGTTTCACATCTTTGCTCTTGGCTGAACATGATGATAGACACACATCCCTTGTTTGGGGTTGGGCAATGAAGACTTGGATAGCCAATCTTGATAAGTCAATATCCCGTATTGATAGGATATAGGGTTTGCAAAATGAACAATCTACCCGTGGACAAAAAATCCAAAAATCCATGGCCAAATGGATGCCGATGTTTGTTGGTATGTACAGGGGAGTCTCCATTCCGGTGCGAAATGGATGTCGTCCATCCACAGTAGGTTTGGTATCCAGTCTATAGCTGATGTGGGAGAGACAGGGCGACTCACCAGATTTACAGAACATGACACATCCCAGCCGGTTGGCCTGCAGGTTGCTCAGATGTCAGGGATTCGCGCGGCCCCTGGGTGTGGGTCGCCTTTGGGCAGGGGCAAAAGGAGAATGCCGAGAGGCTGGAAGATATTGGAGAGCCTTAACAGCCTCTCGCTGGCTTGTTCGAAGTCAATCCTCAATCTTTGTGCCAGATGGCGGGGGTTTCCATTTTTGTAGTTCTCCACGAAGACTAGGGATTAGGGTCGGGGATTCCTGTCTTTTTGAACTAGACCCGGCAACAAAGTCTAACTAACCGAATCCAGCTTGCATCAAGTGTGTGTGTGTGTGTGTGCGTGTGCCTGTGTGCGTGTGCCACTCATTGGGTAGACCCCGTGCAGGCTGGGCTGCAGGCGGGTTGCCCCTTGAAGTGTTCTCCCAAAAGAGGTTCTGGAAAATCGGATTGGCCGACCATCCGCGGGGAGGACCCTAACGTGTTCCAGTTCCTCCTTGAGCGCCGGCACCGGTTTTGGAATTGAATTGGGGGGTTGCAGCACGCGTTGCGCAAAGTAGATGAATCGCATGTCGTATTTGCCATTGCAAATACAGTTTGCGCGTTCTCATGCACATGCGCACGATGCCTTGCAATGTTGTTCACTTGACATGCATGCCAACAGCGTGCGTGGAATGTTTTCACATGTTCTTTGCCGGGGTATACGTGTTGAGGAATTCAACATGAGCAACTGCCGAAATTTATGGGAGCCTAGAGGTAGCTTGAACATTGGAGCGACCCGAAGTCTTCACGACTTCCAGGGGTTTAGACCTATGTTTCTCATGTTCTCTTCGAGGGGACGACCATTTTGCCCGTGGTTAACATACCGACCTGCAGATTGTTCAAACAATGGAGGCCTGTTTTGTTGAATGCCCATTGAACCAACGGGCGCCCAAAGTCCCAAATTGGTTGCGTGAAAATCGATGGCAGTGGTTTCAGTAGGGTTCCACTCTCAAAAGGACACTGTGGACGGACGAAATCCATCTCGCACCACCTAAGAAACCCTGGGATGATTCGATTCCCTGCAAAAAGCCAACGACAAATGGCTTCCTATGGTTTCAAAGTGGTGCGACATTGATTGCGCAACCATCCATAGTATGGACGCCTAGAATCGGAACTTGTCCTTGTTCCCCACTGAGGCCTGGTGGAGTGTGGCTCTAGGCACACACTCTGCCTCACCTTTGATGGCCTTGTCCTTGGTTTCGGCTCCAACAGCGAAGGCGCGGACCTGCGGGTTGGCGAGCGGCGATCCGGTGCTTACAAAAGTCCAAATAGGGTGGTTTGATGAGGGCGCTCAAGCAACTGGACCCTCGTGTTTCTCACTGAACAATTTTGGATGGTAGTTGGTTGTTTCAACTTGTAATTATTCAAGGAATCGTCAACGTGTAGCCAGCTAGACCGTGGTGTTCTTTAATGAACATCCATAGACACTTGGTGGATGCATAGGTGTCCCAATGTAGAGGTTTCCGAATTGGTTCTACCCACTCGGACCGGTTGTGGGAAGCAGTATTCCATGCAATGCCAAGCTGTACGAGATATTGAAGGAGTCGGAGCCTTTTCAAGAAACGGGCCTTCAGGCGCCACAAGAAAGGGTCTCCCATTTTGAGACAGACCCTAGGGACCCTGGTGGTTTGTAGATGGAAGCCTACATGAGCCTGTTTGAAGGAAGGACAGTGGATTAACAATATGGTTTTCTATCGCTCGGCAAGCAGATTAGGACCGATTCCAGTCATTCCACCTGCTGCCAAAAACTCCTGACAAGGTTTGTAGGATTAGATGTGGAAGGGTGTTTGATCCAACCTTGCATGGTCTTCAATTCCGAGCTTGCAACGCACAATAATGGCATTATACACACTTGGTAGCAGCCAGTTGCCAATGGTTGCCATTTCTTCCGCCTCACTGCGATGAACTACTTCGGGTGCTTGAGGTGTGAAACGATTCCGTGCAGACAATGCTCGAATAAGCACAGTTTCAGTCGAGTTGTATCTTTGAAAAGGACAACTTCGTTCCTCGTTTGGAGACTGCGGCGGCCGCTTCTGTCAACTGTCATTCTGCTTGTGCAAAGCGACTACTTTGGATGCGGGCTCGGAGCGGCTGGCTGGTTTCAACATCTACCTGGGCTCCAAGCCCAGAATTAATTGTCCTTTGAAGGGGAGGTTTTCAACATCACTTGTTGTCAAAAGGGACTTGGATGTTCTTGGTGTAGCCTGGATCCCAGGTTGAACGGACCCTGGGAAACCTTCGACCGAGTTCTACTGGTGTTCCGGGCCTGTAACCTTCCGGAGACCTGGACGGGGTGTCAAAAACCCTGGTGTCCTTCAGGTGGAATGGGGGAAACACATGTGGACTTAACCACATAATCCACCTGAAACCGGGGACTAGTTTTCTTAGTAGTGCCCTTCTACCCAACTTTTTGGGGGGGAGGGTTCGGGACCCTACTAAAATAGACTGCAGACAGAAGTTGGTACCCTTATTCTAAAGCTCTCTACTGGAGGACCTACTGTGGATGGACGAAATCCTGCACCACCTAAGAAGCCCTGGAATGATGATTCCCCTGCAAAAAGCCAACGACAAATGGCTTCCTATGGTTTCAAAGTGGTGCAGGATTTCGTCCATCCACAGTAGGGGAGGTCCCAACGGAAACGGAAATCGAGGACAGCTGGGCCTGGGCCACTGCAGCGACTGCGAGGAGTCGCCGGTCGCGGCCAAGCTCGGCGAAGGCCTCGGAGTCGATGCGGAGCCAGGTGCTTGGTCTAGGTCCCCCAGGATCGTGCCCTTCTCTCCCCTTTTTTTTGGGGAGGGTTCCCGTACTAAAATAGACGACCGCAAGAAGGGCACCCTTATTCTAACCTCTCTACTGGAGGACCTGGTGGTACTTGAAGGGAGCCCACAGGTGGCGGTTAGTTGAAGGGAAATCACGAGGACACCCACCACCTGTCTGTGTGTTTTTCTTATTGTTATTTTGAGACACACCCCTGATTTCAGGTTAGAATTAAAGCAACCATTTTTAGGGGAGCTCAATTCTTGAGAGACACTTGGGTATGCGCCCGCCCCCGTTGTAGGCCCAAGTATGCCCCTCCCCCCTTGCAGGGACTTGCAGGGACTTACAGGGACTTGCAGGGACTTACAGCGGCTAAGTTGTGCGAACAGATATTCCGACTAGATTTCTGCTACCCCAATTTAGGGCTCATTTAAATTACCCTCATTTACCCTCATTTGCCCTTATTTACTGTTGTTTACACCTCGTTTACTCTTGTTTACTCCTGTTTTGGGGTTTGCCCTTCTGGATGGTCCAGGGATTTGATGCTAAAGCGTTTAAATCTTGTCATTTCCTTGTAGATTGGGTCTCCCCCGCCACAGAAAAAAAGTTCACCAGATGGAGATCACCAGACGGATCAACTCACGGGGAAATTCCAGTGACTCGGTGTGACTCCAAGGTAGCAAGAAGCTTCTGATCTTCGCCCTCGCTGGAAGCCCAGTCCGAAATAGGCCGAGGCCACAGCTTCGTTTTTTGGGTGCAGAACAACATGTGTTGTTGTTAATGTATTTTCCAACCGGGGTTGGGACGAGTATGTCTTGCTTTTTCCAGATCTTCGTTTTAAGACGAGAGTTCAAACTGATCTTGAACGCTTTAAGGTGGTTCCTCATAAAATCTATGAGTGGTCTCCTTGTGGGGAGCCCCCATAGGAGAGTTGCGGATGTGTTCATGTTGGTCCCTTCATGCGACCATCAAACTGAGGGCGCCTCGCTTGGGTTGCCGGCATACTTTTCTGAACATTAGCACAACACACCGCTTTCCCCCATCACATGCTGTATTTTTCATCAGTGTGGTGCACCCCGCTAGAGCCTACCCTTCCCCCACCTCCCCCTCGTTCCACCTCATTGCTCAATCCCGGCCTTTTTTCATCCAGTAAGTACAGCTCGTTCTCCCCTTTCACGGGGAGAATCTTGCCAAACCCGCATTAGTTGAGGGAGCCTTTTGAATGTTGCTTGGGCATCCACTAATTTTTGTGGGGCGATGCCGGCGAGGCTGTCCGTGACAGTACCCTTTGTGTGGCTGTTTCAAAGGGAAACCACTATTGAAAGGCAAACCAATATGGTGTTGTTTTCAAGAGAACGCACCAATTTGGGGGGATCACCCTATTTAGACGCAGACCCAAATGTGGTCAATTGACCCTTTTGCTCGGGGCTAGGGATGGTCATGAACTCATTACAATATATAGAACACTATTTCAAGGGTGCCTTGTCAGGGAACCATGATGCCCGTTTGGGAGTTTGACCACGCAAATGAGCAGCGCCGAATCACTTCAGTAGGTGGTTACTCGGTCTCATATATTTCTTTCTCGCCATGGTACAACCAACAAGTCAACGGGTTGACGCTCAAAAACAATGAGAGCTTCTCAAAAATCGACCCTCCCCAAAACAACGACGCAACCCTTTTGCTCCCCCCCGCAAAAAAAAAAGTGGCTTTTTGGTGCTCTTTTCCGGAGATTTCCGGGAGATCCACAACCCCTAAACCCTAAACCCTAAACCCTAAGCCCTAAACCCTAAACCCTACACCCCCTCTTGGCCCTATTGCTTTTTCCCGGAGATGGCCCACAGACGGCCCCATGGCCCATGGCCCATGGCGAAACCGATCCGAGGCCGCCACTATGGACCACAGCTGCGCCCTGGCGCTCCCGGCGCCGGAGCGCGCGGAGCAGCTGGACCGCTACGTGTCCGAAGGCGCGGAGAGATGCCGCGGGCCTCGTCTTCCTAAAGCGGCAAAAGCCCGTGGGTGGTACCCGTTTCAAGGGGTTACGGACTAGGGGAAAGCCAGATTTTGGTGGGATGCTTAGGGAAAGGTTGTGGGATGGTCAGGGTCTTTCCCCGAAAGCAAGGGGAAAACAAGGGGAAGGCAACCATCTTGGTGGTTCGGGAAAGCAAGGGGAAAGCCAGATGGTTTTGTGGTCTAAGGAAAAGATGGGAGTTTTAAGACTTTGAACCACCTCAAAGTGGTTGATGGACGGGAATCCCAAAAGTGATGTACACCAAAGGGTCCCTAGTACAGTTCTGCCAGGTGCGTCCTTCTTTTTGCTGGTTCTCAGCAGAGCGAGTCACCATCCGTCATGGCTTGATTTACGGGGATCTCTAGGTTCATTGCCAGATGTTTTACTGAGAACTAGCTAGGTTTTCGGGGACTGTCTGTATTCAGTTTTTTTGGGTTCGATCTCAGCGTCAGGCGTACTTGCCTCGTCAAGTCGTCAGATGGCGCAACAGCAACAAGCAGTGCAAACGAAGAAGCCAGCAGTGCGGAAGCCCCCAAGAGATGCTGGTTTGACTCTTCCAGGGGCATCGAGTTCAGCTTGCATTTGCGAGGATTAATTCATGATGCCCCACCTTGTCGGCACTGCGCGGTTTCAAAGGGAAACCAAAGGAACCAAAACAGAATGTGGACCCCCTGATTTTGGGTCAACAAACTTGTTGAGTCACTGTGGTGCATTGATAAAGCTGCCTACTACCTCACACAATGTCACGTGAGTTTTGTGTGCTTGGAAAGGAGCATCCTGCACTATTAATGGGATCAATCACCCTTCTACATCTACTCCTGCGAGCCTGCTCAGATTTGAGGCCGGTAGAAAGATCGAGCTTTGTTTTAAAAAAAATATCTGCTTGCCCAGATCTCGGCCAGCCATCTGTTCAGCAGGTGAAGAACCACTGCTGGTCAATTAGCCCTCACATAGGTTTCTACTTTAAGAACACCAAAATCCCCTTGGGCGCGTCTCACACCGGGGGGTTCTCCCGTGGACCAGTCTCCAAGGGTCCGGCTGGTTTTGAGAGACCAGCTGGCTCTGACTTTCTCACTTTCGAGAGTCCCTCACCACACGTGGCCCTCAACAGCAAACGAAGTACCCGGAGCCCCGGGCCCAGGCAACCAATTCCTTGAGGTTTAGATGCCATTCACAGGAGCCTCTTTTGGGAGACACTTTCTTGGTGTGTCAACTTGGGGAGGCAAAAGGGAAGGTCCTTGTGAGAATGGGAACAGAGGCTTGCCAGCGAGAGCGAAAGCCAGGTCTGTCTCACGCTTGCTCTTTTTGCGATGTTTGATCTAAATGGAAAGTCCGCAAAAGGCAGACAGCAAAGGAATATCCAGACATGCTCCGATTGAAGTTAGGGATTCCCGGACTTTAAGGTCTCGCCAGTGCCTAGCATGCCAGGAAATATTGTAATGTTGTCTTGGTGTTCTTCGATTCCAGCGTGCATCACTTGGCATTGGCCCAGCCTTTTGCGACATCTTACCCTTGGACCGAAGCCGGTGTGTCTTGAGGGAAGGATGCATCCAGGTGGACCTTGTGCGTGACCGCACTTCAGCAAAAATTGTGTGGCTGGAAGCGGTTGGTTCACTTGCAAATGGATTCCAACGCACTACATGTTGATTCTACCGGATTTGGTTGGCGGAGAGGATCGCCATAGGTGACAGGGAGAAAGTGGACCGCCATAGGTCAGCCATTTTGAGGACCACAAAGACTTAAGGTGGTGTGGCTTTTGGGCATACATCAACCACCTGAAGGCTTCAACTCTTTCATATCATACCAAGTAAAGGTTCGGATCGGAAGCGATGGGAACCTGTGTTCCCATGTCAGGCAGCTGCCTGCCGCGCGCCTGCTTGCGCAGCGCGGAAGGCGGCTCTTGCTGCCCAGGGGTGGATCGGCATTCTCCGGAAAAGGGTTTTGAGCCCAAGAATGGCTCTTGCATCTTGCCAAGGGATGTTAGGACTTTTAACTTTTCGCCAACTCATGGGTTTTCCGTATCAAACCACGAAAAGTTGAGCAGAAAGCAAGCGAGGGCGGCTTTCCCTGTGACCCCTTTCAAATTAAAGCGGTCCCATAAAGAGACACACCCTAGGTCCCCCAGTAGTGCCCTTCTCTCCCCTTTTGTGGGGGAGGGTTCCCCTGATAAAAATAGACTACAGAAAAAAAGGGGAAAAACGGTACCCTTATTCTAACCTCTCTACTGGAGGAGGACCTAGCACCCAGAAGTCAACTGTAGCAGCTTGTGCTAAAGCGCCTCATGCTGTCCTTCAGCGCCTGGCGGATACTTCGCTGCAGCTTCACTGTTTCAACTACGGCAATTTCAAAGAAATCTAGGCGTTCTGATAGTTTCAGGCGCTTGCGCAGAAAACACGGCGGATCCATGCAAAAAAGGGGTTAATGCCGAGAACCACCAGGAATTCCACGACACAAATATTCTCAGACGTGATTCTACACAGGCGTTTCTTTTATATAACCAACCACAAAGGGGTTCCCCCTCCAAAATACACCACATTTTCCCAGAAACATGTTTGTCCTTTTTCCGGGCGCCCGCTTTTTTGTGTCAGAGGAACAGACAAACAGTCCCTTCGCCATCGTTCAGGGCGCTTGGAAGCTTCCCCGGTGGAGCGGACCAACTCCGTGGGCGGCCTGGGGCGCCTAGGCTTCGCCTTCTGCGCCTCGACGTGAGCCTCTGCGGTTTGGAGGCATAAGTGTCCTTTTTGGTTGGTTTGATCGGAACATAGAGGGCGATTCCTGGTTTACCTGCTGGTTTAATCATCTACCAGGGCCATCTATTTTCACAAAAAGGACACCTATGGTTTTGACGGTTTTTCAGCTTGGTTAGAGAAACACATCGGAGAGCCCGGTGTGTGTGTGTGTGTGTGTGTTAGTGTTTCGGATGGTACCCTTTCCAGCTTGGTTTTGCGGGGAAACAAAAGGGAAAAGCGAAGTCCATTTTGGGATGGCTCTTTTTTGTGCTTGTTGGGATGGGTTTCCCTTCAAAATCTGCCAGCCCAAATAAAGGGGTCCTTTTTCTGCCACAGCAGTTGGGATGTTGACATGCATTCTGTTAAACTTGACACGCCACGTCATGTTACCATTCTCAAAGTCCTTCCAAGTCTATCATCTGCTGAAGATATTATTTCCTGCTTCCCTGTTGTTTTCGAAGGGAAGGGGTCATGACTGGTAAACGCGTCAAGATCATTGAACCAGGAAAGCGCCTAGACACAGTCAACATACTGGGCCCAGTCCACGATGAGTGATAATATATATATATATATATGTGGCCGCAATAGCTTGCGCTGTTAGTTGCAGGTCAGAGGCCGATGTTCGCGGCCCTAAGCCTTTCAGTCTAAGCCGAGTCATTCCGATTTGGATCGCATGATTTCTTTCCTTTTGCAGGGTACCGTTCTGCTGAACAGTGGAGAACGGTCATCGCAATCTCAATTTCAGAATTTGAGGTTGACATTTTAGCCTGACCGGACTGCTTCTTGGATAGATCTTCAAAATTGGGACTAACAGTGGCAACAGACCATGCAATATGCAAAGTCGCTCTGACTGTGACCACGCACAAGAACACCCACGCCTGTATGCATGCAACATCAGACTCAGCCCAGTTCTGGGGGTGATATTTAAAGGAGTTGAAAGGGACCTTGCTTCAAATGGAACCCAAAGCAACACTGACGACTGAAGGGGTGTCAGCCAAGGTCAAAGCTCGCCAGTGGACGAGGAGGCCAGTGAGTGTCTCAAGCTCTAAGGAACAAACGGCTATGTTAGTAGGACACCACCTCACAAGTGGTTGGCGGACGTGAATGCCCACCGATTTTTGATGTCCGCCAAAGGGTCTCCCGTTAAAGTTCACACCCACCCAAAAGAGAGAAGATAAGACATCCACACTTGGGTTTTGCATATTATGAGCAATGGTCAACAGTCATGTGACTTTTGCAACGTGGAAGAGCATGGCAATGGCAAGATGCAAACTGCATGTGTTGACACTGAAGTGGGAGTTGTGTGTATTGTTTTGTACGAACATTCGCACAGTGCGTTTTGCATCCTGGGCACCTGTCAACGCTGGGGTTGGTGACCACTCATTTTTTACCCCAAGCACAGGTCTCCTCACGTCGATTCTGTACGCATCACTCTACCAATAGAGCACTTACTTAACGCGGGCAACCAACAGATTATGTTCACACCACCACACGTAGGAATAGACGTATAACTTGCAGGATTTGACGGAACAGGTGTTGTTATCTTCAACTTACACCAGCCGCGTTTATTTTGAAGTTCCTGATTTTGGATTCTCATTTGGTGTGTTTTTCAAAAACGAAGCGAGCAAGCAAGCGACTCAGCGTCTGGTGATTCCAAAGGAAAAACACCTCGATCCCGCTGTTTTTTCTTTTTGAAATCACGCCCGGGGGTCCTGTTCTTTTTGAACTCCCGTCGGCTCCAGTCCTTTTTTTGGAACCACTGATTGCCTGGGGTGTCCCGTTGTTTGTTTGTTGAAATCACACCTGGGGGTCGCCGTGTTTTTGCTTCGGAAGTCACGCCGGGTCCTAGTGTTTTCTTTGTTTTACATCACGCCTGGGCGTGATTTCACCGGAGCCAAGCGTGACTTCAAAAGAAGAAAACGCCAGGCCCCAGAGGCGTGAATTCAACAAGAAAAGCGGAGCCCCAAGGCGTGAATTCAAAAGAAGAAAAAAAGCACCCCGGCCCACGGGCATGAATGCAGCAAAAACAAGCACCGCGACCCCAAGGTGATTTCAAACAAATAAACACTGGAACCCCCCGGGCGTGATTTCAATAAAAACACACACCGGGACCCTACGGCCTTGATTTCAAACAAAAAACACCGGGACCCCCCGCCTTTGCATGATCAAAAAACAAACAAACACTGGGACCCCCCAGCCCAGCCGTGATTTCAACTATATATATATACACAAAAAACAACAAAACACTGGGACCCCCCAGGGTTAGAATCAATATATGAGATTCCAAAAGCAAGCCGCTCGGAGCCAGGATTTGACCTCCCTGTGGATAATGCGAGGCGATTTGTTCCCGGGTAGTCTCTTATACATCTGCAAGACCTCACAACTGTAGCAGTTCATAGAGCCAACTTACATGTTAAAATGATACCAACCCACAACCACCTTCCTTTATTTGCAGAGGCAATTTGTTGGCTGCATCTCTGTGTGCATCTCTGCGCCAAGTGTATGTCCTTCCTTTATTTGTTGGATTCTTCCTTTTCGATGGGGGGCCCCACTGTGGATGAACGAAATCCTGCACCACCTAAAAACCCTGGAATGATGATTCCCCTGTAAATACCAACAAACAACTTGGTTCCCATGCTTCAAAGTAGCGCGAAATGGATTTTGTCCATCCACATTATGTTTGCTGGGCCTTGAAGTGAATCCGCTCATCGGTCAATCGCCTTCTGGGGGGGGTGAGGCGGACGGCCTGTCGCGCACCGTGTCTTTGCCGCCGGGGATGGCGCCTGGGCGGCCGCAGAAGCTTCTCGCTTGCAAATGCCCGGGCTTGGGCCGTGAGGTTGAGGACCGTTGAAGGGGTAAAGCAGGGTTTTGCCACCAACCCCAGATCAACCAGGTCTCTGGAAGGTTTGGCTAATCATAAATGAATCATCTGAATCATAAACGATTGCTGGTTGACCAAATATGAATTAGAATCCGACCATGGTGGTTGATGCCTGAGTTGGGCCAAGGTTTAGGCATGCCTCATGGGCTTTGTGGTTCATTTTTGGTCGACAGATTGGGGCAGCATTCTTTGGCCTTACTGAGGGATGCGCTCAGGGTGTCGTTGGGCCCAGGCAAGAGCGGAAGGATCAGTGGGGGCAGCGGCGGAGGGTATATGCAAATGGTTGCTGTTTGGGTCATCTGTTTGAAAAGGATAACAGCTTGTGCAACCCGCTGTTTGAGAGGTCACACGTGCAGGTGCACATGACTGTAGCAAGCATGAATTACGTGCAGTGTGCAGCTCCCTGTTTGAAGAGACCCCACAAGAGTTTTGGGAAACTTCCAAGGCCAAGCACGCGGAGGTGGCTGCTTCCCGCTTGGCCCATTTGTAAGCAACTGTTGGAAAGATGTGGGTATGTCTTCCTCTGTGTATCCCTTTTTAATCATTTTAAAGGGAGCCATCAGGAAACCCCCATTTGGGGGGGATCCAATTGTCCAGCACGGAATGCTTTGGCCCCACTGAGGCGACCAGCACCGGAGCCCATCCCCGCCATCAAGGAGGTGGAGGAGGATCAGGAGGAGAGCGGAAAAAAAACATAAGATCAGGGGCACAATTGCGAGGTTTGCCGCAATTGCCTGTGATGATGAGGATTCTTCAAGCTCAGCTAGCCCTCGAGCCTGTCTACAGGATCTGGGAAACTGGTTCCAGCACAAATCTCAGTCCCGATCGCGTGTTTGGGGCTTGATACCAGGTGCCTTGAACCCATGATCACATGCAGCTTGGAGCCACGAGTTGATGCGGGAATGTGCCTGGAGGCGGTCCATTGAGGGGTTGGCAACAGGATTTCCGAGGCGGTATGCGGCACACATGGTTGTTGGAATCTGAATTGGGAACTGGAGACTCATCAACAAGACATTGGCTTGGGCATTCCGAGGACAAGCTGAGTGCCTGATGTTCCCGATTTTTCACGTTTTCTTGGGGTCAGTTGCAGGCCAGACTTGGAGAATATCATATTATTTGATGGCTTCCCCAGAGACATCAACCGCAATGAGTTAATTTCAGGTGGGTCCAAATTGGGTCCAAGTTTGGCCCCATTGACGGGGAGGTACTGATACAAGGTGGGACCCCTCAAAACAGTGACCGTGTTCCTGTTCTTTTTCATTTCGGGCAGCAGTTGGAGCAGTTGGCACTGGGAATCAAGAAGCCAAGCATCATTTCGTGTCAAATCAAGCAAGGCCCGCGCTTTAGGATTGTCGAGCATGTGCCTTGGTCGAAAGTCTCCGTCGTTACTTGGAGGTGAGGGAAACACTGCCGCTCCTCGAGCCACATGTTCCTCCAAGCTTGCATTTGTGGCTATTTGTCAGGCCAAGTTTACTTGCTGGTGCTCAGTAGGGAATGCCCACGGATTGAAAGGGAATGAACCTAGGGATTCCCTTAGAGGAAGCCATACGGCATTGTTTACAGGGGTCATTCCCTCATTCTGAGATCAACATGAAGCTTATCTTTGGGAGCTTTCCCAAAGCGCCCCATGGCGGTGGGCTGAAGGTGAAAGGATCAAAACCAGCTCGGGAGTTCTCAAAGGTCACTGGCTGCGCAGGAGCTGCCGACGGCACTCTCTGTGGAAGCCTTGAAGAAGAACAGCTACGTGAAGTTCAAGGTGCCTTCGGAGGCCTTGGAAGGGGCTCTGCCCGACGAGGGTGGGGCCGAGTGCATGAAGGCATTGGCCATGGCTTATGCTTATGCAGAGATGGACCCCATTGATTTCGAGAGGAGCAGCCTTTCTTTTTGTGGACCAACCTCTGGTGGCAGGGGGTGTCCTTATCTGACTTCAGATGAAATCAGATGACCTTGGCTCAGTTTGGTTCTAATCAGTTCCAAAGGGTTTGGGTTTCCTTCATTTGTCCGCTTAACCAGCAACAATTGATCACTTTTGGCAGGGAGTCTAAGAGCCTTGTATTAAAGGAACATACTCTTAGAGATCAACCCCCCAGTGTCGAAAGTGCCCTGGTTTGCGATCTACCCGAAAGCAGCAGATCGGGACTGTGGATTGCGGCCTTTCGAGTCCTGGTTCTCCAGGGGAAAAACAGGTTTTTTGAATCGGATCCCCTGAAAGCAGAAGACCTGCAGATCCAATTCATAGACCCTGTTCCCCACCCCCACCCCCCCCCTTGGGTTTTCGGTGTTTTGGGCATGAATCGGAAGATCGAACACCAGCACCCCCCAATTGCCTTTTCCCATGTCCAAAATCCCAAGTAGTACTGTCCACAAAAGAAGCAAGCAGTGCTTGGGGGTGCTGGTACTTGGGTCGGCCAAGTTAGCAAGTTGTTGGTAACCGAGGTTATAACCCACTAATAAGTCCCTGCAAGGTTAGCCCTGTTTCTAGTGGGTTGGAACCCAAGTGGCTCACCACTTTCCAACTTGGCGAATTGAACATCCAAGTCAGCAGTGATCCGAAAGGTCACGGGATGATTCCCCATTCTTTTCAAGCATCGTTCTTTTCAAAAACCGGTCGCTGTTTCCCCAGGGTTTTGGGTGTTTTTGTAGAAAGAAGGATGCCCGGAAAGACTGGAAATGGAAAGTACCCCTTGCAGAAAGAAGGATGCCTGGAAAGACTGGGGAAGCTACCCCTAGAACCCTTCGGCTGCTCCAACCGAAGGAAACTCTCCTCGCTTGGAAGCGACTCGCCCGCAGCGCGCGTCAGGCGGGGTGCGAAGTGGTGCTGCTGAAGCCGCTGGTGGTGCCGGGTGTCGCCTCCCGGGCCTTCTCCATACTCAGCCCTGGGGACCTGCTGGAGATGGTGAGGTGGGGGCAACGATCCGATCGCTCAAAGCTGCTTTTAGTTGCGTGCATTTTGCCAAGGGATGCTAGGACTTGAACTGTTTGCCAACTAATGGGGTTTCCGTATTAAATCACTAAAAGTTAAACTTTGAGCAGGGGGAGCAGAAAGCAACCGCGTTTAGTTGCGTGATTTCTGGTTGTGTGGTGGTTTTCAGTTGTTGTTTTTTTGTCGTGTGTTGGTTTTGTTGTTGTTTAAACGGTGTTTGTTGGTATAGTTGTCGGTTTGCTCTTGATCTCCCTTTAAATGAGGATGCAAAGTGAGGATGCCATAGCAGTTTTATGGCAGACGAGGGACCCTACCAACCCCACAAAATCAAACAACTTAGTTGGCCCTTATTGGGCCTTTAAGCCACTTTTCAACCCTTATGCGTTGTGAGGGGGGTTGGGGTGGTGGTAGGGTTGACGCCCTAAATAGTGCAAGTGGCACACTGAACCACAACACTATGGCAATTCACGGTAAATTCGAGGGTTCCTTGTTCCTGGCATCCTTTGTAGCATCTCTGAAAAGGAGTTTGATCTAAAGATTTTCCTGTCACACCCTCAAATTACACCCCAACTGTTTTTCCCCAAATCCGAAATCAACCAAAAGATCCAGGTGTTATTTGAAGAAGGCCAAGCATCGGGTGATTTTTGGGGCGTACTCCCGGTGTATTTGACCTCAGGTCGGCCAAGGCGTCCGGCGAGTGGCGGGAGACCAGCCGATCTCTCTGCGCGGTGCTGCGATGTCCCAGCGTGCCTTGACTTCGAGGGGCGATCGGGTACCTCACGCAAATACGTAAATGGTTACTAAGCCCGGTTGCCCACTGAACGGAGACTTCTAACCATGGTAAGTGGGTTAATTACAAACAGGCTTGCTAGCCACCTACCCAGTGCAATGCTCCTTTAAGTGGGGTAAAATTATCCCGTGCCGTTTCGTCCAGGGTTCCTCAACTTGCTGGTGCGATAGGTAGGGAATGACCGAGACCTGGTGGTGGGAATGAATCGTTTGGGATTCCCTCAAAGGAACCATAGGTGATTCCCTCATTCCCTGCTGAGAACCTGCAAGTTCGAGTTAGGTCCCGAAAGCTCTTGGTGCTTTCGATTCATGGAGATTGCTTGAAAGACAACTCCCAAACAAGCGGTTGGCAACCTTTATGTTGAGTCATCCCTAAAGGGTTCGCATGGCGAATCTTTCTTCGGCGAGTTCTAAATAGGGTGATTATCCACTTGACAGGGCTGGTTATGCACGTCCTGTTTCAGGGCTCCCTGGATATCACCTTGTTCGCTACCACGTTTTTGGAGAAATATCGTGAACCCCGTGTTTTGTTCTCATTGGCGGTTTCCTTTGAAGTCAACATGAACAAATGTATTTTCATATCCCATGTCCTGTGGGCAAGCAAGGCATATGTATGTTTCGCTCTACGTTGCAACAACCGGACACGACGAACCCTTTTTGCCGCTTGCCAATAGCAGTGTCAGTTGGGGTAGCTATCGAACACGGTGAACTAACATCAACTTGAGATTCATGCTTACTGCAGCCAACGTGCGCGTTTAGAAATTCCCTGTGCCCGGGATCTCAACCAAAGTTCTTAGGCTTTGTAGTTCAGTATGCACTACGCTTGTGACACTTTTGAATGCGCAAATACAGGGTTCCTTCCATGCCATGGTATCGGACCATTCGCGGGCAAGAGCCTCAGCTGTATTTCTGGTTGGACACTTTTGGACCCTGCAGATCGGGCCATTGGAAATCCGACTTTGGGCAAAAGGGTCCCTTGCCCTCAGAGACACAACTGAGTAAAGTATTTGAACGTGGCCACAACTAGTCCCATCCCAGCACCCAACAAGCAAAGTACTCGAAGCGATACCGTTAAGTAAAGCCACCCTAGCCACACTCTCCGGTCGCGCCTTGTCAGGTGCTGAATGCCTCCTTCCACTTCGTGGGCATGCCAGGGCCGCATCTGGACAGCGAGGCCATTGGCCGTTGCGTTGGGTCCTTGGCCGGTTTTGCAAAAGGGTGTCTTTTTGTTGTAATGACCCTTGACAGGTTTTTTGGTGTTTATGCCTATAACTTTTTACAAGCTTATGTTTACCGCATTTTCACAGGTTTTATACGTGTCCTTCATTTGTCTTCTTTTTCTTGTGACTACTCTCCTGCAAATGAACCTGGAAATCTCAGTCAGAGGTCCCCCAACCGGAGTCTGCGGCGCCCAATGGAACAGTGGAACACACACTTGGCTGTGGCTCAGAATTAAACAGGAGGGGTTACGCAGGTTTTGGTCCATGTTTTCACTTACCAGGGTTGATTTTGGTACCGGTTTTGTGAGCCACAGCCACTCAGGTTTGGTGGTGGGTTTCGGCGGTGGTGAAGCTCTGGTTTGCACTTGACATCTGACCACTGGGCCAGTCAGAGGGACTTCAACTCTGTGTATCTTATCTCGAGAGATTTCGCGCAGGTCAGATTCATTCTTGACGACCCCTAGGGGAGGCAGACTCAGGCATGTATATATATATATATATATATATTAATTCCAAAAACGGATGCCCTGCGCTTGAGCGCATCATGCCATTTCAGCTTGCTGCTGGAGTTGGGGTGGCGGCAGCATAATTCCTCGCAGTCTCGTGGCAAAGTCCAGCTGAATTCATTGGGCGGGCGGGCGTCTCCCAAAGCAAAAGCACTCTAACATTTTACATAGGGATGAACAAGGTGTTTAACAAATGCCAAGTGTCCGTTGTCAGCCATCCCTGCGCTTTCCGTTACCTGTGAATACTGTGGATGGACGAAATCCTGCACCACCCAAGAAGCCCAAAAAATGATGATTCCCCTGTAAGTATCAACGAACAATGGTTTCCCATGTTTCCACGTGGTGCGAAATGGATTTTGTCCATCCACAGTGGGCAAGCTTGTGGACCTGTCTTCAAGCCCCCGCTCTACCTGTCGGGCTGTTTCTCCAGGCGCTGCACCAGGCGCTGGAGTTGATGTCAGAGGCGCCTTTGGAGGTCCACGACGCGGCCGGGGACCGTCGAGCCGACGGTTCGGGGAGGGCGCTTCGGGGCACCAAACGGGGCAGACTGCGCCCCGTCTTCAGGTCAGGGAGGGGGGAGTTAAGGCTGAACAATATGTTTCTACGCTCGGGAAAAGGGGCGTTTGTTGGTTGCCACTTTCTGTACCAGGGCTGAACCTCCAAGACGGTTAGAGTACCGGGAGTCAAGCACTTTGGTATCACGAGGGTTGTTTTTCACAACGGCAGGGTTTTGGAGTGAGAGACGGTGAGCCCCAAAAACTCCAGCCGTTTAAGCCACTTGTTGTTTGTCTTTGACAATGGGAAGATTGCTAAAACCCAGGCCAGGGAACTGATTGACGAATCAGATTGCCTGTGGCCTAGGGCGTGCAGCTATGAAGAGGCCCTGGTTTTCTCGGAAGATTTTCCCAAGTCAAGCGGCAGAAATCCTCAGAAGCCGCTGTGACACATGGCTGCTTGATGGGCCCCCGATCTGTTTGCGCAGGTGCATGCCATTTAGCAAGAAGGTAATCACCATACTGGGCTTTGTCCCCTTGAAACATAGAATCCTAACCTACTTGCTAGGCCCGTTGATTTAATTTCGGGGTGTTGTGAAAATTAGAACCTGGCCCGTTATGTCTTTGGAACCTCTTTGACAAGCTGAACAAAATACAACAAATGTGTCAAGGGAATCACACACGCCTTATTTCCCTGGCATCCTTACGTGCCCCAGACATCCACTGATGACCCATTGATAGGGAATCCGCTTCGCACCAGTTGGGATAGGTGGTTTATCCATGTTGATCCTATCCATCCATCGATCATCAATCCCACTAAGGTGCATGGATGGATGGACGGACGGACGGACGGACGGATGGACGGACGGATGGATGGCGGTTTACTCCACCAAGGTTTCATCCATCCATCCATCCCGGCCGATCGATTTCGGATAGGTCCTGGATGCAGCGGAGGCGGGGCTCAAGGAGTTCACTGCCAAAGAGGCGCGGGCCATGGCAACGGACGGATGCGGCTGCGGGGGATCGGTTCGGTTCGGGGAGTGGCTCCGTTTTGGAGTTGGTGCCCTCTTTGGTGTTGGTCCGAAGGGAAACCCAAAGGAGACCAACCATTTTGGAGGGGTCGATTTTGAGACACCCACGGAATGGCTATTGCAACTAGCCCTTTCTGTGATAAACACAGGCAGTTCATGCGACAATTGCATTGTGAAATTTGGATGTATTTACCTCCACGGAAAGTGGCAACCCAATACCCCACAGTCTACATTTGTTCTACAGTAGGCGCGTATCGATGTTGCCAGTTCATTCTTGGTTGCGGGCCCTGACCACGGTCCAAAGGTACTTCCAACCCATTCAGGGCAATTGACGGCGATCTCGCAAAGGTTTAATTGCGGGTTCTTTGGGTGCTTGAGTTCAGGTTAGTGAGGTTAATTCCGGGGAGCCTTCTTTTCGGGAATGGCCCACCATCCAAGGAATTTGGGTGGTTTCTGCAACGAATTTTGTGTGAACATGCTTTTGGATCCACCTGCCCAGATAAGCCGACGCAGACCGTTTGAGCTTGGGTCCTGTTTCATCGAATTGCAATCTTGGCTAACATGAAGTGTTATCATTGTGGCAAGACCAGAAGTAGATGCGTTTCAATACTCAACCTGTTGCGTGCTCCAAGTTCAGTGTCACAAAAGATAGCCCACTGCGGAAGCGAATACTTTGCACTGCCGGATTCGCTGGTGTCGACAAGCTTTGGGGGGAGTCCATCATTCTATGTAGGACTCAGGCGATGTCTATCAGTCCAATTTGTTGTTCAGGCTTTGACATTCCAAAGAGCATCGGCCCGCTGTGCGGAACATGTTTGCACACATGACGCGGCAAGAACAACGTAGGCCGAAAAGCTCACATGTAACCTAGGCGTGTGCCTGCTTTGTACGTGTCAGACACCCTTGTAGCTTAGCGGCGTTACGAATAACTCCTGAGTCAGACAAAGAAAAACATGTGGCTGTGTCTCTCAATATCACACCACCCCAAAACGGGTGTTTTCCTTTGGTTTCCCTTGAAAACACCCTCTGGACATCAGAATTCAGTGGGCATTTACGTCCATTTGGGAGGTGGCTCCCTTCTAAAATTCATAGCCGTTTGGATGTGCATTTTCTTTA
This sequence comes from Effrenium voratum, assembly GCA_963377175.1. Lineage (NCBI taxonomy): Eukaryota > Dinophyceae > Suessiales > Symbiodiniaceae > Effrenium > Effrenium voratum. Next base: position 991,575 of record CAUJNA010001347.1, on the reverse strand, counting down.
GGGTACCCATTTCCGGGTTGGTTTGAAGGCAAGCTAAAAGGACAACAACCATCTGCGATTGCGAGTGGTTCCTCATTCAATTTCATGGGCATACCATGGATGAACGAAATCCATTCGCATCACTTGGAATCCAGTGTTGCAACCCTTCCTGGATCGCCAGCTGCTGCTTTTTTCCATGCACGTTCCGCCCAAAACCGGCAACAGTGACTGAAGAAAGCAGCAACTTGGCTATCTATAGGTTGTTTCTCGGTATTTATCAGGTAAATCGAATCAGACGGGTTTCTGACCGGTGCGACAAAAATCGCGGATTTCGTCGCTCGAGAGGTGCGCAGCTGCCCCCGAAGCCGGGAACAGCTGCGGGGCCTTCTGACGCGCGGCTTTTGGGTTTTGGGGTCACTTGGGATTGGCCCAACTCACTTTTTTCTCTGGTTTCCCTATTGGTCTTCGTGGGCGCCTGCAGGCGCCAGGGGATCAACAAGCAGTGCAACCAAACCGAATCGACCTGAAAGGACCTTGTGTGCTTTTTGGTCCTCAACAGATGAAATGAGGTCTCAGCCCAGATCTCCGGCTCCGCGCTGGTCCGCGGCAACCCTCCTCGGAACCCTCCTCGGACCTTCTCGGAGCCGCGTCCCAGCGACCCTCGTGAAACCCTTCCGGAACGTTTGTTTGTGAAAGCAGCTGTTCCAGACAGCGAGTGCCTAGAGGAAGAGGGGAAGCAAACAAGAAAAGGACTCCTTGTCTGTGGTGGCGCACTTGGCAGCTGGTGTTCTCCCCGCAAAAGGCTCACTTGAGCAGCGAACTCCTTGTTCCACTTTACTGCGCAGAATTGGGGGGTGTTGTTTATGATGGGTTTCAAGAGGGCACCACAAGAATACATTATCAATTCTGTGAGGACATGATCAGGTCCGTGACACTCCGGTTTTGACGCGGCTCACAGCATAGCGCAGCAGGTTTGTCTCTATATCGCGAGAACCTCTGAAACGGATGTGTTGTTTGATTTCCGTTGCAGCATTAATTGAATATCAAAATCATAGACAAAATGCATCCTGACACGAGGATCTACCTCTTGCTCCCGCAGTTGCGGAACACGAAATTTGCGCCTCGGCAGCTGGTTTGTAAAACTGAATCAGGCCAGGAGGTATTGCCAAGTTCAAAAAGGACAAATCTTCTCTGTCGATGGCATTCCCCTTTTTGGGGTGCTTTCATAGGACACCTGAAAGAGACCAACACCTCCTGTATTTGGAGAAACGCACGGTTGCTGGGAATCATCGGGCCCAATGGTTTTTCCTCCGCTCACAGCACTGCAGCTTCCGCTTGAAAGCACGCCACCACCCCGGTCCTACCACTTAGGTCGTCCTCATAGGAGGGCCCTGGGCCCTAGGTACTGTTTGCCAATGGGTTCCTAGGGCACAGGTACCTAGGCTCCTCCACATCCGGGATTGCTTTAGATCCCCGAACTCCGAGCCAATATAAACAGTTTCCCACCGAACGAAGCCATATATCTAACCATGCCTTTTTTGGGCACGGAACCAACCAGGCCCTCATCCCCAGTCTTCAATTCTCCCTGATGTGCTTCATTTATATACATTGCAATCGCTTCTCGCCATTGACTTTTTGCGTTCTCATGTTCAATCAGAACTGAGCCTTGTTTTGCTTTCTCCCCCTCAGACAAACATGTACGAAACGAACCCCGTGTTTGGGCTCCATGTGAAAATGCAGACTCTTGCGTTGGTTGTGAAAACTCCTTCCATACACTGGCCAGACAAAAGCAGCGCTTCTTAAAGGTCTGAGCGCTTACAGGGCAGTAGACATGAACATGTCATTTCGAACTCAATGCAACACCCCTGCTGTAACGCACTGTCCAGACAAAAGTTGCGCTTCTTAAAGGTCAGGGCGATTACAACCCTTTCCCCCTGAAATCCTTCAGGAAGAGACCTGCAGGTTTTTGGATCCGGGAAGCCGTTTATCATTATAAACTTAAAACGGTGTGATAATTGACCGTCCCACGCCTGACGCACAAAACCCAACAGTGTCTTTTCAACACAGCCAAGAAGCACAAGTATTTTCTCTGACTGAAGTAAACTGCTCCTACCAACTCGCCCCCAAAGCCATACAACCCCCATCGGGCCAAAAATAACTGACCCCCCCAAAAACAAAACATACACACACAAACAAACACATAGGAAAAGCATATATATATATATATATGTATGTACTTGGTGGCTCCCAGCCATCCCCTTAGCTTTTTAGCCTTTTAGTGTTTAGTGGTAGTTTCCATTTAACCCACTAACAGTTCTCAACCTTTCGCGGGGGGATCAGAAAACGGGCAGCCCAGTATACATAAACGCACCAAGCCAGCGAGGTGCAGAACCGACGCCACGCCATCCTATCGCACCTGGCCCTCGCCGTGGCCATGATGCGCCCAGCGGACCGCCGTCCCTCGGACTGGCGGGCGGGCGGGGCTTTGCGACGTGGGACCCAAATTGGGGACCTTAACTCAGTTGTTCAGTGGCTCGCTTTTTCCATTTTTTTTGGTGGCTGCCCCACTAAAATGGTCTTCCCAAAAAAGGGTTCCCATTTTTTCCCAGGGTCACTGAACAACTGAGTTAAATGGGCGGTTTCCCCTCGGTTTTCGTCAAAATTGGGTTTTGGACCCTCTGAACTGGGCTTGAGTTTTGAAAGGTTTCCCAAGACCATCGCAGAAAGGGACACCCAAATAGCCCATAGCACCAAAGAGGCAGCTGATCTTTCAGATACCCTCCCTCAGATGCTATGTTTGTGGGAGGAAGGACATTTCTGTCATTTTCACAAAATGAAGCCAAAGGACACACGGCAAAAGCAGCCGGGGTCCAAGAAGCTCAGTTCACAGTGCAAAAGAGTACCTCCCAGCCGCGAAGCATCAGCTTTCCACACAAGCTTCGTCAACCTGCAATGCATCAAAGTGCTTATACGCATGATTCCTGGAACTTTTCGAGTCATGTTGCTTTTTTGGAGGGGACTCCAAAAGGAAGCCGCTGAGTTTGGGGCTCCATCATGTCCAGTTTGACGGCAGGCGTGTTGATGGACTTGCTGGTGGCGGAAATGCCCCAAGCCTTCATCCTGAAGAAGGCGGTGGTGTGCCCGGGCCCGCACAGTGGGAAACATATATCGCAAAGATTTCCCTCCCGCGGCACCCTGGACGAACCCCACACTAGACACATCTCCCTTTTTCCCCTGATTGAGTTTTTCTCGCGGGAGTATGGTCTAGGGGTTTGGTGTGGCGTGGTAGTGAATCCTCGAAAATTTGAACAATGGTTGAAAGCTAAGCTCGCTGTCATGAACTTTGTGTCTGTATCATGCGCTTGGGACCGATGACGACGGCTCCCAGCACAAAAGTGCGAGTGGGGAAATCCACAGCTACTGATTGGAGCGCGACCCGCGCCATTTGCGGCATTGCGAGTTCTTGAAAGGAAACATACACATAGAGCCCTCTTCACCTACGGCGGGCTGGTCAATTCCAAGCACCTGGGACTCAGCAAAGAAACAAAGAACCGAGGCCTGCGGTGCGCCTCTTCTTGAATGAGCGGGTGCGCACGGTGTCCTCCAGAAAAGCCCTAGATGATCCCGGCACCTGGGCTGCATCCCGCTGGGAAATACTGAACAGCTTCAACGCCCGGTAGTTTGGATTTGTTTTTGCAAGCAGTCATTGTTGATGGGGTTTCATCCATACCACCTGGTTTAGGATTTTGTCCACTAGGGAACCCCCTGTTGAAATGAACTGCGATTTAGAAGCCCCTGCTTAACCCCGGACTACCCCTGACTTTCCCCCTTGATGAAGCCCTAACTGTTTTAATGATTGTTTACCCCTGATCAGTCGCCCAAGGTCGGCAGCGAAAGCCCACATGCTGGGAGTACGCTGGGGGTCCTTCTAAAGCCAGACCTCCCCGGCCCTCTCCGGCCGTCTCCTGTAGGCCGTGCTGTTTGGTCAACAGAACTGAAATTGGAAAGTGAAATGGAGTTCCGTTGGTTATTCGTTGTGTCGTTTATTTGTCAGTGCTGGAGAGGGCAATGATTAGTGATTGGCTTCTTGCATCATGGCAAACAGTCCCCTTTGTCCCCCTGAGGTTGCATTTGTGGGGAAGCTGAAGCCCATTCTGGTTGCGCTTTGGATCTCAAGACAGGACCCCCTATATAGGTGGTTTCTGCTGGATTCCCCGTCAAACAACCCCAGAAAGGGTACCAAGGCACAAAACAGAGCCACACCCATCTTTTCCAGGCAAAGCCCTAGCGAAGATTACTCTCAACACCCTTTAGAGTGCTCAACATGGTCTGTCAACGGCCATGTGACCATGAAGGATAATTCCTTTGCAAAGGGCCAGGCGAAGTCCGTGAACTCAGTTTTAGAGTGTCCTTTTAAAGATATCACTTGAACGAACCCAACCCTTTCTCCAACAAACATGGAAGCCAACACGAGGGTTCTGGACCTATTTTCAAATTTGAACCTTGCCACCTTGTCTGCTTCCATAGTGTGGGAAGAAAGTACCCCACGGAAGCGCATGATTGAGTGCTGGAGATTCGGATTGGCAGAAAGAGGGGGCTTCTCCAAATCGAGATTCTGAGTATTGACTGTTGGAAACAGGGTGCCAATACTCACTCCCTGAGTTCCTCTACTTTGCTCACTTTTTGGGAAGACCCTTTTCAACAGACCAGTGTGCCAATCGACCTCTTGTATAGAAATTCCTTGTCCTGTTTGCAAAGTTCCTCTCAGAGCCATGACCTTGAGAGACCGGCCAGTTCACTCGAGAATTCGCTGAGGCCTTTGGCACGCGGCGCTGCTGATGCAGCTCTTGTTTCTGGCCAACGAGCAGCTACGGGAGGACCAGCGTGCAGAGTTCGGGACCCGGCCGGTGATTTGGTTGGGTCAAGGGACGGACAAGTGAGGGGGGTTCCAGGAAAAACCTATATGGGTGTGGCTCAAAATTAGAGAGCTGGGGTTACGCGGGTTTTAGTCTTTGGATCCATTTACCCAGGTGCCATTTTGGTACATGTTTTTGAGCCACAGCCATATAAACAGTGTCGCACAGATTTCCATCCCATGCCCTTGCTCACCAAACCCCCTTCCCTAAACAGGGGCCGTTTTGCATGTAGGCATAGCTGGCAATTTATTCGGGGCAATCGCTCTACCGGGAGTGGTGCCTCGTAGCAACAGATTGTATGAGCCGGGAGTTCTCCTCCGAATTTGGCGCAAAAAAAATCTAAACGTAGTATGCCTTTTGGCTCACTTTCAGAGAGCATTGCTTGGCTGGCTAGGAAGCCAACTGAAAAAAGCAGAGCCATTTGGTTGATGTGGCAAAGGTATGGATCCCTTTGTTATTTCATTTATTGTCAGGCCAGCACAAAGCCGGAGCTTGTGTTGAAGCCCGATGTTGCCCAGGAACAATGGGTTCGCCAGTCGTTGCCTGCAGCAGGATCCTATTTTGTGGGATAGTTTTGACGAACTTGCTTGGGCCCATTTCCTCTTCAAACAAAGTTCCGACCCTTGAGCTGGAATCGCTGTTGCGCCAAAACCATGTTGTTCCTAAGGTTTGGGAGCCTTTTGAAGGGAGGATTTTGCGTAGGCCCAAGTTAGTTTGAGGGCTCGAATGCCCGTTCAGAGGGTCCAATTCCAATTTTTAGTGGGCTCCAATTTTGGAAAGACCGGTAGTTGAGTCTGGTGGGTAGATTTGCGACAGCCTCCGCTTAGAAGGGCCAATCGTGCTTTGTTGGCCACCCCCATTCCACGGCCCAACCACGTGCGCCTGGGTAGGTGCCACTACAATACTCCACGCAAACACATGGTGGGTACATCATGGTACATCAATGGTGTATAAACACATGAGCGACGGATAGTATCACTCGGGTGTCGGTTTTGGGTGGCCAGGGGGTTTGCAGGCATCGATTTCAGGTCATACTGTGGATGCACCAAATCCTGCACCACTTTGAATCCACAGGAAACCATCATTTGTTGGTATTTACAGGGGAATCATCCCTCCAGGATTTCTCAGATGGTGCAGAATTTGTTCCACCCACAGTATTGTCGGGCATTGATATATATATATATATATACACATGTACACATATATATATATATATATATAGTATATATATATGTATAGGGATATCAACACACCAGATCACCCCGACTCATCCAACCTCAGGCTGCAGAACTTGAGCAGTGATGCTTCTGGGCTGCGCAGCCGATTCCTGGGGCCAGAGGCAGGGTACGGGCAAAATTGGCATCAAGGGAACAACCCTTTGAAACGACTAATGTTGACCTCGGATTGATAAACCCCTGTTTATTAATATGGGGGTGTCCCTGGTTTTAGTGGGGATTCATCACTGGAGGGGAACACCCCCATGTTAATAAACCGGGGTGGATTAATCCGAGTTCAACATGAAAGGTCTGGAGGTGGACCCAACCAATCCCAACTCGTGGCGATGGGTGTGGATATTCTCCGAGGACTTCCAGATGACGTCGCTGGACGTCACTCGGCCGCAATTCGTTCGGGTCGTGGAGCCTTAGCCCGCGGTGTTTTTTTGCGGGAACCTGGGCTTCTTATTTTGGGTGGAGCCTCCGTATGGCTGAAGGTCAGAGGCAAGCCGTTCTCAGTCTGGGGGTGATCCTCGATTTCGAGACAAGCCCATATGGGAACGAGCCCCTGGCAACCAAGGGATCCTTGTTGGTGGCTGAGAATGAGACGAGCTTTTTTGGACATCCGGGTCTGCTCGCTTGTTCTCGTTGTTACTCCGTTCACGGAAGCTTGGTTGAGGGCTGGCTGACAGCCAGGGCTTATGGGCTGCAGCCCCAGGATGTTCCATATGTCAAGACGTCTCAATTGATATTTGCGGCTTCAGGATCGCACTGTCAACTCAGCGTCAACTCGCGGGTCCGCGTTGCGAGATGTCTAGTACTTTGCCAAAGGCCATGTGGGCATCAAGGTCCTTGGTTTGGCTGTGAGCCTTGGAGCGAGCCAGGTGTTTGATGGAAGTTCCTTCTTGTTTGCAGGGATTCAGCTAGTCGCAATGGGAAGCCCTGGTTAATGAAGCACCTGTTGATTCCCCTGATCTACCAGTTTGATGGATCAACAATTAACCCGTTTCAAGCATTTTGTGCTTTGCCTTCTCAGGAGGAGACCATCCCACCTATGGTGGCGTTTCAACAGCTCACGCAAGTGTCCGGCTTGGGCATGGGCGTGGTCTCCCCCTCTGCGACGGCCTAAGCCAACGTGTTCCGTGCACATTCTCCGGAGGGACCCTTGGACCAATTTCCCCTGAAAGCTCGAGGTACCCGAGCTCCAATCATTTGCCTTGCTGCTCAAAGGCTTGTGCATGCTGACTTTTAGTTCAGAATCGCTGGGAGTCATCCAGTTGGACTCCCCTGATGTTTGATCCTATCGCGGGCATCCACGAAATGAAGTCGAAACCGACAGGGGCCATGGTGGGTCCGCTTCATGCTGACAGGGATTGTCGCTTCAGAAAGGCGCCCGTTTGTCGCAGCTGCCTCATGAAAAGCTGCAGTCTGTGTGTTTTGGACCTTGACTTGGCTGTTGCTGGCCTGGGAACGCAAGCAGATTGCTAGGCTTCAGAGTCGAACCGTTGGGATCTCAAGTTTCGGAGTCTCAACGGGCATTGATTGACTCTTCAGGAGAACCTGTTTCAACTTCAACGTCGTCTCCAACTTGAAGCAGTCAACATGTTGACACATGAGCCAAATCACCCAACATCACCCGAAATGAACCCCAGGACCGTCCACGTCCTGTTGGAATTCCTGTCAGAGGATATGTTGGGGCCAGATTTCCGTGACATGAGTACCAAACATGAAACCTTTTGGTTCACGATGCTTGTCCTTGTTGGGTTGTTGTAATTGAGGATGAGTGGGCCTCCAAATGCTTCACCTAGCCCTAGCCGACAAACTGCAAACAAGTATGTCAGTATATCCATTGATTGCAGCTACGACTATCCACATCTCTGGTTGAGGACAGCTTGCTTGAGTCGAAATAATGTCGAGTCGAGTTGAAACGGGACAAGTCTGACGCCTTGTGGGAGTCAGATCAGCTATTTATACATTGACCTCGCAAGGGGGGCTCCGTTTCTTTTCTCGTTCCACAGATTTTGGGTGGTTTGCCCAGCCTCAAGCAAAAATACAGGCTCCCAAAAAGGAAAATCGCATGAACAACGGAGGTGCTACCCGGGTCTCGGTTTCGGGCGGTCCTCCACCGGTTTCTGGTGGCGCTTCGAGGCCCAGTCCTTGCCATCGCCCTCAGAGGTGGCCTTCGGAAAGGACTTCGCCAGATTTCGTGGGTGGTTGCGAAATCCGTTTCGCACCACCGTTCAGAAACCCTGGTTGCGGATGATTTCCCATATAAATAGCAACAAAAGCTCATGGTTTCAAGCATGGTTTCATGCGTTTCAAGGTTTCACCACCCAAGATCTCCAAAAACTATGAAAGAATCTGGGTGAAGCTATGGAACCTGTGGATGGTTGCGGGGTTTCGGATAAAACGCATGAAACCATGGTCGAAACAGATGTTGAAACCACTGGGGAATCGAACTGCAGGGCTTCATGTGCAAGATTTCGTCCATCATGGCCTGGATGATTGCACGGAATGACACCATAGGTTGAAACCCATGAGCGTTTGTTGCTATTTATAGGGGAAATCATCCGCAACCAGGGTTTCCGAACGGTGCGAAATAGAGTTCGTCCATCCGCATTTCGTGAGTCCCAAAGCCAGCCAACTCACAAGAGGCGATCCATTTTATAGGAGGTCTGTTTCGGAGATGCGTCTTTCAATGACACCAAACACCAACCCACCGGAGGGTTTCCCCAAGTTGGAGACAAACCTTGGCCCAACCCACAGGACTCCGTGGCCAATCCGGACACGACCTGGCTACCGCAGGGGGCCCAAGTGGCTGGTGCCACGGCACAGCAGAGCTGAGTTACCGGGATTAACACAAAAAGTTCCCTTGGATCTTTTAGTTGAACACTGGGATTTTCCCATACCAGGCTGGATTTTCTGGCTCACCCACTCTGAGTCCAACAGGCTTCGGGTCATGGTCCCTGTAGCATTGACGCGTTCGGCGTAGGAAGGACAGAGCAAATTCCAAATTCCCCTCAGCTTGCACTCCTTTGCCAACAGTACAGCCGGACTTGAAAAGTGCTGGACATCTGGAAAAGGCGGCAGAGAGCTTGATTCCTTTCAAGTCAAGTGAAGCCAGAAGAAATGGGTACCCTCCCACCCAGCCAGCTTTCTGTGAAGGGAGCCTCCGCCGCATATACAGCAAGCAGTTTAGCAGAGGATTCGGGCTGCAACAAGCAGCTGACGAATTTCCAGCGCATGCAGGGGTCGAAACACTATGATTTGGTCCACATTTCGTCAAGCTTCCACAGGGAGTTAACTTTGTATTTCCCTTGTATTTCCGGTCCTTTGGGCAAGTGAGCCTCTTGGTTGCGCTAACTTTGACCGGTTTCTTCTCATCGCCCGTTCAGCCATTCTCGGCGCAGGCCGGCCTGTTGCGTGCTGCTGGTGCACCGGAACCTGGTGCCGGTGGCATTCAAGCAGAAGGTGCTGCAGGCGTGGCTTTCCAGCACCCCGGTGGCTGGAGAGCCGCCGGATCCGCATTGACCCAACGCCCTTTGTGACAAAGGCGACAACTTCCCTTCTCGGGGAATCCCCCTGACCGGGTTCTTCAGGTGGGTTTCTGATCCGATCCCGAGGGAGCCGGGCAAGGAAGTCATACGAAGATGTGAGTAGAACTACTCAGCCCCTTGGTGGGAGCGGTCCTTTCAGGAAATCTGCAAGCTCTCATCATTTAACTGCGACAAAGCCCCGAACACAGCTGCTTTGCAATTGTAAAATGCAGTTCAGGCAACCTTAGGAGGCGTTCACCCCGATGTACATGCTGGCCAATGTGCTGGCCGAAAGACTGAAGTCGGAGCTCGGTTGATGAGAAACGCCAGGCACTGGTCAGGTCACTCATCGTGCCTGAAACTGTACGGACATTTGATTCAAATGATTGCCTTGCTGCGGTTAGACTAAAGCAGCTTGTAACTCACTCTTCGAGTCGATATCGCAACTACTTCCTGGAGAGTTGATTGTTGGGGTCCGTTACTCAGGGGTGAGATGGGTTCGAATAAACCGGTTCCAGCTTGCACCAAAGGACAATCATGTGTGCAGCATCCGAAAGAAGACCATTTGTTAAAACTCATTTGACGGGTCACCCAAGTTATATTTTTGTTTGGCCTGCGAAATGCCTGGACGACCACCAGCCGGACAGGTGTCCAACACACTGATGCAGCGCTCGCTGCAGGAAGGGGCGGCCAGCCGGATCTGTTCCGAGGGAAGAGAGCGTGTGACTTGCCTCCCAAAGCGGAGGGATCCTCTTGCCAATTCTGGGCGTCGCCATGAGTAGGGAATCACTGAATCACTTTGTTGGATAGCTTTGAAGGAGGCAAAGGCAAACAGACAGGAAACCCATGTTCAAAGAAGACCAAAAGGGGAGCCGGCAAGAAAGGCCGCCGAAAACCAAACCGGAAACCAAAGGAACACCAACCCGCCTGATTGGGTTCCCGTTTTTTTTTGTTTGGGGGAGGGGGGACACGTCCACCTTCAATCCGCCAGGATCGCGCCACTGGGCCCCACCAGATCTTGGCGATGCTCTCTGGTCAGGCGCACTGGGGTCCCTGGGAGCTCTCACAGCACCCAAGCTCTATTGGACTGTCGGAGGGTTTAGGGAAACCACTGGGCTAGACTTAGGATATATTTTTACATTTTCCCAGTGACTCAAAGGGAACTAAACAGTAGAATATACATTCTCTAACTGGGCCTAAGCCTAATCATGACCACAAGGCGCTTTAATTTCGGCAGTCCACAAGGACTGCTTGGCCAAGTGAGGCTTTGGAGAAGAAGCTGTCGTTGGAGGTGCTGGTTGGAACCTTTCTTGGGGCTTTTGTCAGGCCCGGCAGCGGCCTCCAAATTGCTAGTTCCGTTTGGAGGGACCTCAACGATGACATTATGTCTATTCATTCAACATCGGAGATGGCGCTCTTTTTTTCTGGGGGGCCCTTTGGTCGGCATCGTGTCCATAGGGGAGCTTTGCTCGCCAACCGTTTGTGACAGGTTCCCATTCAGAATCATGGACGCTTTGAGGTTGGGAGCAGTAATGGACCATAATTAATTTCAGCAAGAGTCCTCTTCTGGGACTTTTGAACAGCCACCTGCTGGAGTGCTTTGGACAGATCCCCGTGAAGCTTCCGAGGGCCCAATCCAGCGTAACCTCTTTTTCATGTATTTCCGTGGGCTCCACGGCACCTTTGTGGCAGAGTCCATGTGTCAGGACGTTCGGCCCTTTGTCATGGCGGAGGTCAGCAAGGCCCTCGGGCCCTCAGGGGGATGTTGGTGCGTGTGTGTGTGTGTGTGTGTGTGTGTGTGTGTGTGTGTGTGTGTGTGTGTGTGTGTGTGTGTGTGTCAGTCAAATGCAGTCTGGCTTGTCCCAACCAGCACCAAGTGGTGTCTGTGGATTTCCTTTGTGAAGAATTGACTTAGGGCAACCCCGAAACTGGATAGTTTCTCTTTGGCTTCCTTTGAAGGCCCCTGAAAACGAGCCCCTCCCCTAAGGTTCCTTTTGGTTTCCCTTTCTTTCATTCGGTGTTCCTTTTGGTTTAATCTTCCATCCCCCTCAGCCGGTGGTTTCGGTCGTCCAGCCCTCCAGTCCAGCCGAGGCCGCGAGAACATCGTGGAGGACACCGCGCGGTTCCTGCGGCAGGTGGACGCGGCGGCGCTGCATTTGCCGCTGAAGGCGCCGGGATTTCCGCCGGTCGCTCAGGCCGAAAAGGACAGGGTCTGGTTGACTTGGCTTCCAGCCATCTCCTTAGCTTCTTAGCTTTTTAGGGTTTGGTTGGGATTTCCAGTTGACCGATTAAAAGTTAAACTTTTAGCAGGGGATCTGAGAGCAGCCCAGTTGAGGTGATTGCGTGGGGGTAACCCTGCCCAGTGGATCCCTGTTTCCCTAGTAGTTAACCGGCTATTGTCCTTTTGGTGTTTAAGGGTGGTTCCCTTCGTTGCCTACTATACAGGGAAATGGAACCACTGGGCTTGTTATGCATGTAGCCCTACTCTGGCGACTAGGTCTCCCTTCTTGCTCTGGCAAGGGGCAGCAGATGAATCAGATGAACAACGAACATGTTCACCTGGGTATCTGTTGTAGGTTCATTGGTGCTTGAGCTGGGTCGCCAGGCTCTCTCGGGGGTGGGCTGGCCACGGGAATTTCCTGCAACGGGGGCTGGCCCAACGAATTTCACACGTTTTGGGGAATACATGATTTTTGTTCGGGACTCGTTCGGTATGCCAGGGGAGAACAGGCAAGTACGAACCAGCGGTACAGGCTTTGTGGGACGTGCATGCCTTTTTGGGGGTTCTGTGAATTGCCTTTTCGTTCAATCGGTGAGACCAAGGGAAGGTGAGTGTGTTTGCTGATATCATTGACTCTTCACTGTAGCAAATGATAGTTTAGCATGTTTTTTGTCAGTTGGCGAACGTTGTCCTTGTCTTGATCATTCTGTGGTTGCTGCAATCCCATTATCTGTAGAGTTTCGAAACATGAAATGCGTGCAGTACTTGATCAGTTCCTGCCACCATGGACGAGAGGGATGGCGCTTCAGGTGAAGTTCACCGGGGAGGATGGTCAAGACGAAGGCCGAAAGGGAGGGGTCAACTGTCCAACCGTCCAACAGTCCAATTGGCTGCTCGCACGTCAGCTGAATGTTGCGAGCAGGTTCTGGGCGCGTTCCGGCGCCGGGAGTACTTCTTGGGCTTACGTTAAGTTCCTTTGTGCACAATAAAGCTTTGGACCCACCTGGGGTTGGCTTCCTCTTGGTGTATCTCTAAAATTACAATCATTAACTATTAACCATCCGAAACAGGTTTCCACGTGGAGACAGACCGGACAGACCCATTTGTTTGGGATGTGTCCATTCTTATTGGAGCCTGCACACATCACCGATGTTGCCCACACGCGAAGGTTGGGAACCTAATGACTTTCCTCTTGGGGCAAATATGAAGCTCCATACAGAAGTGATGTTGATGGGAGGTATATTTATGGCGGCGCCGGGTGGTTCATCCTACAAGTCATAATTACATGCATGTTTAGACCCGCATACGCATGGACCCTTGGATTTCAGGCGGGAGCTCTTAGTGGCATACCCTTTGAACTTGTACCAGGCAGGTGCCTGTTATGACAACAACTGCCCTTTCTTTTCTGTTTGTCAGCCCCTGTGCTTGTTGCTTGGTAGGGGGGGCAGGTTATGTGTCAAGAGGGCGAAATTATGTTGGAATAGGAGAGATGGACATGGGTCTGCAATCATGTGTCGGGTGCGCTGGCCTTGGCAGCTTCTTATTCCAACAAATTAGAGAAAGGACCCGTCCAGCTCTGTTTGTGCATTGAATTCTACTACGACAAAGCAATGAATACTCTGAAAACTGTAGATTTCCAACCAATCTCGCAGATATCTAGACACCTGATTCACAACCCAGCATTTGACTCAAAGTCCTCATTTCCTCTACTTTATCGATGATGGACCGTCAAGATGAGCCCTGTTCCCAATGCGGGGAACTGGTTTTGAGCTAGTGTACAGCAACGTTGGACCAGGTTTTCCAATCTACATAGCTTCTTTTTCGCAGAGGATGGCCTGTCTGAGAGGTATTTCTGAGAATGCGTCAAACACGTAACGGCTGTCGTCATATGTATATTGTCTATATATATATATATCACATATGGTTCCGCGATGGTTTCGGACCCGCGCGTTTTGCATGTTTTTCAGATGTATAGATGTTGTGATCCATTTGCTTGAAGACTTCTTGAGACGCAGAATCTCAGGAATCACATATATATATATATATATACATTAGTTTGCGAACATGAACTTCACCAATGTAACTGAGATTTAGATACCCAACAACATCTTTGTTCCTTGGGAGGTTCTAGATCCCCCTTCCCCTCACCTTCCCCCAACCTTCGAGCTGTTGCATCCTTCAGAGCGCGCGGGCGCAGGCGGCGTGCGCCGGGAGTTCTTCCAAGTGCTCATCCGCCAGCTCTTCGATGAGTTCCTCAGCGTGTGAGTTGGTCACGTAAGGCACGGTGTGACCCTGGCGCAATTCCAAGCCATTTGCTCACATATTATGCTGGGTATAAAACATGTATATATATATATATCCAATTTGTCCTATATGTATCTCACAGAATATGCTGGATATCCCACCCATTATGCTCTACCCACAGTGTGACCCTGGAGATCCCCCCCTTTACCCACATACCGCAAAGGAAGTTGTGCCGTTTGCTTTGACCCTGCTGAAAGAGCGGATCCCCATCCCCTACGCAATGCGGAGCTGTGTTTCTGAGGCTCGGTACCCTTAAGGCAAATGAAAATCCATTATTTTTGTCGGTATTGGTTCCCTTCTTGTAGTGGTGTCCCACTACGCATCATGAATTAGTGAAGTCAGGACCCCCCCCCCCCAAAGAAGAAACATATCACAACAAAAAGAAAGGACACCGTATCAATGTTGTTCTGTAGTACCATTTCCATGTTTGTTTGGTAAAAGGCACCTGGGAATCTTGTGAGCAGCGCCTGCTATCCACCTTGAACTGCTATGTCTTGACAGAGCTCCTTTCGCCCAGGACCTACGGCATGTTCACCCATGACCCCGACTCGCACACCACTTGGTTCAGCCAGACCATGCTGGAGACAGAGGTGGGGACTCAAATACTCCACTGCCATGGTCCTCTCCGTACCAAACAAAAACTAATGACATATGACATATTGAATGTGAAGGCGGTCGTCCTGGAAACACATGCCTGGCAAAGGGGGAGGCTGTCACCTACCACGTGTGGGATATGTTTGTTGTTTGGGGGGCGGGTAATACAAGCAGTTTGCAACGTATGCGCTTGAAGCGAGCGCAACAAAGAAATAACTATGGCAATCCTCTTCACATAGCGCAACCCAAGAGATAGTGCAGTTTCTTCCCGTACATTCTCTCAAAAAGACATGCATGTTTGGTGTAAACTGTTCTTGCCTCGGCATTGCTCGCCGTGGATGGTAGCAAGTGGCATGAACATGTGCAACATGGCGGTGCCCAAGAAGGCGTGAAAGCATTCAAGTTTCAGCCAGGGGCACCCTTCGGTTTAAAGCTTCCAGAATCCGATCCGATGCATGTGCCAAAACACCCCGGCGTTTCTGGGGCCGGGTCCCTTTTGGGTCATTGCTGCAGGTATGAGTAAGATGCCCAAGGTTGTTTGTTGTGTGAGTAACAAAGGGCGCCCCCAGCATTTCCCAGGGAGCTTTGTCAAATTATTCTCAGACTACTTCGGGAAGAAACATCCAAGCTTATCATGTGTCGTGTTGCACTTTTGGCTAGTCAGCATGAGCCAGCAATACTTTGCTGACTGTCCCTCCCTTGAATTTGTCTTGGGCGGTGTAATATGTGTGTTACATGGATGGTGGCAGGACCATTGGGCACCCCGCATTGAGTATTTGAGTATTTGAGTATTTGAGATGTCCAAGCTGTGATCTGTGAAATCGATTCATTTGATTGCCGCATAAGCATAACATGTTGTCAGATGTTGCGGATCTTCGCTTCAGGGGGAACTCCCAAACGGGGCCGCGAACGGCGCGGCCCTGAGGTTTGGCACGGGCGATTTCGATTCCACTCCCGCGAAGCCGCCATCTTGAAACGAAGCCTCGCGAAGGTGCCAAACTTGGGATGCCACAAATGCGCCGGGGGGGGGGGGGTACTTGTAGGCTCCCTCTGGTCAAAAAGGGTGTTCTCAGCAACGACGCCCATATGATCCGTACGCTGTTTGATTTTGACACCAAGCTTGACATGCGTGACCACGAGTTGGCTTTCAGTGGAAGGAGTGCCAACGTGTAGGCCATTGGCTGAAGGAACACGTATGAACGCTCGCACGTATGAACGCTTGCAAGTTTGGCTGCCCGTGGCTACTTTGATTCGATTCCGCCCTTGCAGATTCACTTGGAAACAGTAAACGGCTCCTTGCGCTGTTCGCCTCTCAGGACACAGACCACTTGTTCCAGGTCTGCGGCACTGTCATTGGCTTGGCTGCCACTCGGCCCATCGCGACCTTGCTTTATGCGAGCCCATTATTACTGTTTTGGGGTAAGACGTATGTGCATACGAGTCATATGAGTATTGACAAGTTGAGCCGCTGCTGATGCAACTGTGGATGCACCTTGGTTTTAGATAGTTTCTGCTTGCCAGAAAGTAAGTCGGTGTCAAGGGCGAGTTTGAACATGTGGCCATGCAGGACATGTTGGGCATCCAACACGTACTCAGCTGGTCAGATTTGCCGCCTTAAGACAGGGCTCAGAATATCCAGCAGGGCGAATTCAATCGTAGCTCGGTGCCCAGCCATGTCGCTGCCTCTCGTGCTGTTTGCTCTGGCGTCGGTGGAGACCGCAGCCCAATTCCAGAAGGCCAACCCTGCCTTGAGCGCGGCCGTGTCCTTGACGAGCAACAGCTCATGGCACTTGGGGGGCTTCTGCTTTGGGATGGCACCTGACGGGGAGAGCGTGGGCCAGCTGGTTGTCATGGCTCACTGGCATGGGCAGACGCGGCTGACGGACAACGGGCCGGTCTTTCTCGCAGGCTTTGATGGGCGTGCAGAGCGATGGGGAGAGGCATCGCAAGGCTGGGACAGCAGCTCGTGCACCGAGAAGCTGCTCAAGGCCAGCTCCGTCACCAACTTGGACGTTGGGGTGCTGGTGGTCAACATGTTTCAGGTGCACGACATCAGGGACTGGCACTTTGCTGTGTTGGCTTGTGGCAACACGGAATCTGCCACGCTAGAGCTGACGGTAGAGGCAAAGCAAGGCGCGCTTTCCGTCTTTGAGGCCGGCATGTTCATGGACAGCAGCAGCTGTCCAGTGGAGCGCAGCGACTGGTTGCAGCAGGCTGGCAGCCAAGTGCCCTTCTGGGTGCTTTTGGTTGTGGCTGCCGCATGCGGTGCTTGCTGCACACTTGGGGTCATGTTGGTCTGCCAGATGCGGTCCAATCGGAAGGGAAAGGTCAACCTGGACCTGGACACCGTGATTGGCAGGTCCATCACCGCGGATCCGCAATCGCAGATCGCCGGTGCAAAGGCTGAGGATGCAAAGGCGGTTGCAGCCAAGGTTCCAGATGAAACTCTGCTGGTTTGAGAGCCCAGTCGCAGATGCTTTGGGTTCCGGGACATTAGGTGCATCTCACCCAGCTCAAGCTGAACTTAGTGCGCCTATTGTTGGCAACTATTTTATCAAGCTTCGACAAAGAGAAGATTGATTTACAGGCACGATATACTCATTCTAAATGTGTTATAGTGATTCGTGTCCTGTCAGTTTGGCTTCTGTCTGGCCTATGCTCAGACAAAGGAGCTTGACTGTCGTTCCGGCATACTGTTGTTCGTATGCGAGCTTGCTTTATCCCGAAAAATGAGCATGCACATCGAAAGCGAGGGGAACCAAGCAGAACTGGCCTTCCGTTGCCTTGTTCACCTCTTGGGCCAAGTTATGTTTAAAAGTATCTAGTTGGGAAAAAGGTAAACGGGATCACACGGGATCACATTTAATATGTCAATCGCTTGGCCTGTCCAAAGCCGTGACTCATCACCTATTTGTTGGCTGCCGGTGTAATCCATCAAAGGCGATCTTCAATCTTGACACTATTCCATACCTGGAAAGCCCAGGGGCGCTGAATTTCTGCCGCTGATTGAAATTGCACTAATTGCCGTTGCTGCCAAAGAGTGCGATTGGTTTTCAAAACGCCGTTCGAGCGATTCGTGAATATTGAAGAACTTCTGTGAACGCCCAAAAACGACTTTGATCGGCAAACTGCCGTTGGCAGAGTTCAGTCTACCAGCTTGACCTGGCAAAAAGTCCCCTTCCCCTAAAACGCCTGGAGGCAGAAATTCCTGTCCCAGACTGAAAATGCAGTTTGCTTTCAAAAGGCATGTTTGTTTACACACGTTGGGGGTTTCCAGGTATCTGAGCAATTGACACCATCGCTGGGAGTTTACAGTGTTCAGTTTGAGCAGTCTGCAAACTTGGGATTTCCAGCATGCAGGGGGAAGAGGGATGGATGCCGAACATCCTTAAATGGCCACCAGGTTTCCGACCTGATGTGCGACATGGTCACTTGCCAGATCCAAAATCCATAGCCGCGCTCGCGAAACTCGGCTCCAGCGGGGCTCCATCTGCCGGGCTCACACCGCGGTTGCGACGCGCGTGAAGCCATGGCGGGATGAGTTGGCCGTCCAGGCGTGCTCGGTTGCCTCTGCCGAACGGTTTCAACTTTCAGGGAAGCCAAAAAGGCTGCAAACCATGGCGGCCAGGCTGAATACATGTCCGCTCACGTGGACATTTACTGTACCTCTGTGCACTGTGCCTCTGTGTGTGTACATATCATATGTTGGTTGGGAAACCTGCTCAGCGAGTTGCTCTATCGGCGCAAAGCCCCCAAAAGTGGCAGGAAGAACAAGTGAACACGGGCAACAGCCCAGGCACTTTGGAGCCAGCGCCTTGCTTTGGGCTGGGCAAATAGGATCTTTTGGCGACTCGTTCTAAGGGATCCCACCAGGTCGGTTTCAATTTTGGGCCCTAAGCTCAGTTGTGCAAAGTCAACCTTTTGGCTTGCTACTGCTGTCCACTGTCCATATTTCCTCCTGTCAAGTTCACAAGGTCCTATGAGTTGCAAGTCCTTTGGGCAATCTCACTTGGCCTTCAAAACCTTCTCGAAATAAGCGCCGCATAAAACCGCCCCCTTCCAAGTTCCAAGAGGTTGGAGCATTTCCCGCTAGAAAACCGCTTTTGGGGCGCTGCAGCTCTTTTGATGTCTGAAGGGGCGCGATCCACCGATCCGCATGTAGCTGGAAGCCTTTGCCCCTTTCGGTGGCTTTAGACACCTCTTGAGCCAATGTTAAAGCGTTTCTCTTTTTGCGTTGATGCTTGAAGGGGAAATTGAGACTCTGCGTAAATGATGTCGATCAGAGGCTCCCGATTCAAACACGCACCCATAGGGTCCTCTGGGCATAGTGTAAAACCTAGGCAAATTCACAGAGATATACCTGCATGGCCCTGGATGTTGCCCGGATTGGGTTCCCAAATCTCCATAGACCATGTAAGCTGAAGCCTGGTTCTTGTCCATTTGCAGAACAGTTAACAAGGAGAATCGATTGCCCGGCGCAAGCCTGACAAACCGTTTGCGGGCACAGGAACCATCACCTCTCGTATTCTGATGTCAAAGGATGATTGCTCCACCTACATGCTTTTTTGCGGCCCTCAGCTCACTTATGAACCACATGTTCCTGACAAGACAATCAATGTGCACTTTGGATAGGACAGTATACATATTCGTGTTGGATGGAATTTGAGCCGTTACAATGTTTACTGTGGCTTCCACTCTGACTAAGTAAATTGTGTTCCAGTTGTGGATGGGTTTCCAAGGCAAAGCAACAGCAAACACCAAGAGCCCATTCCATGCCCCATTCTGTGTACCCGCCATTCCCATCGAACATCCGCGGTTAGTTTGGCCCCTCCAAAGAATGCTGGGACCTGTTTGAACTTCCTTTTCCATGTTCAGCTTCACCAAATATGGACCAACATCTACAACATTGTCACTTGTTGAGAGCAAAAGCTCATAAAAAGCGGGGAAGTACAGCTAACATATGACTGCGTCTTGCAAACAGTCTCGTTTTTTTGTATCACAAACAACTCAGACAAACAAAACCAAACCAATGGGTTGGACGTATTTTTTTGAGAACACCCCAGCCAGATGCAAGTTTCCGCGCCCACTTCGGAGTTTTCAGGCCATGGACTTCACCCACGTGATGTCATTGGGCTCGAGGTGCTTTGTGGCGAAGTCCCTGGACGAGCGCCTCGGTTTCGGGCTTTTGGGTGGGTCGTTTAGGGTTTGGGAAAAGGAAGCCACGAGGAAAGACACAAAAGGCAGAAAGAACCAAGGGATAAATTGAAGTTAGGGTGAACAAAAACACGCATCCAGTTGTTTACCTAATTAGCAACAGGCCATTGGTTGGCTGGGTGAAAGCTGCTTGGTGGGGTGGCCTTCCTCAAGTGGTTCGATGCCGACAATACTGCGCGCTCTGACAAATGCTGGGCAATCCTTGGTTTCTCTCCTCTCAGTCTCATTCCGAAGTAAGCGTACACTTATTTCTTGGGGGACGGACGCTTGCCAAAAGCCGGCGAGTAAATCGGCAAGCACATATCGTCTCCGGCGATATGTGGCACAGCTAAAGAATTCCGGGTGTTAAACGCTGGATGTGTTCCCCTCTTGGTTTTCGCGAACTCATAACTACTAGTTTCCAAGAAAAACAAACCCAGGGGAGCTCAACCAAAAAAAAAAGAGGGAGCTCAACCAACCAAATCCAGGGGAGCTCAATCCGCATATGGAAGGAGCTCCACCCAAAAGGCCGGGGGCTCAGGCTGGGCTTGCGGCGCTACGCCGGGCCCTTTGACTGGATCTACTCCAGCGCCGAGATGGTGAGGCGAGGAATCTTCGGATCCAGAGGGGCTTGGTCGGGTGGCTTGCCCAACGCGGCGTTCACGGTCTTTCTTCGAGACCACAAATAGAAATAGGTTGCCTGAGAAATGACAGTCCCACCTGTCTGCCACCTGTTGTTGGTGTTCTTTGAAGGCAGTTGAAGTTTGCTTTCATCAAGCGGAAGGAATCCACGCCAAGTCTTGCAGTTGGCTCGCCAGAGGTGCGTTATTTGAAGTGCTTCAGTTTTCACGGCAGGGGGCCGCCCCTTGATACCTGTAGAAAAGGCAATCGTCCCTAGGCCTCACACAAGTTTCCCATACCAATCGATTCTTGCTTGCCAAAGTGTGGCTACTGCCCGGAGCGCGGCCAGTGGCGGTCGTTTTTTTATTTGCGGCCCAAATTGTTCTGGGCCCATGTTCATTAAAGGCAACATGCCGCGGCTTGCACTTAGTTTTAGGCACACGGTGCATTTCCGTTGTACCAATTGCAGCATCCAAAGGATCACTTTTGATGCTCCCCCTACGGTTCCTGATGGATTCGTCCCCAAACTTGTGCTTTAGAGATCTTTGTGTATGGGGAATTATGAATTATGTGCCTACAGCTTCCCAAATCTACCCTCTGTGTGGTTCAAACAAGCACGCTGCTTTTCCGACCCAACTTGTTACACTCCCCCAGACTATCCTGGAATCCGCCAGGACCCCTTTGGAAGACTTGGTTCCATCTACAGAGGCCAATATGGGGAGCTTCCAGCTGTCAGTCTACAGTGCATTGACAAGCATCTTTACCTCTTGGCTGCTTCAAGACTTGCTGGTGCCGGGAATGAGTTGGAATGACCCCAAAACCATTCAACTGGTAGTTTCCCTTTAAGACCAAAGCCTGGGTTCATTCCCAGCACCCCAGAAAAAGAAAAAAGAGAAAGTGCAGGTTGCCTCGAGCCCGGGCGGGTTGCCTCGAGGCACTGCCTGGAGGACGACTTCCGGAGCTTCTTGGACGCTGAGCAGCTGGAGCCCGCGGGCCGTGTGAAGGGCCACGGCACCTATGGGCCCATGCTGAAGCGCCAGGCGGGACATGGAAATCCTCGGCTTCTCGTTTCGCTTGCTCCGGGCCGAAAAGCCAAAGGAAGAGGAAAAAATGGTCCGTGGTCCGGTTGGGTTTTGCTTTGGGACCAAGTATGTTTCTTCCCCATGACAGTTATGTGTTTGTTTGTTTCTGGTTTTTGCTTGTTGCTCCCAGTGGTTGCACGGAGCTGCGAGAGCAACAACATTGTGAAAGCCAGAAAATTGAATTGTTTCCAACGCTTCAAGCGTAAGCAAGCCAGCCAGCCAGCGAGCCAGCCACCCGCTAGAGCCAGCTAGAGCCAGCTACAGCCAGCTACAGCCAGCTGACCAAACAAAGACAGAAAGGAGACCAGATCAATCAAGACACTAGAGTCAACATAATTGCCTGGCTGGCTTTCCGGGATGTCCAACTAAGCACGGCATGTGCCGTTTATCTACAGTTCCTAGGCAAACGAGCCACTTCAGAGGATTACAAGGACCACTATTTCCGGTGGCTGAGTTCATGATTTTCTTGATCATAATCTGTCGGTTTTTGAGGTATGGTACTGCGAGGCGACACTAAATGCGCCGCCTTAAATGCAGGTCCAACAGGAGGTGAGCCTTTGAATGCCCGAAATATTGCAACTCATGGACCAATCAAACCCCGCAATTTATTGCAACTTGCCCTAAGTTTTTGTTTTTTTTTCTTTCGGGTGGTTGGTTTACTCTCAAAACGGAGCCCCCCCTAATTTACCGCAAGTTACCGCGGTTTTCTCGCTTTTTCTCGGGGCATCCGTTTGGACGCCAGGTGGTGTTCCCACACCACGCGCCGCTGTCCACGCACCGGGACCACTTCCTCCGCGCCTGCGCGCGGCTGAAGGGCCTGCTGCGAGCGGAGGGCCGGAAGCTGCTGGTGCTCATGCGCCGCGGCGCGAAGGAATTGACGCAAGGTGTGTCTTGTCGGGGAAGCCCAAAACGGCTGTGGGTCAAAACCAATGCAATACCATTTTGGGGTAGGTGCACCACCCCTTTTAGTCTATGTTAGTGGGGATTGGGATGTTCTTCCCGTGAAAACAACAAAAACAGGGGCGCCCTCAAGAAAGACAACACGCACTTGGACGACATCTTGGTGCGCTAATCACACGAGAAGCTTGATGGCTGATCAGCCTACGGATAAGAAACCCAGAATTGCATGGTTTTGGGTGGTCGGGGTCCCTCTAATACGTGTACGTGCACGTGTAGGTGTACGTGTACGCGTACGTGTACGTGCATGTGGGCGTGGCTCAAAAGTAGCCAGGAGGGGTTACCGGTTTTTGAGCCACAGCCATGTGTGTGTGTGTGTTTGTGTCTGTGCGTGCCAGCGGGCCGTGAGGCACTTGGTGCAGTCGCGGAAAGACCTGCAGAGGGCGGGGGACTCAGAGGGGTTTCGCTGCGAGCTTTCTGTCGACCAAAGTTGACAAGGGTACACCATTTTTGGTGGTTTTGAAGGGATCTGTTTTTGAGGGTAACTTATTTGGGGTGATGTTCAAGGAAAACTAAAAGGACAACCACCTAGTTTCGGGGCCCTTGAAGAAAGACACACCTGCAAAGTGTTATATCCTCCCATCCCCCAACATGGAAACAAGTTCAAGCGATTCCGCCCAACATGGAACCTGAATGTGGAAGAGCCTTTTCCTCGAATCAGGGACCCTGTGGTGGGTTCCACGTTAGTAGCGGGTGAAAGCAAATCATGTCTCACATCAACCGTAGTAAGGCCTCCGTGGCAACGAGCCAAAAAGGGTGTGCTCGTTTTCATGCTCGTTGGCAAGGGGAGGGTTCGCGTTGTGTTTGGATGTAAGTCGTAGTGGTAGATCCGTCAAATGCCTGCTTTCAGGCTATGGTTGCTCGTTTTTGTGTTTCTTCAACCTCTATGAATGTTGCAACTGTGTCCTGTTTTTGTTTGTTGATAGCGGCCGCTAAGCGGCAACAAGAATGGGTGTCTACAGTGACCGTTGGACCAAGTCTTCTCAGAAACTCAAGGAAGCCTGTGGACATTTTATGAGCTAGGCGCAGCACTGGCTCATGGTGCCCCTGCAGCTTCCTGAGTTCCAACGATAGCCCCTGTCCACAAGTAGATGAAATGATGATTTGAGGTTCATTTCCATAGGTGTCCTTTTAGGTCAGTTTGAACATAGCTGGCAGTAGTATCAGTTTGAAGTTGATCATGTGGCAGCGCCGCCGCCTTGTTTTAAAGAGAACACATTGGGCAACGTCATTCACGCCCTCACTTGGATGTTGATCTGGCAGTCGTGACTACATTTGCCTGCTTGCACGAGGCAGGCCAGGGTGGTTCAAGCGTTACCAAGTGTAGCTGTTATGCTAAGATTATGGGAAGACTATGTTCAATATTCATTGTAGACTCTGGACAATTACAGCAACGGGACACTTTAAACCGGAATTAAGCTGAAGCCGTTTAACCCCGGCCTCGACATGTTTTCATGTATGTGTAGTGATTCTTATAACATGACACATCTTCACGTTCATGCTTTTTTAACTGCACCGAGGTAGGCTGCAATCCCTGCACCACATCAGGACTTCCCCACGGATCTGCGGTTGCTGTTTCAGTTCAGGATACCCATCCAAAGATACTCCCCATATGAGTGTTCTTGCGTACTATTGAGCAGCCTTTTGCACCCAGTCTCAGCACTCTTGGTATAAAAGTGTTTTTTTTTTATTCAGAAGGGCTGCAGGTTTTCCTCGGCTTCGGCTTCGCGCGGCTCGCTCTCGCTGTCGGGTTGAGGTGCGGGACGCGGGCAGCTGGCACAGCAGCGGGGTGCGGCGCATCGGGGAGTTGTTCGAGGCCTTGAAGCTGCGGGCCGGGCGCTTTGAGCTGCGCCTAGGTTGAAGTGAGCTCCGCGCAGCTGGAGGGCGGGAGGGGGGGGGAGGTTGTGATTGCGGGGGGAAAATTTGGGAGGGCTGAACAGTGAAGCCAGTGGTAGTTTGTTTTATGGTGGCTGGCCCACTCAGAATGATCAACACCAGAAACGGTTCCCAACAGCGTCACTGAAGAAGCGGCGGTCGGTGGGTGGCTGGATGACCCTAAGGGTGAGGCGTGGGGGCATAGCAACACTAACATGGTCAAGAAGCTGGGCCATTGTCTGAAAAGGACTGATAAGGATCAATCAACGTTGTTGGTCAATGGTTGCTTGTGAAGAGATCATACGAAAGAGTGGATGAAGCAGGGGAATCATACTACGCTAGATACACTCCTCACTGAAAGGGAGAGGGGCTCAATTAGAAGTGGGCATGCTCCAGTTGTTTACCGGTTTGAGGTTTTGCCACTTTCTGTGAATGGCCAAGGGGACGGTGTTTTGACGTGATGCAGTAGTGCCACCCGGACTAGTCCCTGGGTAGTTTGTGGGGTACAGTGAATGTAAATGGTAAATGCCACAGGTATGTTTACTGGCTTGTAGTCAATGGCTTCACTTGCGTACAGGGAATTGTGTCATCAAATCCTTGTTGACTGTTGGGGACTAATTCAATTGTGGGGGCGCTGGCCACGAACCACTGGCGTGCTCCCAGAAAAGGGTGGCCCTCCAGACGCGTTCGCGAGGGATCCCACAACTTTCAGCTCAGGAAACGAATACCTGTCAACTGTGGTGCACCTGTGAGATTGCTAATTACAGTAATTACATGTATAGGCTACAAGCTATACATATTTTCTGGGCCTGCGGCCTCTAGCCGGCTACGCCTCTTTGAACATGTCATGTTTTTTGTATGAGAAACGTATCCTGTGCTATGTTATGGCTGGTTAGGGAAAGGAAATGAAAGAACGGGAAGGGGTGCCCGGTGGCCGGCAGCGTGTAAATCCGGCCACCGGACGTGATCGGGCCGCAGGCCAAGCCCGCAGGGCTTACCTTCAGGTATAAGGCTGTCCGCCCCATGCCGCCGACCATGCGCCGACCATGCGCCGACCATGCTCCGACCATGCTCCGGAGCATACGTTTTGTGCTGGGCCCACCCTTATAAGGGGCGAAGGATTCGCGGATTGGCTTATGAGGATTTTTGGTAGCATGTCCCCCGCAGCGTCTAAAAACGAGTATTTTTAGGGGGTGCCTAATACGGGACTACTCCCCCAGCAATGCCAGCATCATCCCGGATGATGCGGATGATGCTATGCATCGCCAGCATGCGAAACAAGGGGGAAATGCAAGGAAACAGGAGTGACTGGAAGTGAGCGAAATGAAAGTCAAATGAATTGCACGAAAATGAAGAGGGCGCTGAAGAGAAACCGAGATGCAGGAAAATGCAAGGGCAGAACGTGAAGGGAACCGGACAGCGGGAACGAAAAGGGAAAGGAATGCGAATAAAGGAGTCTTCCAGGAAATGAAGGGAGCTGAAACGGCAATGAAGTGGAAGGAAGTGAAGGGGGATGCCAGGAAACTGTCAGGGAAGACATGCAAAGGAAGTAAAGTTCAAATCATCCCGAGAACTAACAGGACTTAGAGGGAAAGGAAATGAAAGAACGGGAAGGGGTGCCCGGTGGCCGGCTGTGTCGCGTCAGCGTGTAAATCCGGCTACGCATCCTGGGGTAGCATGTCGCCGCTAGGCAGCTTCAAGGCATTGCCAAGAAGCAGGGTTCGGACCAGAACCCCGACACGGACTACAACCGCAGGGTCTTTGGGCTAGGCCCATTGTTGATCGGTTTCAAGTCTTTGGCCAGCCGAAGCACTTGACCCCCCAGAGCAGCTGTCGGAGCAACTGGTGCCGTTCCTGGAAGCCTTCGTTGATGTGCATATGACATATAACCTGCGCGAGTTTGAGGCGACGGAGGTGTCCCGAACTACGCTGGCTAATCTTTGGGAGGTGCCGCATGAGTTGCAGGTTTTTGGTCTATCTGGAACGCAAAGAACACCACCTGGCAGGACTGGTTGTGCGCAGCTCAAGGCATGACTCGGTGGCGGTGTACACAAAACATTCCGGTGTGTGGCGCCCGTTCGCGGTGAAGGCTGCCTAATGAGAGATGATCATGACCATGATGATAAGGATGATGATGATGATGACTGTGAGGATAACTATCATCGTAGCATCCTCTGCATCGCCAATGCTCTCTAACGTTCTTTGGAAATGTATATGAGACCCCGGGCGGCCTCGACGGCGCTCATAATGCTTATGGCCACCACGATGATGATGATGATGATGATGATAATGTTGATTATCATGATGATGACATTGATGACGATGGTGACGAGGACGATGACTGTGATTTTGGTTACGATGGTGAAAAGGATGCTGCAGAAACCGATGATGTTGACATCAAATCGGCTGATAATCATCATGACGCATCCACAGCATCAGACCCCCCCCAAAAAAAAAGCAAGCCGGGCGGCCTCGACTACGCTTATGGTGGCCCTAGCAAATGCTTATGGCCACCATGATGATGATGATGATTCTGATCATGATGATGATGATATTGATGACGACGGTGACAAGGACGATGACTGTGATGATACGATGAGATTGATTACGATGGTGACAAGCATGATGAAGAAACCGATGCTGTATGATGCTGTTGACATCAAATCGACTGATAAGCATCATGACGCATCCTCAGCATCACCAGCAGTCATGATGATAATCATGTCCACGCATCTTTTGAAGGATGATGATGAGGATGACTGTGATGATAACTGTCATCGCAGCATCCTCTGCATCACCAGTGCCGGCTAATAAGAGATGCTGATGACCATCATGATGATGATGATGAGAAGAGTGATGATGATGATGACGACCATCATCATGATGACGGTAAGGATGATCATGATAATGACTGTGATGATAACAATCATTGTAGCATCCTTTGCATCACCAGTGCTGCCTGATGCGAGATGATGATGACCGTGATGATAATGATGACAAGGGTGAGGACTGTGATGATAACTACATCATCGTAGCATCCTCGGCACCACCAGTGCCGGCTAATAAGAGATGATGATGACCATGATGATAATGATGATATGGATGAGGACTGTGATGATAACTATCATCGTAGCATCCTCTGCATTGCCAATGCTGTCTAACGTTACTTTTGAACTGCATATAAGAACAAGAAAGAGATGCTGATGACCATCATGATGATGATGAGAAGAGTGATGATGATGACGACGACCATCATCATGATGACGGTAAGGATGATCATGGTGATGACTGTGATGATAACAATCATCGTAGCATCCTTTGCATCACCAGTGCTGCCTGATGAGAGATGATGATGACCGTGATGATAATGATGACAAGGATGAGGACTGTGATGACAACTACATCATCGTAGCATCCTCGGCATCAACAGTGCCGGCTAATAAGAGATGATGATGACCATGATGATAATGATGATATGGATGAGGACTGTGATGATAACTATCATCGTGACCAATAGGTTTCTCCAAATCTATGAGCTGACTTGTGCGGGTCTGTTTGTTTTTCTTGCCAGGGCTCGACTTCCGTCAATTGGCCCAACAGGAAAATCTGAAGGATGCGCTCCGACCGGTGAATTGAGCCCATTCGCCATTCGCAGTCTTGACTGAAGCCGACCCTCGGATGGTGAAAGGTGATCCACGGAAAGACAGCCATTTGAAGAAGTAGCCTGTGTGTTGTGCAAAAGACAGCAACGTCGCAAAGTGGTTTGCGACCTCGCCCGTGATAAAGGTTTCTTCCACAATCCTTTTGTTGATTGGTGAAGTAGATCTGGCAGAGAAGAGTGCAAAAAACAAGTTGATCCCCATCCATTTGCCGAGAGTTTTGTCGAAACAGAGTTGACAGGCCTCAAGTGCCGTTCGAAATCCGTGCAGGCTGGTGGCGCACGTGGTTTGTGGCCCCACCGACTGGAAGCCCGGCGCCACGGAAGAGGCGTTCGGCGCTCCGGACGCGCCCCGCATGGTGGTGGAGCGGTGCGAGGGCGCGGCGCGCCTGGCGGCGACTCGGAGAATGTGGAGCTCACGTCTAAAAAACCCACCACTAGTTCCCCCAGTAGTGCCCTTTTACCGTTTCTTTTTCGGGGGAGGGTTCCCCGACTAAAATAGACCGCAGAGAGAACGGCACCCTTATTCTAACCTCTCTACTGGAGGACCTAGACCAGGGTAGGTGGCCGTTTTAGTTTGGTGAGAATAGATTGATTCCACTGGATTAGATGAGTTTTATTCCGTTTGCCAGGGCCATCTATCGTTCCAAAAGGTCACCTATGACCACTGTAATAGGGATGGTCATTAACCTCAGAATACAATAGGGAAAATCAGACTGAGGTAAATAGAACCCTCAGCTGAATGCAAGATTCTGAGGGACCCATAGCCGTGGCAAAGTATCAAGGTCCCTTTTCGTGGGACTTCCATTTTGTGTCTGCATGTCTCGGCCAGATGGCTGTGGCTAGATGTTTTCGGTGGCCTCACTGTGATACCCTTAAAGGCATTCACCTTTAAAGTGACATCCAGTCACAAGGATTTCAGAAGCAAAGCCAACCATGTGGGTGTTTCCCGCATTCATGCTGACCTGATTTGACTTTTGTGAACGTGTTTTGACCTGTGTTGACCAGTGTTGACCAGTGTTGACCAGTGTTGACCAGTGTTTGTGTTGGGTCTTGGTTTGCTTCTGTTGCTTGTGTCTCTCCATCAACTGCACGTGGACCGTTCGCCTGCCAGTTTCTTCGGCTTGTCAGCTTCGAGCCATGACAACACAAAAGGTTGCATCCGAAGTGGACAGCCGCCATCTTTCGTGGGATCATGCTATTCTTCCAACTCCTGTGCATTTTCATCACCCGTTGAATTTCCAGTCCTGGAATTGGTTGGTCCCAAAAACTGCATAAAGGAGGCTGGGCATTCTCCCAATGTACCCAGCTGCTTGCATTGCCAAACGCCCACAAGCTTCCGTTTCCAAACGCCTGGTGTTTCTGGGGCTTCCTTGAAACATGGCGAGGATCAATCGGCTTGCTTCCACGTGAATCTCAATTTTCTCCCGGACTTGTTTTCTTGTGTGGCCATGGGGTCAAAATCCAAATCGTACCCCCAGTGAACATCCCAATCCCCACTATAGACTAAAATGGGTGGTGCACCGACCAACCAAAATGATACCATTGGTTTTGGCAACCACAGCCGTTTTTCTCCCATTTCTTTTTTTGCCTCGGTCTTGCTGGTGAATCCTCCTGGGTTTTCCTTGGACTCCGCGACCCGGGTGGCAACTCCTTCGCAGGTGGTGGAGCTCCACTGCCAGGGCGGCAATACGGGGCTGCGCTTCAAGGCCGCCTGAGCTGTGGCTGGTGGCGAAATTCATTTCGCACCACTTGGAAGCCATGGGGAGCCATTGTTGCTTAGTATTTACAGGGGAATCATCATTCCGTGGTCTCTTAGGTGGTGCAGGATTTCGTCCATCCACAGTATCAAATTCCTGAAATAAAGATGCACCCAAAATGTTGACCCCGGATGAATAAACCCTTGGTTGACTAACAGGGGGGTGTCCCCTTTTGGTGGGGATTCATCACTTTTGGAGGGAACAAATGGCTGTGGTGGTCAAAACCGTGTTGGGATCCCATTGTATTTTGGCTTTGGTGCATGTTGCTTGGATATTAGGATTTCAACTTTTTGCCAATTAATGGGTTTCCAATTAAACCACTAAAAGTTAAACTTTTAGCAGGGGAGCAGAAAGCAACCGAGTTGGGGTAGGTGCACCACCCATTTAAGGCTATAGTCGGGATTGGGATGTTCACTGGGGGTACGGGCTTTTGACCCACAGCCAAATAAAGATGCACCCATTTTTTCTGGATGAACGAAATCCATGTCGCACCACTTGGGAACCATGGGAAACCGTTGCTTGTTGACATTTGCGGGGAAATCCTTTCAGGGTTTGCTAGGTGTTGCGAAATGGATTTCGCAACCATCCACAGTATGGTCAATAGACAGCTAAAGTGAGGTCCAAAGCCACCAGCACTATCCAGCTGCTTTTGTCCAATCCAAACCTCAATTTGATTTGTTTGCCAGGGAACCCCAGAGAACCGTCCTGTGGTTTGGATTGATCATATCTTCCGGATTGATCAGAGGTTGTGCTTTGTTGTGGTGTTGTGGAATCCGGTTCACGTTAGTCATTTTCCAGGGTACATTGGATTGACGGATGGTATGTATTGCCCCGAAATTGGTTAACCATCTTGATGCCCGGTGAACATAGAAGAGCGCGCATATACCCCAAAACCAACTGGGTTTACTGCCCATTTCTAGTGGGCCTTTTTTGGTCACATCGTGGGCGTGTCTTCTTTTGAGGGCACCCTTTTACCGTCGTGTTGAATGAAACCCAAAGGACTACTCCTTTCTTCTTCTTTTTTTTGGGGGGGTTCTTCCGCAGAAAGACACACCCAGATATGATCAGATATATATATAATGACCTACCTTTTTAGCTAAAAAAAACAGGATCTCATCTATCATTTGCCCCTCCCTTCATCGCTATTGGTGGGGCACAGCACTTGGTTTTCATTGCACACGCGAGCAAAACACAAAACTAATTATCTTCAATGCTTATTGATTGAAGCAATGGAAAACCTGTTCCATTATGTTATTCACCGCCACTCATAACATAATGATATGTTCCATTTAATATTAATGACAAGTAAATTTTTAAATATAATTTTCTATATTTCTTTAATATCAACTATGACAGATGTCCCAATAATAAAACCAATAAACATAACTGAATATGAATTCAAACAATGTTTATAGAAATTCATTTGCAAGAATATTTATATGTTCCCCCAGCGTTCATAATGACCCAGCTTTTACAGAAGTTAAAAAATACATCAGGGATGAATTGCACGTGGAAGATGAAAAATAACAAATTTATTTTGATAATTATAATCCAAGTGATTTAGAAAATGTAATTGAAAGACAGAAGAAAATTATTAATTATATGAAGTCTAAAAAGATAAGACACTACATTCAATATTAATCGTTATAGATGACCACGCATTCAATATTAATCGTTGTAGATGACCACGCAGACGATCCTAAATTGTTAGATATAGTAAATTATTACACGGACTTTTTACAAGAGGCAGGCACGATGCAGTAAGTGTAATTTGTTCAACACAAAAATATAATGTTTTAGTGCCTATCATTCGTTTAAATGCCAGTTCATTAGGTTGAAAAATGCAAGTGAGTTAATGAGTTTTATTGAAGAAAATAGCGCCATTGTTGATAAACAGCAATTATTAGATATGTATCATCAAGCCGTTAATGACGCACCTTATAGTTTCTTCTACGTGAATATGAATGCTAAAGACATTAACAAAATGTTTCATATCAGATTTGAACAGGCATTTCAAATTACGAATGATGAATAAAGATATTCTAATTTAATATAATATAGTAATATGCCAATGAAACTATGTAGATGTGGCGGATTTTATCGTAGAGGTAATTGTATTTTTCATACTAATTCTTGGATACATACACTTTATATAGTATTGAAAAGAAGGGCACCAGACGAGGAATTATTAAGATTTCAAAATAATTTTGTTGATGAAGATTTAATAGATGATATAAGTAGTACTACTTCAACAACAATACCAGAGGATAAAATGACAGATTATGATAGCAATTAATAATATTATTATATGTTAATATTATTAATTTAAATTAACGAAGCATTGCAAAATTGTAAGGCAGGAAGTTTATATATTAATTTGTCAGATTTTTCTTTCTCTAGTTTCTCAATTCGTGTCACACATTCTTGAAGAGATTTAATAATTAAAGTGTCTGCTCGTGTTTTTTCATCTATACTTAAATTCTTAATGTCTTCCAAACTATTATTTTCATTATTTTTACTTTTACCAATACCAATTATATATGATATTATTAAGATTTTAATTTTTTAAAATTATCTTTTTGTGGTTCTTCTTCGTCTTCAGTTGGTGCTGGTATTTCTGTTGTTTTAGATGTCTGGCCCACGACAAAATCTTGGATTCTTGGTTTTCTCGAGGTTTTCTTGGTTTTCCTTGTTTTACTTGGGAATTCTTGGTTTTTTGCTGGAGAAAAAAAAAACTAGTAAATCTTGTGTTTTTGCTGGAAATCCAAAAACACCCTAGTAATTCTTGGTTTTCTGCTGGAAATCCAAGAATTCCCAAGTAAAATCAAGAAAACCAAGAAAACCTCGAGAAAACCAAGAATCCAAGAATCCAAGATTTTCATGTAGATGTCTGGCCCACGACAAAATCTTGGATTCTTGGTTTTCTCGAGGTTTTCTTGGTTTTCCTTGTTTTACTTGGGAATTCTTGGTTTTTTGCTGGAAAACCAAAAAAACCCTAGTAAATCTTGGTTTTTTGCTGGAAATCCAAAAAACCCTAGTAATTCTTGGTTTTTTGCTGGAAATCCAAACAAACCCTAGTAAATCTTGGTTTTTTGCTGGAAATCAAAAAAAACCTTATAATTCTTGGTTTTTTGCTGGAAACCCAAGAATTCCAAAGTAAAACCAGGAAAACCAAGAAAACCTCGAGAAAACCAAGAATCCAAGATTTTGTAGTGGACCAAACATCTACCTGAAAATCTTGGATTCTTGGATTCTTGGATTCTTGGTTTTCTCGAGGTTTTCTTGGTTTTATGTGAAAAATGCTAAAAACCCAAGGAATTCTGAAGGTTTTACTGCAAAACCATCAAAAACCCAGGGAATTCTTAGTTTTTGACTTAGGGATCTATCTGAAAAACATATCAGTTTTTACACTTGTTTTTTTGAATGCTTTCCTGTTTTTCTAAAAAAAACCATGGTTTTTGCACATGTTTTTGCTAAAACCATCAAAACACACTGTTTTTCTTAATTTTTCAATGGTTGACTGTGTTGTTTTTTAATCGAACACCATAAAAAAACAGGTGTTTTTTTCACTTTTTTATTGTCTGCTAATGGTCCCCAACGACTTTTTGAAAGACAACGGTAGGTCATGCAGGGGGGGGTGACCATATATATATATATATTATCCCAGAGGCTCCTGGGGCTTTTAATGGAAGACCCGACCTGTCTGGTTGGGGATCGAAGCCAGGTGAAGGCCCTAAATCAATCGGGAGCCTCTGGGATATACATATACACCTTTCCCTGGCAGGTGAAGCGTGACGAGGAGCTGTTGAAGGAGCTGCTGCGGAGCCGCAGCTTCGCGCTGCTTCCGGACCCGCTGCCGAATGTGTCGATGGCGCGGAGAGCGACCAAGGCCGGACAGGGTGTTATGGGTATTGGGGGGAGTCAAAAATAGGTACACAATATTGAACCCTGGTAAATGGAAACAAGGATACAATCTGTGGTCCTCTGGTGGTTCAATGTTGACCCATACCAATATGGGGGAGGTGGTCAAACATATGGCCCTCTTGTTGGACCTTGGTGCCGCACAAGCTGCCACCGAAAAGGGGACACTGTGGATGGACGAAATCCATTTCGCACCACTTTGAAACCATGGTTGAAACCTTTCTTTGCAGGTATTTACAGGGGAAACATCAGTCCAGTGTCCAGTGTGTCTTAGGTGGTGCAGGATTTTGTCCATCCACAGTATGGATATGGGGGGTGGTCAAAAGTATGGCCCTCTTATTGGACCTTGGTGCCAAAAAACAAGGTGCCGCTTAAAAGGGGATACCACAGAGGGGCCCTAAAATTGTCACCCCCCCACGGAAAGTTGGCTGTTTGGCCCTGTATGCCAAGAGAATCCCCTTAGATTGGCAAAGTAGTCAAAGGAACAGCCCACTAGTGGACCAGAATTTCCATCATCCCCGGAAGCAAACTACAGGAGGGGATTTTGTCCTAGTTCACATCCAGTCAAGTGCCTCTCCTTTGGGTGATGTGACCCATGATTTTTCCCAGGGAACCCTAGACAGTTGATGGCCGTAAAGCCCGAACACAGCGGTGTCCACCAAAGAGTCCCTCATTAAAGTTCACCCCCTGTACCTCCCACAGCCAGCCCTTGGGTTTTGGACCCGGGCAAAGGCAGGTGGGTGGTTCATTGGTCATTTGCCAGCTTCCAGGAAACTCAAACGATGAATTATGGGTTTCAAATTGAACCGTCAAGTAATTGGAAGGAAACCAGCAAAATGAAACTTCAAACATGCACCTGGAACCAAAGGAACCCCAAAACGAGCTTCACCTCAGGCACGCCGCGCCACGCTGGCGAAGCGTCTGACGCGGCTGACGCGGGCGACGCGGAAGCCGACGCGGGGGACGCAGAAGCGGAAGCACGAGCCAGAGGTGGAGAAGGAGGTGGGGGTGTTTCCGGGTCTTTCAACCCCAAGCCTGTCTTTTGATTATGTTGTCAACTTCAATCCGGTTGCTTGACCTGCACGTGCCTTTGTTCTGGAATATATTTTCATTTGTCAATTGAAAGGTCACTAGATATGGACCGCTATCAAACATGTCATTTCCGTTTCGGGTGGACACTTCCGACCCCAGTTGGGAAGGCCTGGGAATGACAGTGGTTTAGTCCCGGGGTGAGTTATGACCAGGTCACTAACTACGTAGCAAGCTAAGTCCCAGACCATCTAAGTAGCTGTTGGTTGTCTGGCGGGCAGGTATTATCCCTCTGACAACTATGGCACTAAACATGGCCACATTGTTCAAAGAGTCCAAGAATTGTCCAACCTCCAGAGATACATCTAAGGTTTATAACCGACATGTCCGGTGAGTCCAATTTGACCGCCCTGCGTTTAGAGGCAGGGCAGCGCCCAAAACCCAAATCGACCTTTTTTGTGGCTGGTTCTGCTGCATGGTTTCCGAAAAGGGGTGCAGTATAGCCTGTGTAAACCTTGATAATCATGTGGCTGTGAAAACCAATGGTACCATTTTGGGGTAGGTGCACGACCCAGTCTATTTTAGTGGGGATTGGGATGTTCACTGGGGGTACGGGCTTTTGACCCATGGCCATGTTGCTGGAGCCAAAAGTCAATGGGTTTCGGGCGCTGCTCACGTTCAACATGGGCGCAGGTCGTGGTTGAGAAGCCGGAGGAGGAGGAAGACTTGATCATCGTGTCGGTGACGCCGGTGCCATGGAGCGAATCGTCAGATTGCCGTTTTGTGTTGCGTTGTCTGTCTTTGTATTCGAAGCACCATTGCACGGGGGTCGAAGGTTCAAGTACCTTCAAAGGTACTTAGACTTGGACCGTTTTGAGCCCTCCTTTTGTGTGTTTTTCTTGGATGCTCTTATCCAAGGATGGACCTCCTGCCCCTCAACAGACACAGCTGTTGTTCAAGGGGCCATGATTGTTCGAGGCAAGGATATGTGTCAAGACTAGTGACTGAATGCCTCGTGGCTGGCTTCCGATTTCCTGTTGGTTCCCTTGGTTGCTGGTGCTCAGTTGGGAATGAGGGAATGAACCCAGCGACTCCCTTAAAGGAAACCATATGGGATGGCTTAGAGGGGTCATTGCCTCATTCCCTTCTGAGCACCAGCAATACTTGCGTTTCCGCTTTCAAGTTGGCTTTGCCACGGGCCACGTCCGGCCCTTCAAATCGAGGCGGTACAGCTCACTCCTGCGACGGTGTCACTTACGCCGCTGACGCCCACCCGGCGACTCCGCAAGAAGACGAGGCGGCGCTGAGTTTTGGCCATCGGCCTTTGTGCTGGGCGTGCCGTGTTTTGGAGTGTACTCATTTTAAGGTTGAAAGGAACTCCAGAAGACCCAAAGTGCTGAATATGGTCGATTTGTATTCTCAACAATAATGCCGCAGCCCTTTTTCTGTTGCCTCAACTTGGCCTCCCACGAGAATGTTCCTTCGGGGGTGCTTGTTCCAACGTCATGTTCACCCCGGGAGATCCTCTTTCATGGGCCTGTTTGTCCTTGCTTTTGTGTCAAATTTACGGGTTCCTTTTCGTCAACTTCCCCGCACGGAAGTCTGAATGGGATGCATTCCCTTTTTGCGTTTCCAGAAAGCCTACATGCTCGAGGGTGCATCTTCGATGGACCAATCAGCAGGAAGGGCAATCTACTGGGCAAAACTCACCAAATCACACTGTCCGTGGTTCTGTTTGATTTGTTACGAGCCAATCTTCTCTAATCTCTAGTTGTGCGTCAATTCGAGATGGACTCTTTTGGGTGACCCTTTGGACAGATCTTTGCCTTCAACACAATTGTTTTTGAATTCTGGTGGCTGTGCTAACCACCACTACTATTGGCTACGTTGCACTCAGAGCAAGTATTTTCTTGTGACTGGCCGAAAGGAAGATACACCCCTGATCATTCACATCGAACCGCACAACGACACTCTTGTTGGGAATCCCTTGTTTGAGGTCCCATATGGGTGGTTGCACGTAGGGCTCCGCAACCCTTTTGGTTACCATTAGACGTCATCCTCTAAATTTTGGGGCCTCACATGTTTTGAAGTTTGTTCAGCGGAGGGTTGCGGTGCGTCAGGTTGGATGCCGATGCAGAGGGGACACGGGGCGCTGTGTTGGACATCCGCGTGGCACTGCGAGCAGTGCAGACAAAAACGACCGAGCTCGGCTGGTCGCGGGGGAGGGTTGGTAGCAAGAGCAGATGTGTATCCAATCCATCATCCATGTTTGGCTGTTGGTTTGCTTCAAGGAGAGCTCAAGGTCAAGGCAACGGCCCACCGCTTCCCTTTCCTTGTAGAGGACTGGTTGCACTTCAGGAACTGGCCTTGTCTTCACCGGGGCAGACATGGTCTATCCACCCACTTGCTGAGTTCCTGGACTTGATACTTTTTGGTATGACCGTTTTGGTGGCAAACAGACTTGGACTTTTTCTTGCCAATCCACCCAAGTGAGTCCAGGAACCCCAAAAAGACAGTGGGACTTGCTTGACTGAGATCTACAACAACGAGCACGGCATCCAGATCCACTTCCCCCTTGCCCTCTTCAAGAGGCTCAAGGGGGAGCCCCTCACCCTGATGGAGCTGCATGACATCAAGCCCAAGGCGGGGATCCGGCGAGAAGGCAAGAAGAGCAAGCCCCGGTGATACTGTGGATGGTTGCGAAGTCCACTTCGCACCACCTAAGAAACCATGGGAAAGCATAGTTTGCAGGCATTTACAGGGGAATCGAATCATTCCAGGGTGTCTTAGGTGGTGCAGGATTTCGTCCATCCACAGTATCCCCAACAGCAACCACCGGAACTGTTGTGGACACGATCCTGCAGCCGCTCCGAACCGCTCAGAGCCGATATGGGCAAAGACTCCAAAGCTTTCAGCTGCTGGGAAATGCATGGAAGCAAAATAGAAACACCCGATTTCGGAAAAGAAGGATGGTTGACAAGAATGGTTGGGCTCAACCCTAAAACATTGACAGCCCAAGCCGGTTTTCAACAACTGGAGAAGGTAGAAAGGATCCAACTCCCTAGTAAACTCTTGAGGCCTTATTGAGGGTGTATCCTTGGTTATCCTTGACTTTGCTTTTCCAGGGATAGACACAGCCCCCTTGGAGTTCCATGAGAAGGGCAATGATAAACTTAACTTGAAATTACTACTCCCTCCTTTTGTGTAGTTGTTGAGTCTTGGCACCTTTTTGTGTTGGTTTCTTGTTCAAAGGGAAGCCAGAAGGACACCGAACAACCATTTGGCGTGGTCCATATCCCATTGACAGACCCATTCGGAGGCGATTTGAGAGTTGTTCCAAAAGGATGAGCCCTTTGGTTTTGCTGACTTCCTGCCCGCTTCCACCAATTCACATGGAACCTGACGTTCTTTGAAAGGAAAATGGGCCAAACCCGGACCCCCCGAACGTGAGATTCCATGTCAATTAGTGGGAGGGTAAGACCTTCCAAAAGAAACGGGCGCCCGGCTCCCGGAGCGGGGGCAACCCTTCTGTTCGAACCCCACCGCAACGCGGTTCAGGTTTGGATGTCGATGCAGCAACTGCTGTCCTGGCAGCCCACCACAGAGAATCCCAACCAGGAGTTCGAGGACTGATGAGGTAAACCGGGTCCCCTCTCCCGGATTGGCTTTGCAAGCCAAGGGGGCTAACTGAAAGGAAGCCCCTGACTTTTTGTGGCTGAACATTTCTGTGTTTTGGATTTTAAGGTTGGGGGGTGTGCAAGATTGTTTGAGGTTGGGAGGTGCAAAAGGGGCCCTTTTGTGTATCCCCCTTAAGAAACCAGAACCGACCTCGTGCAAGAAGCGGCCTTTATCCCGTTTCGGATGTTTTGCATGACGCTTTAAGCAGACCTCAAGTTGTTCCTCCCGAAACTCCAAGCTTGTTTGGACTCGACTCAGCGAGGCTGCAGAAGCCTAAGTGTTGAGAAAGAGAGAGAGAGAGAGAGAAGGCAACCACATAGCTGTGCGCTTGTTGGCTGTTTTTTTGTTCGGCATCTGTGATTTCAACGTCACTGCCACCACCAGGGGATTTGTTCTGGCCCACGTCACCATTACCAAAGTGACCCATGAAGTTGCCTAGTCCGATCAACCTCAGCCCGAGGTACGTGAGCATGTGGGTGTGTTTTTTTTTGGGGGGGAGGCCTAAGGTGAACCAAGATGAAGCCAACCACTTGTTTGGGGTTGTCGAATTTTGAGACAAGTCCATCCATGAAGAAATGATCGATGTGCAGTTGTTTGTGCGCCTGCGGCAGATCTTAATAAATGACGACATGTTCTTGTCATCAGGGCTTGCTCCAGACTTGCAACCTATCACACCGCCCGGGTAGCGAGTAGTGTTTGCTGCTCTCTTGTGTCGGGGCATGGGACGCTTGCACGACATTGGAATCTTTGACATAATGCCATAATGGAGAAATAAGGTCCATTGTTGCTTTGCGACCGGGACAAGCTTTGTTCCATCCCCTCCGCTTTCGGCTCCATTGCGTTTGGTGGCCAGGATACATTTTGCTTGACCTTCAGTGCCAACTACGACTACTTCGGCTGCTTGTCCAATAGGAATGGCCTACGACTCTTTGTGTGCGCAGATGTCTTGAATATGATTGGCATTTTTGAACTCAATTTGGGACGTGGTGTAGTGGATGCCACACAAAGAGCAGCCAACAATCCTTTCTTCTGGATAGGCATTGCACCTCTTCAATGGTGTCAAATGTGAAGGAACACCTAAGCGAAAGCCAGCGATTAGCACGCCTAGTTTTGACACACACACACACATGCACACATATGCACACGATGACTATAAAAAAATTGGAACCAACCAGGTTCAGCATGGCTTCGTAGGGCTTACAAACCCCACCTAATTGAACTTGCTGAAGCCAATACATGTTTGTTAATAGTATGGTGGCCTTGATACAGGACACTCGAAGAAACAAAAGCACACATATTTCCAGCTGTGTTGCTTGGAGCGTCAGCGTTGTCAAACAGATCCGCAGCGTGAACTTAACACGTCATGCTGAATCTTTTACAAGCTGCATCTTCACTAGATGAGGGACATGTCTCTCAAAAAGCACTTCGAGAGCTTTCGTTTCATGCAATTCAAAAGTGACCTTTCGAAACGACAGGTTTCATGCTTGTTTGTTTCAACCTGAGACGACAGCCAAAAGGTCTTTTGTTGTAAAACAACCACAAGCATGAAGCACACGCAATCTCAGAAGCCAACATTCACACGTAAAGCCAAAGCTGGTGGCTTCAGGTACTTTGTGCGAACTGTAATTCAAGCCCCCGCCCCTCAGGGACACTTCCTCGATCTAAGACATCCCGCTACTGTGCTGCCTGAGTGTGGTTGCAAGCAGGGTAGACACCTAGCGACAGTAAGTTTAACCCCCCATTTGTTTCAAAAAGGTGATCGGGGTGATTCTAGACGAAAGCTCTTGGGCCCATGGAAAAGCTGCGATTTGCTTGCGGGGAACACAGGGAACCTCTTCAAGGCCGGGGTCG
This sequence comes from Effrenium voratum, assembly GCA_963377175.1. Lineage (NCBI taxonomy): Eukaryota > Dinophyceae > Suessiales > Symbiodiniaceae > Effrenium > Effrenium voratum. The sequence continues at coordinate 951,186 of CAUJNA010001347.1, read as the reverse complement.
GCCACCCAGGCCTCGGTGAGGCGAACAAAAAACACGCGGCGAGTTCTGAGGCGAGATGCGGTCGGTGGACCTGAAGCCCAACGGGCAGGCGAGCCACGTTTGGGGCGACGGTTTGGAGTCAAGACATGACAGGGCTCATTCGTGTGATCGATTTGTGACTATTTTTGCCAGGGGGGAGGGCGGGGGGGGAGGGGGGAGGGAAGAGGGAGGGGGGGGGGGATGTTTTTGTTGTCTTGTGTTGTTATTGTCTTTTTGCTCGGGGGGGGGAGGGTTTAGGGGTCCCTCAATGTTCGGTGGTTTTTCCTCTCCCAAAGCGGCATTTTGGTTGGAATTCACCAGTCTACGACTGTTCAAAGGGAAATCCAGTGATGCCTGGTTTCTTTGTCTTTTCTTGTGTTGGGAGAGGGTATTAGGGTATGTTTTGTTAGTAGATCACTTTTGGGGCTGGCATGGGAAGTTTCTGGCAAAGATGGGGAACAAGTCCATTGCAGTAGTGCTTGATTGCTTTGGGACCGAGTCATGTTCGAAAGTCTCCTTGGTTTGAAAGCATGCAACGTGTGCTTGGGGCTAGCCTCCAACTGTGTGAGCTTGTCTGAGTTTCGCGAGCACTTAAAGCCACCCGCCCCCGCACCAACCCGCATAGACCCGTACACAAGCACTCAGATGCAGCCACAAAACATCGCGGTGGCAGGAGATTTCTGTGAACTTCGACAACCGCCAGGAGTACGCCAGGGACCCGGGAAGAGCCGGGTATCACTGGGCTGACTTTGAGAATGCAAGAGGATTGGCGCCTCCACGGACTTTCTAATGTTTAGAGGAGTGTCTTTTGTTGGAATTGGGCCTTTCTGTGGGCTTCCGTCTGTTGATTTGAAGGAGAGTATCTAGGGCAGTTGTAGACAGAGCAGAGGTTTCCATGAACCATGTTCTTCATTCATGGGGTGACGGGAATCCTGCTGACACAAGAGTAGTTGAGCCATGCCAGAGGAGCGCGCAGGAGCCCCAATGGCCATACGAACCTTGAGCATTCGGTGGAACCCTAAGTTGTTTTCCTTGAACAAGAGTTTAGGACTTCCTATCTTAATTGATTTCCCTTCAAACCAAGGTGAACAAGGCGAACTCAACGTGACAGCAGCACACCAACCAGACGCTGAGGTGGATCTCTACTGCAAGTGGCTCCTGGAGACCTCCTCCGAGCGGCAGTTCAAGCTCTTAGCCCAGGGCCGAAGCCTCGACCCGTTTGTTCCCTGCGCTCGCGAGACGTTGTGTCTCAGGAACCAGAACTTCTACCGGAAGTTGGCCCAAAACCTCCTTGGTTTTGGAGGTGTTTTGCTAACTTCCTACAGATTTTCCCGAGCTGGCTGCCGTGGACTGTGTTTGGGTGACATGGAAATGCGTCCAGGAAGCGCCTCTCTTGGTCCATCTTGGGTCCTTGTTTTGTTGGTCGGCAATATCCATGCCCCGATTGAAGAAAAGCAGCATGTCGCCACTAGGAGGAGTCCCGAACACCACCATGCCGACCACAAGCCAGTGAGTAATTGCAGTTGGTCAGTGGATTGCTTTGCGCGAGTTGCAGCTCGCTTTGCTGAAATGGGTTGGGCAGATGCGAGAGCAGCCTGAAACCTGCTTGATGTCAGATCAGCAGTTCCGCAATCAGTGTGAAGAGGTCCGAGTTAATAATTAGGTTTTAAGACTCCTGCAATATTTATATGTTGCCAGGGTGCGCATTCATTCCACTTTGGGATAGAGCCAAATTTTCAAGGGATGTCGGCTGTGTCTCTTGTGAAGTATACATCTTGTGCTCTCTGCCCAGTACATCATTGTAGCATTGCATCGCAATCCAAGAGATGCCATTCGGTCACCTACCTTCCAATGCCCCCCTCTGTTGAGCATAGATGATTGGCTTTGTGCTTGGCTTCTAAGGGTTCCTTCCAGAGGAGTTTACCTGCAATTTTGGTCGCTCCCCTTTTGCTTTTCGGTCCAGCTGCGATGCTTCGAGAACTTCCCATGACTCGTCGCCGTGAGGCTTCGAGAAAGTCGTTGACTCGGTGGGGGCCTTAGGGGCGACGGGGTCCCGACTTTTGCCGGATGCAGGTGGGCAACACTCGGCCCCTTTGGTGATGGAAGTCATACCCTAAAGTGGAACCCATACGTTCATGGCAACGCTGTACGATGTTTTGTTTGCTTTGCGTCGTTCTGTCTCCTTTGGTTTACATGACTGGTAATTATGAAACGGGCTCCGAAATGTTTGGCACGACTACTCTGAGTGATATTTTGACCCATGCAGCCAGTCCTCACTTTCCAAGAACCTTAGCGTGCCGGCGACCTCCCTCTCCGTCATGATCCCTTGCCTTTTGACCTTTGTGTGTGGTGGCGGGCATAGACAAGTTTTAACGTGTTGCAGGAGACCGTGTATAAGCTCCCTTCCCCCCACGATATTCAATCTGTTGTTTTTTCCGGTTTTTTCTTTTTTGGGTGGCGGGGCCGTGAGGTCATACAGATTATAGGTACGCTCACTTCTCCCGTTTCGACCGAGGTGTGGTGACGCCTAGTTTCTTCACCTAAATCCATCCGAACTCAACTTGTGCGGCCTGTGGCACTCGGAATCTTGCACAAGCAATTGGCAGGGACGTATGATAGGCGATTAGTGGTGCCTTTATGGAAGGCTGGCATGTGCTTGACAGCCCTTGAGCACAAGCATCTAACGCAGGCATTGCAGAGATACCCTTTTCTACTGAGAACATTATCATGTCTACACATTCTTTTACGGTCAAGGAGCTGTGGAGGTTCCTCTTAGGCATCCGGCAAGCTTCTTCTACAAGCCTTAACAGGGTGCCTAGCGTCGAGAAACATCCAAGATGCATTTAAAGTGGAGGGCTACTTTCATGGGGCTCGTGAAACATGTCCGGAAAATCGCCAACTATGCTAGTTCAAGGCGGGTTCATCTAGAGCATAAGGTCTAGTTACAGTCGATCCTCCACAATATTGGAAGTGAAGCAACCATGTCCAACTACGCAGCCTTGATAAATTGCCGGGAAACAAACTGGGTTGTCCATGTTCCAACCTGGCAACATTGACGTCACTGGAGAATGTCTCTCAACAGCAAGTCAACACATTTGGCTCAGCATGGCGCTAGGGTTACGCAGGTGATAGTCGCTGGTTTCATTCACCAAGGTTCCATTTTGGTACACGTCTTTGAGCAGGAGCCATGTTACTTTAGAGCCTCCGGCTCAGTCCGCCGACATTGTCCTCTCCCTTTTCTCCTGCTTCCTCTCTCCCTTGTCTCCCTGGTGTGTTCATCCCCCCAAGCCACTCTCTCCCCAATCTCCCTCTCTCGTATGTATGTATGTATGCATGCATGTATATGTGTATGTATGTAATGTATGCATGTATGTAATGTAATGTAATGTAATGTAATGTGATGTGATGTGATGTAATGTAATGTAATGTAATGTAATGTATGTATGTATGTATGTATGTATGTATATATGTATGTATGTATGTATGTATGCATGTAATGTATTCCTGTATGCATGTATGTATGTATGTATGTATTTGTGTATGTATGGTAGGTATGTAATGTATGTATGTATGTATGTATGTATGTATGTATGTATGTATGTATGTATGTATGTATGTATGTATGTATGTATGCAATGTATGCAATGTATGTATGTACGTATGTATGCATGTATGTATGTATGTATGTATGTATGTATGTATGTAAGTATGTATGTATGCATGCATGCATGCATGCATGCATGTATGTAATGCATGCATGCATGTATGTAATGTATTGTAATGTAATGTAATGTATGTATGTAATGCATGTATGTAATGTAATGTAATGTAATGTATGTATGTAATGTATGTATGTATGTATGTATGTATGTAATGTATGGATGTATGTATGTATGTATGTAATTAATGTAATGTATGCATGTATGTATGTACGTATGTATGTAATGTAATGCAATGCAATGTAATGTAATGTAATGTAATGTAATGTAAGTATGTATGTATGTATGTATGCATGTATGTATGTATGTATGTATGTATGTATGTATGTATGTATGTTATGTATGTATGTAATGTATGTATGTATGTATGTATGCATGTATGTATGTATGTATGTACGTACGTACGTGCGTATGTATGTATGTATGTATGTATGTATGTAATGTATGTAATGTATGTAATGTATGTAATGTATGTAATGGATGTATGTATGTATGTTGTATGTAATGTAATGTAATGTAATGTAATGTAATGTAATGCAATGCAATGTAATGTAATGTACTGTAATGTGTGTATGTATGTAATGTAATGTAATGTAATGTAATGTCATGTCATGTAATGTAATGTAATGTAATGTAATGTAATGTAATGTAAGGTAGGTAGGTATGTATGTATGTATGTAATGTATGTATGTATGTATGTATGTATGTATGTATGTATGTATGTAAGTATGTATGTATGTATGTATGTATGTATGTATGTATGTATGTATGTTAATGTATGTATGTAATGTATGTATGATGTAATGTATGTAATGTATGTATGTATGCAATGTAATGTAATGTAATGCAATGTAAGGTAAGGTAATGTAATGTAATGCAATGTAATGTCAAGTATGTCTGTATGTAATGTATGTATGTAGGTCCGTCTGTCTGTATGTATGTATGTATGTATGTACGTATGTACGTATGTATGTATGTAATGTAATGTAATGTAATGTAAAGTAATGTAATGTAATGTATGTATGTAATGTAATGTAATGTAATGTAATGTAATGTAATGTAATGTAATGTAATGCAATGCAATGTAATGTAATGTATGCATGTATGTAATGCATGTATGTAGGTCTGTCTGTCTGTCTGTATGTATGTATGTATGTATCCTTGCACTTCCCCTTTGCTCCCCAGTATTTCCCGCAAAATACACGGTTTTTCCCGCGTTTTCGCAAAGAGGATGTCCAAAAACACAGAGTTTTGCCAGATTTTCGGCAAAAGGATGCAGGAAGCCCAAGCCAGCAAAAAAGCCGGCAGGGGGAATCGAGCCTGGGACCCCTGTTTTGCGACACCGGCTCCCCGAAGACTACGTTTAGTGGAACGTCATCAAATTGCCGCGCGGTACGTGGGGGCCCCCCCCCCCAAAAACCTACGTAATAGACGTCGGGCGGGGGGGGGTTAGGGGGGGGGTTATCCTTATCCTCTCTTAGGTGTCCGACACGCCGAGCAATGTCGGCGGATATATATATATATATATATATATCTGTCTATATATATATATATATATGTTATAATATATATATATATATTATACCATATACATATATATATATATATATATTATAACATATATATATATATATATATTATTATGTTTCCCTGAGCCCAAGTTGGTTTTACATCCGGCGCTTTCCGGCGCTGGTTCTACCTCAGGCGCTGTGGTCCTTCCTCACGGCGGAGGAGGCGCACCTCATCGTCTGCTCCGAGCCGAGGCTCGCGGCGGCGGAGCTGCGGCACCTCGCGAAGTACGAAGGCCGGAGCCGGGCCGGAGGCTTCTGTCAGCCACTTCGAGGGTTATTTTTATGCTACTGTGGATGGACAAAATCCATTTCGCGCCACTTTGAAACCATGAGAAACCATTGTTTGTTGGTATTTAGGGGTGAATCATCATTTCAGGGTTTCTTAGGTGGTGCAGGATTTCGTCCATCCACAGTAGGTATATGCCTTACCAACGAAAGGTTCTTTAGTTATGTGTAATATCGAGGGTTCTTGAACATGTTGATTCTGATTCCATTATTTTCAGCCATCGTTCTTTCCAAAAACCGGCCGTTTTCCCCGGGTTTCCGGAGGTTTTCTAGAAAGAAGGATCCTGGAAAGAATGGGGAAGGTACCCCTAGATTTATTGCAGGCTACTTTTGGAGGGTAGCGTCTTTAAACCATTTTAGAGGGTATTTTGGTAGAGGGAGTTTTGGGTTTCATCAAGCGGTTGCGTAATTTGAAGCTCTGAAAGCTGCTTTTGGGTAGCTTCTTTAAACCGTTCAGAGGTTGTCTTTTTTGGTAGATGCCGCTTTCATGGACCCAGTGCTTGCTTCTGTTTTTTCCAGATCGGGGTTTTGGAAGACTCCCCTTTTGGGAGCCGTTTCCATGATTGGACAAATGGTACACGGCAGCTCAGCATTGAGCTGCAGCCGGATCTGAAGGTCTAAGGCGAGTTTTGCGCGAGTCCTGAATTTTCCCTTGTTCGGTGATTCAAGCAGTTTGACAATGTTAGGATTAGGTTCCTTTGGGTTGGGTGATGTTTGAAGAGGACACAAGCTGCTACCTACATCTTCCCAGAATTGGGTTGTTTGCAGGGAACCTTGTTGGTGGAAGGGTAGGCTTATGGCATTTTACGCATTCTGAAAGCTTGGGTGGTAACCTCTCCAATTGCTTGCGTTTGAGGAGGCGGAATTTAGAAACAGCCAAGGCATGCAGAGTCCCAGGCAAGCTTTCAGCACGTGCACGGACAGAAGCGCAATGCTGGCTGCAACTTGCTTCCGCACGTGTTGGTTTTGCAGAGGGCAACGAAAGACCGGTGGGCCTGATAGTCAACGAAGAGCTCCGTGCAGATTCAATGTGAAGGGCAGCAGCAAGAACGCAATTACAACTTGGGTCCCCAAGCAAACGACGACACACATCCATGCAAGGCTTGGTCACACAATTCAGTAGTTTTTGGTGCACCGGAAGAGACACTTTCGAATTGTTCCACAGAGAAAACTTGAGGCTTAAATTGATCCATGTCCATAGAGTTTAGCTTGACCGCATCCGGGTGTGATCATCTGGGGTCATGACCAGGTGGCATGCAATCAATGCAGTTATCAGGACTTGAAGTACTTGGGTTCCGCACGGCAACTGCTACTTGCCTTGGCAACGACAGTTTGGTAATCGATTCAATCTCAAAACAACATCTCCGCGCTGTTTGCTATTTTCGCAAAAGGATCCCTGGGCAAGGTGAAGGATCCCTGGGCAAAGGTGGGGGAAGCATTGCACGTCACGAAAAAGTTGAGGACAGTGTAAGCTCCCTTTGCGCAGCCCAAATAGAATTGCATTGCATCATGCCTGTGGTGCATGGCTCTGGGGCAGGCGGTTAGTTCCAAGAGTTGTTTGCTCATGTTCCATCAATTGCTTGCCGGTGCTTAGTAGGGAATGACCCAGGGTGTTGGGAATGAACCTAGGAATTCCCTGAAAGGAAACCATAGGGGATTGTTTTTTTGGGGGGATTCCATTTCTCATTCGCTGCCTATCGAACCAGCAAGATTGCTTGTGACAAGCTGTGCGTGTTCCGTCCGGATCGTGTTGGCTGGAATGAATTGCCTCACCCTCACTCGTTGGACCGATCAGGATACTCCAAAGAGGATCCCTACGTTGAGGCCGGGGTGGGCCTGTTGGAATGAACGGGGGCTGGCCTACATGAGCAAAGTCAGGATATCAGTATCGGTTTTGGGCGGTTCCCGATCCGTTTTGCAGGTTGAGGGGCATCGGTTTCTCGTGGTCCCCTCTCGTTTTCTGATGGCAAGATGGGCAAGATGGTCAGCTCGCATTGCAATGTGAGAGAAACAGGAACTCTCCAAAAAGGTCAGGTGAAATGACAACCGGATCGAGCACTGGAGATGTATGTGCTTTGATTTGAGCCTCTCGTTTTGGACCTTTATGCGCACATCTGTGAGGTGCCGGAGGCCTCGTAGCTTCCGTTCCCAGCCAATCTCTAGCTTGCTGGTTGCTTTGGATTGATAAGCCCCCAGCTTCTCATATTTTACCCTAGGAGTTCTGCCCATTTCGAGGCAACCCCTCTGGTTCGACCGGACATTTATTACATGTCTCTCTGGCCACCGGCTGACGCTTTTGGAACACGATCTCCCCGGTAGCAACCCGGGCAAAGGTTCAGTCCAAAGGGTCCTCAGCCCTTCAGCTCAGGGTCTATTGAATCTGGGCTTTGAAAAGCAATTGGCCAGGATAAAATTCAGAGATTAGTTGCAGTTCAGACTCATTCGGTTGAGTGAGCATGCTTGTTTGTGGGCTGCCTTGATCTTGCTCCCCTTTGGGAGGGCAGGGAATCGATCAACAAGAAGCGATGTTAAAGAGGTTCGAGTGGCGCCGGACTGCATCCCCAGAAAAGCGGGCAGGGGTCGGAGGTTGGGGTGCGTGTAACAATAGGACCCCAGACATTAGGAGGTTTTCCTTTTTGGTTTTCCTGCACACCAAGGTGAAAAGGGAACCCTCACAGGGGCACAGACACCCATGAGAAGCTCAAGGCCCAGGTCAGGGTTACATCCCATCGGCTTGCTTGGATTGTGAAGTGAATTCCTGTGGCGGCACTGCGGGGTGGTCGCTTTTGATCTCCCCAAGCGGCAACGCATCTGGGCCATCAATTTCGAGCCAAGCAGTGGCCCAGGGCCGATACAAAAAAGGATGAGATGTCCCATTTGGACCCACTAGACAGGACACGAGCTGATTGCCACAGATGCACCTGCCGGTTGATGCGTTGTTCGAATGGGAAGGATGACGAAGGTCCATACTTTGTTGGCACACCAGGTGCAGTCTTCTGCAACTTGGGAATCAACCCAAGCAACCAACCAACCGGCCAGCCAGCCGGCCAGCCGGCCGGCCAGCCAGCCAGCCAGCCATCTGGACTCCAAATTGATCCAGACACCGGCTGGATCGATCCGGCATCCGTAGATTCCCCTTTCGGGGTGGTTCAAACTTCGCCTTTTGGGCAACTGGCATGAACTTCCCCTTTGGCGGGCTGATTCGTTGAACGTTAAAACTGACTTAAAGAGTAGATCCGCCCAGCTTGTGGATGCATTCGCCAGGACTTCTGGAAGATCCTGGAGTCCTTCGACGTTGAGCAGTTGAAGAAGTCCGCCACTCAAATGGCGTTGTTCGTGAGAAGTGGTGGCGCTTCGTTCAGAGAAGCCTCTCCTTTCCTGTGCCCGTTGACGTGAAGACCTTGTGGGAATTCAACGAGGGAACGCCTCTGCGCTTTTGTGGGCGAGTCCCTCCATTTCTCACAGTGGGGGTCAACAGTCAAACCACGGTGTTTCCAACAGGCAGGTAAGCCTTGAACATGGTGCAGTACGTCTAGGTCAAGGTTTGGTAACATCTTGTACACATCGCTGCCATTGACAAAACTGATGAGCAAATACAGCATCCAAATCCTGCCCAGGTTTAGGGTTGAACGTTGACCAAGACGTGTTCTGTGGCTTCCTTTTGAACAGCTTCCAAAAGAGAGTCCCTGATTTTAGGGTGCATTGCGGGCAACGGAGTAGCTCGAGGGCCTGCGGACGTTTGGCTTCACAGGATCAAATGGAGATCATGCAGCTATCAAGGCCCCTGTCCAAGACCCTCAGGATTGTGGTCAGCCTGTGGTCACTTAGTTTGTCCCACGTTATAGTGGACATAGGAGGCGGTTAGTGGCCCCTATCCCCCCTACCCAAGCCCCCCCTCCCAAACTGAGAAAACTTATTTCCACTCCAATTACTGCAATCCTTGGCTTGCCAGGGCACGTCAGGGCTTGGATTCGGAACACTAAGCACTTCAGTGCTCAAAAACCCTTCATGTTGAGTGAGTCTCGGTAAGGCTCACTCAGTCTCACTAAGGCTCAGCTTGGGTAGGGGTTTTCGATCCTGGGATCCTGTGATCGTAGGTTTCTGAGATATGTCGCGTACGGCATGATTCGTTTCCTCGCAAGAAACCGCCGGGACTCTTAGGGGGCGAGCCCAGGATTTTGAATGCCCATAGTGGTTGCCCATGATTAGTGAAGCCCCCCAACCCCCCCAACCCCCTTCAAGGTCAACAAGGTTTGGACATGCCCCCAAAACTGATACATTCGGGAGGACCCCCCCCAATTAATCTGGAGCCCTTTCGGTCCGCGTCCTTTCGCTTCTGGCCCCTTTCCAGCCAATTGAACTGGAAACAGGAACCTGGAGAACCTCTCCGGTCCTTGCCTTTTTGGCCCCTTCTGGGCAATAGGACTATTAGAATAGCAACAAGTGTTTCGTGCTTTGAGCCCAGAAGGGCCTTGATTAATCGCTTGCTGTGGGTGGGCTGGCCTCCAAGGGGTCCCCTTTGTTAAATACTCAAGATGCATTCTGGCGGAAGCACATTTTTTGGGCAAACTTGGGGCTTATTGGTAGTTTGGTATTGGTGGGCTTAAGCGCTTTGGTGGGTTTAAGCGCAGACCGTGCGAATACCAAGCAAAAAGGGAAAAGCCCCTTTTCTGGCAGGTTTGTTGGCTTGGGGGTTGCAGGGGGGTACCGTCAAGCGCAGGGTTTTGCGGAGGCCCAACAAATGATTGGCTAGGTCTTTTTGTGCAAACCTTGTTGGCCCTTTACTTTAGTATTGCTGGGAATCATGGAGGGAACAGCGGACACCTTTCATCCGGAGGCTTACTAATGCACTGACATTACAAAGGTTCCATTTTGGGTACCTCTTATTTGACCCACTGCCATTTTGTTCTGAGAGGTTGGAAGGATCTTGGGGCATGTTTCCCATGGCCGCGTAGTTTCCTCGCAAGGAGCCATGAGGATGTATTGCTTCAAAAGGCCACCAGGGGCACCACGAAACCTGCTACGCTTTGCCAGGTTCCTGTGCTTCACTACGGGGACCGACCGCGCTCCTCTGGGCGGCTTAAAGGAGGTGACGATGATAGCGCCCTGCAGAAAGAGAGTTTGCTGGCTTTCCTTACCCGCCGAAAACATTTGCTCCGGCACTGGTTTCCATTGTAGTTGATTTATTTGCAATTTTGCTACCATCAGAGGGTTTGTTGGAACCTTGTGAGGATGGGTTTGAATGATCTGAAGGGCTCGAAGCTCTGCCGACGTTACTTGGATCCTTTCGGTGTGAGAGCGAAACCAATGACCCCGGATGAATAGACCTGGCGAGCCCCTCTAAAATGGGACACGGAATCTTTTGATTTCGGCGTGATCTTCCTTCGGCTCATGCTCCATCGGTGAAAGAACCTACTAAAGAACAGATGGTTGTTGATTTGCCTCAGCCCGCTAGTTTTACCCCACAGACGCCCCCTTATCGTAGGGTGTTTTGAAGCAGGGGAGCTTGTTTAGCAGCAGGCAAGTTAAAACTGTTGTTATCTCTGCGACACCAAAGCAACGCATCCAAATGGGGTAGGGTTCCAATTTCAGCAGAGCCTCAAGCACGCATTTGCTCCTTGCGTAAATTGGCACATAGTAATTGCACTGGAGAGGTGGCACTGCATCCATTTCTGGGATTCTGGTCGGCAAGTTGCGACCCACACAGATGATTGAAGATACTTGAACATGGGCGGAAGTGCTCGGAAGGCCCATGTCTTATATCTTTGACATGTTAGTTTGCTTCATAGCTTGCTCAACTGCAGAGGCACTCAGAAATCGGCTGAGAACGGCATATGAAGCGCGTCAAAGATGGCTAGCTCAGACTTTCAACATCGATCTCGTGTTTGGAGTCCTTCGCAGCCTGTTTTGCTTTTACCTTGAGCAGTTTCAAGGGGCCTTCTGCGAGCAGTTGTGGTTGCGATCCATTGACGCTTTCTCGAACTTGAAGTTGCGGTATTGCTGCTTGGCATGTGGCAAGTGCCCGATTCTGGAGCACTCGGAGAAAGGGATGCTTTCAAGGGGAGAACTTAACACGTGTCCCTGAGTTGCATTCCGCACGATGATCATCATCTCAGCTGGATTGAAATCATGACCGCAAGACCAGACTTTGTAGCAGGACCCAACATCAGCCAAGTTGTCAACAAAAGGCTCTTCTTGGCTTCTTGGGACCAAGGTAACATTTGGCGTCGCTATAAAGGGGGTCCCTCAAAAAGTCATCATTTGACAACTTGCTGTTCCTGTCGACCCCTTTCCTGGAAGCAATTCTGCCCAGAGGGGCCCTTTTCCATGTATAGTTGCTGTCGGGTTTGCTCATGAAGCAATGAGGAGCTCTCGCCTTCCCGTGGACAGCCGAAAGCAAGCCTGAGGTGCAGAAACATGGGGTGGAGCCGACGAATCGACTCCCCACGGCCCAGACCTGCTTCAACCTGCTGCCACTTGGCAAGCCACGGAGCCGAGTCTTGAAGTGCCATCGTCTACGGTCGTCTACTCACCGAATGGTCTGGTTACCCAAATACATGGGACCGCGGCTGTTTTCCGCATCCAAAGAAGTGGACCTCGGAGCTAGGTACTCGCAGGTCAGGGCCTGCTTTTGGGCTGTATTGAGCCCCTAGCAAAGTTTTCGGGAACTTGCGTTTATGAATCTCTACTGACCTTGTGGCCCCTTTGGGTTTCCAGTTTTGGCACGTTTTGGTCAAGGTTTCGCAAAGCATTCGCCTGCATGGCGATTGATTCTCTTGGTGTCGGACCGGAATGCAAGCGAGTGGCGTGTTTATGGCGGATGATTTCTAAGGCTGAAAGTGGACTGGGGTATCCCTACAGGGAAGCGTTGGTACATATAATTATTCCGTTTTTTAATCTGGTACTTTGATACTCACTTGAAGGAATCTTTTCAGTGGAACATCCAGTCGCAGACGGTGAGCATATTGTGACCTGTGGCAGATCGATGTTTGGGGCTCAAATGGGAAGAACTACACAACCGTTCGCGTCCTCACCTTTTGGACGGCAGCCAGCTTTATATTGCTTGATGGTATCTAGGATGAACTGCTGTTGAATAAATCGACAAGCTGTCAATCACACAGCTTGCAATCTCTTGTAACACCACCTTACCATTTCTGCCAGCTCTTTCAACGGGCATGGCTCTGTGCTCTGTGCGCGGCTGTGTGTGCGATCTTAGCCGTTGGCCTGCTAAAGGCTGCTGCCGCGCTACGAGTCGGCGAACAAGATGGAGTCAGCCCTGCGGAGCTTGACTGGCGGGCCCAAAGGATTGCTTTACCTGGTAAACTTTACCTTCATTTGTTGTTCTTATTGGCTGTTCTTGGTTGCTTTTGGTTGTTGTTGGTTGTTGTTGGTTGTTGTTGTTGGTTGTTGTTGGTAGTTGTTCGTTGTTCACCGATATGATCAAGAAACACATAGCAGATCTTGTGGTCCCTGCGGAGCCCAGTGCTTCGCGTTGCCATGGTAGGTAGAGGGCATCATGTCCCTTGTACCCTTGCCCGCCAACATGGCACAAAGGTGGCAGGCGCTATGTCAGTGGGGGGGATATTACAATTATAATTATGAACAGAGAAACGCGATCCTCGGGACCCCAAGGGCCTGCAAGTTTTGGTTGGATGTACATGGGATCCTGGCTGTATTCCTTTCTGGTCCCATGGCTTGGCTCTTCCGACTTGAGGTTTCTCTTTACACCAAGCCCAAGAAGGGTATCATCAAAGAACCCGCCCAGAATGTGGTCGGCGCCAATAGATTTGTGTCCACAAGGTTAGATTGCAAGCATTGCTGTGATCAGAGCGCTGCGACAACTCACAACAAAACGAGCAGGCTTCGGAAGCGGCCCCGAATGTTGAGAGTGGAAGGATCCTTGTATTGTTTTTTGCCGGGGATCAAGCAACATTCGCATGAAGTACTTTGTTGAAGGGATCGCAGTTTTGGGTTGGTGGATTGGACATCGTTCAGGTTGCTGATGTGTGGTTGTTTGGGATCTACTCTTTCAAGGCCGAAGCATTTTTTAAAGATAGTGTCATTGGGTGGCTCGGATCTGTCAATGAACACTTCCTATACTGAAACAATTGGCATCTATGGACTTCTTGAACATGCACGAGATCCATCCGCCAAACCATCATTGCGGCCGGAAGTCTCGAGACATGGGCGATCCTGGGCGTCCTTGTTCTCAAGACACATGGGCGTCTTATTTTTTAACAAACCGTTTTTGGTGTCACTTCAAAGGGATACCACGGGACGCCACCCATTTTGGGGCTAGCTTCCATATCTCCAGCGTAGCAGGGCCATGGCCAGGCAGTTGCTGCTGCTAGCCATCGAGAATTCTGAGGGCTTTGGGCTCCAGTGAGAATGCGCAGGGCTGGGTGGGAGGGAGCCAAAGTAGGGCCTTGTTAAGCCCAAAAGGCTTTTGGGCTCCCTCCCCCTCCCCTCCCTCCAGGGCCCCGAAATCTGACCTTGGGCCACACTCAAGAAAAAAACACACCGGTGACTGGGGCTTTTATGATGGGCTATCCAAGACGGAAAGTGGGGCTTTCCTTTTCATTAAGATGTCAGGGTGGTTGTCAGCACGGTAAAACACCGTCCCCCGCCCCGCCCCCACATACGTTCTTCTGCAGGTCAAGTAGCAGTTGCTCTCTCACATTTTGGGGCGGACATCGATCACAGACGGCAAATGTGGTTGCAAACGCCTGCAGAAAGGAGGACTTCTTGTAGATCCCGGTTCTTGTAGAGAGAGCTTCCACTGGAGGTGTCCATGCAACCCACCATGGAGCTTCCTAGTTGCAGATCACTTGCAGATGTTTGTTGGTTTCTAACGGAGTACGTCCCGTCAGCACATGCCTGAGCTGAAGAGGCTCAAGCATGCTTCCACCGGCACTTTGACTCTGGTGTTATGAATTGGTATTTCGTTTGATTCCCAAAACGCAAGTGCAGGGCATAGCAAGACTCCCATTGGCACGAAACTGAGCCAGACAAGGGATATGAGCAGCTGTCAAGAACTCGAGCACGTCGATGGGAATCAAACGTAGGCCCAATCTTCAGCGCGATGTGCGCAAATACTCTGCCATTGGCAGCCCTCCCATTCCGGACTCGTGGTTTGATGCGTTGCTGGGCCACGTCCGAACACGAAAGATCTGGAAGCCCGAGCTTTCTGCCCATTCCAAGGAGCTTGCGGGATTGGGCTCGTCCGGAATTGGCGGCCAACTTGTCACAAAGACTATAGACTCCTTTGGCGCGGTTTCGGACAGCGGCAACAAAGTGGTCCGCCTGAGGGAACAGGAGGGACGTTTTTTCGGCGCCTTTCACGCACTTGTTGCTCTACCCCAAGTTGTTCGGGGTGCCCAGCATACCACCTGAGTCGTGTTCTCGTTGTTGAAGATTTCGAGGCGGGTTGGCAGGATGGGCACTCAACCTATATCGGCATTCTGTTTTGAGTCTGAGTCATGGATATGTCTTCCACTGGTTACCCTGAGCATCAAGCTAGCCGCTGCTGGGGGCTTTCAAGCGGTCGATCTTATGGCGCTAAGTTGACAAAGGGGAGCCGCATGATTCTGATTGACAGCCGCCTCGCCCAAGCCTGCAGGCTCCAATGTCTAATCCGTGGCTTTCCTTCTGCCGGTTTTGTGCATGTGGTTGTTTGCACCTTTATAGGCGTGAACCAATAGATCATTGGGATGAGTGTATTCGGCCATGCTCACCACCTGTTATCTTCCTGGTGCATACATTAACTCACTGCTTAGTTGAACGAATACCTGTTCACCTTGTTCTCCATATTTGGTCATGGTCTCGTTCGGTTTTCTAGATGTTGTCCATGTTGAGTCTTGGGCCCAAAAGGTAAGGCATCCAGTGAATTCCAAATTCTTGGGACAGGTGAGTGCAAGCATCCTGGTGCTGTAGATGCCTCTTGAGTGGGGCAGGTGGCCGAATCCTATGCCGACGGCACTACCGGCGACTGGGCGCGAACCTCGAATTCAGCATTTCTCCTGCTATGATTCGGGAACGTGCTAAAGATCCGGAAGGCATTTGATCTTGATGTTCGAGCTTCGTACCCTCTTGTGGGGATCAAAGCAAGGAAAGTCAACTTGAGGCTGCACTCTTTAACATAATACTACATATACATACATATATATATATGTATATATATATATATATATATGGCTATGTAATGGGTGATGAACATGTTTGGCACCTTGCGTCGTTTCAAGTAGCCCCAAAGCATTCTCTGATTCAAGGCCCTACTTTTGGAATGCAGGCACAAGGCTTCAAGACGCATTCCGAGTGTGCCTTTCCGTACACTTGCAGACATGGCAGACACGGCTGTATTGAGTAGGTGATGTTATAGTTCCATGGGCCCCTTTGAATGGTTGGTTTGATGTTCCTGTTTTTGTCTAGCCCATCTACGGCATGGTTCCTTGTTTTTGGCACCACCTGGCTTTGGACTGCCCGGATCTTGCTCCACCCTGCCTTGTTTGAGGTCTACATGAGCAACTGCGCGACTTTGTCCGCAGAGGCAGGAAAGGCTTCACAGTACCACACTCCAACTGACGGCCGGCAGCAGCGTGTACGTGTTTGTGTGTCCGTGCGTGGGTTCGGTTGTGTGGGTGTGTGGGTGCGTGGGTGGGTGTGTGGGTGGGTGGGTGGGTGGGTGGGCGGGCGGGCGGGCGGGCGGGCGGGCGCGCGGGCGGGCGGGCGGCTGGGTGGGTGGGTGGGTGGGTGGGTGGGGGCAACTTTGCTTGAAGCAAACAAGGTGCTCTTCCTCACGCCTATCATGTCAGGCTTGACCCTTCCACGCTGCACTTTTGGTGTGTGGGTCACAGTCCGTACATGCTAGTCAGTTTGCTTGTTTGTTCGAAAGAGACCGGTTGCATGATCACGTCATCCTGATCCTTGCCCTAGAGGGATGAGTCTGAATTACAGGACAATCTTCAAAACGGTTTGCTGGTCTCGTTTGGGCCCCACCCAATCCCACCCCTATCCCACCCCCGCCCCACCCCGCACCGCCCACACCGCTTGCCGGTCAGATCGGCAGGCGACCTCCTGCGAAGTGGGACCCGAGCATGGCTTGATCAGCTTGCCCGGGCCCCACCGCCCTGTTTTTTTTTTTTGTGTGTGTTTTGCTGCTTTCAAAAAGGAACCAGCAGAATTAAAGAAAATCAGAACCAGAAGCAAAAGGGCGGAGAGCAGCAGGACTTTACCAACAAGTCAAAGGAATCAACCGGGTTGGAGGAAATTAGGTGAGCAGCTGTGTAGTCGAAGGGTACCAGGATCAACTTTCTGCCGGGTTTTGCTTGATCCTTGTAATGACCCGGTTTGGGGGTTGATTTTTTCGTATTGGCCAGCCTGGAAGAAATGACAGCCTGGTACACAAAGAGGGCTCTGATTTTGACAGCCCCGCAGATGGGGACTCCAGATTGGATTACACAAGAATCTCTGGCCGGTCTGGGGGGATGTTGATTGGGATGGAATCAAAAGGGAACCAATATTCAATCAACCCCTGGAGAAGCCTTTAGTTTTGCCCCGAGCCATATGGCTGGGGAGTTTCTGAGGCAGAGCTACGTGGCACGAATGAAGGAGCCCAGACCTCAGTGGCAAGTTGCCAAGTGAGCTTGGCCCTGGCAGACGTAGGGAACATCAGGCGGAGGTTCTTTTTGTTTTGAACAAAATGTGGTTGGAAGGTGTGGAAGTGCTCAAAGCGTTGGCCTGATCTAATGGCCCAGCCAGGTCTGGGAGTTTGAGGTGGGCTTGCCACTCACAAATGTTGTATGGGCATAAGGCTCCTTGAAGGGCGTCTGCTAATTTGTTGGACTGGGTTTGGTTATTGCATTTTCCTCCTACTTGTAGCCGAAAGCCTTGGGGTCTTTGTCAGAAGAAGCATTGGGGTGGTTCAGGGCAGCTTTCAGGGAGAGTTCTGGAAGTGTTATACCCCCTGGGCTTATGTTTTAAGCATGCTCCGACCTTTCGGAGAATCTACTTCAAACCTCAACGAATCGACCTTTGAAGGTGATCTCGGATTGGCACTTGGCTAATTTATGCTTTCAGTTGGTGCAGAGTTACTAGGGGGCTTGTTTGTGAACTGCCACCACAGAGTTCACTTCAGCCTCATCGAGTTACGCTCTAGATTCCGAAGAAGTGCATCATGCTTCAGGTCAAGTAAGAGCAATCTTTGCACGTGTCATATTGCACCGCATTTAAATGGGGCCACAAAATGGTGCTCAGGATTCTAGGGCTTGATTCCCCATTCTTTTCAACCATCGTTCTTTTCAAAAGCCGGATCCGTTTTCCCTGGGATTCTGGAGGCTTTCTAGAAAGAAGGATCCCGAGAAAGAATGGAGAAGGCACCCGTAGAAGTATATTGGTGCCAATAGTGACTTGCGCTGGATACCCTTCACGGCATGAGTTGACCTCCATCCGTGTCCGTTGCCTCTCCAGGCGCGAGTTTCCATAGGGACCTAGAAGGATCTTCACGATCTGACGGGTTCTTCTGCTGGCCGCCGGCACACAAAAAAAATCAACGAGGATTTGCACCGACGCCACGCTGAACTCCGAGCTGTCCTACACCCCCAGCCGATGCTCCCGGTCTTGCGGCCATTGGCTGGGGAACGTGTACCTAGAGTCTCCATGACCCCTTAAAAATGGGGTATGTGAAAGGAAAGTCAGTTGCACAGCATGTGTGATGGCGACTGAGCAGGTGGAACATGTACCGCTCCCTTTTCCCGCAAAACTCGTGGTAGAATACTATGTGTTTCCCAGGTCTTTCCACCCCCTGTTCTCTTCGCCAATCGCTTCCTTTGGACATCTGCTGCATTTCCTGTGCTATTTGAATACGCCCATGTTTGATGACCCTTGGAAGGGGGTCAAGCCCACAAGGCCGAGATCTGGAAGGCCTACGCTCAACCGCAAGGTTTAGTGTCATGACCCCATTTTTCAAGGGTCATGGAGACTCCAGGTCCCCCAGTAGTGCCCTTTTGCCCTGTGTTGGGGAGGGTTCCCCTACTAAAATAGACTACAGGAAAAAGGGTACCATTAATTATTCTAGCCTCCCTACTGGAGGACCTAGTGTATTGTACGAAGCATTCCAAGTACCCCACGATTTTACGATACGTAGTATGTTCAGCACTGCGTTGTTCGACCAAGTTGCCTTGGAGTACAAGTTGCCACGATGCGCTGCCTTTCTTAGCTTCCTCTTTCTACATGAACATATTATATTTGTTTGACCAGAGAGAAAAAAAGCACGGACGTCCTTCATCAGTCCTTTCCATTGTGACTCTTGATAAGGCGAACAGCTGCTCTTGGGTCTTTTTCTATGCTCGAGAAATGCATGTACTGCAGGGTTCAACCCTGGCAAACCGTGAATCCAATATTGCTTCTTGGAAGAGGGAAATCACATGTTCCATGGGGTTGGCAATGGGGTATATGTTCCTGCCAAGTCTTGGCGCAAGAGGCATGCTCCACTGACAAGACACGAAAGCAAGCTGCTCATGGACATCTTGGTTTGTGAAAGCTGGACAAACTTTGGTAGCTTCAGCAAGGTAGTATTTGCCAAGTGCGCAACTGCTCGCTAGATTCCATTGGCTGCTTTTGGCAAGCTGGTCAAGAGACGGTTTTTCACACGGCCGCGACAATTTGGAGTTGTTTGGGGAGTTGAAGCGGCTTTCAAACAACTTTGATCCTTGGATCCTTTGCTGAAGACAGGCGGATGCTTCAGACAAGTACTAGGTTGCAGGATGGTTGAAGCCAGGCAGGGGTTGATCAGCATCAGCCAGGCAGCAACGACCTCGCACAGGGCTGGGTCCAGTGGCCTTTTCACTGTCGCCTGATGCATATGTTCACTTGTGCACAGGTTTTTGCCCATGTTGCAATGTCAGGAAAGCACAACTCTTTGACCTCGCTCAAAGTAAGGACCCTGAACCTCTCCAATTGCGCCATCGCTTCCCCTAGCGCCGACGCACTGTGGACAGACGAAATCCTGCACCACTTTGAAACCATGGGCAACCATGAGTTTGTTGCTATTTATAGGGAAATCATCCTTCCAGGGTTTCTTAGGTGGTGCAGGATTTCATCCATCCACAGTATTCGTGCATTTCATTTCGGATCGCCACCCAGTCATGTCCGTAGGCGCAGCCACCACTTGGCCCATTCGGGCAGAGTTGCCGCCCGGGGCCCGGTGAAGCCGCGCTGCAGGGCTCAAGGGAATTCCTGGGCTTGGTTTTGAACAGCCAAATCGTACCCCCAATGAACATCCCAACTAACATAGGTTCTAAAATGGGTGGTGCACCTACCCCAAAATGGTACCCTTGGTTTTGACCCACAGCCACAAGAGCTTGTCAAAAACAAGGGCTTTAGCCCTGGTGAGTTCCCTCGATTACTCAGATGCTGATGCCCCAGTGCCCTTAAATACAAGGTGCCTACAAATAAATGTGTGGGGGTTGGCCCAGGGTCAAGGCACTTCTGTTGATCCTGGTAGCTCAGATTAGCTCAAGGCATCGGAGGTAGTGTACTATTCCCATAGTTATAAGTACTTAAGCGAAGCCGAGTCCAGGGAGTGGATTACTTCGTCGACGTGCTCCACCCGAAGTGTGGCATGACTGTCGCGCTTAAAGGCTAAGAGAGAGCACCAGGGCGCGAAGGAGCGTGGCTCGATAGCGCGGCTGCACCAAAGCGCGATGGAGTGCTTCAACCTGCGTCGCAGATATCACCTACGTCCAGGCCTTTGACAACAGCATCAAGTCAGCGGTTGTCCTTTGCATTTATGCCAGCATGGTCTTTTGTCCATTGTCTGGTCGGCAAATTGAGGTGTCGACCTCTGCCCCCCAGGAGGACGGTTGGATGATTTTGCCGGTCGGATTCCATGGACCTCTTTGGTCGTCCAAAGCGACAGCCTTGATGCGATTTGTTCGACCTGTGTTTTATGATTTTGAGCCAAGAGGAAGTTCAATCCAGCGTAGAGATCTTCTATACCTCTGGATGCCATTCTTCTAACAAGCTACTCTTCCCGGCTTGATGTCAACTTCGGATGAAGCCAGAGGGCCATACAGGGGTTTATCCTCAACTCATGTCGGGAGATTCCTCGGATCCGTATGATCCTCCAGTTAATCCATCATTTACATGATCCAAGATATACCTTCTTTGGATGAACCCTATCAACAATGGCCACTTTTTGCAGCATAGTGGAACACCCCCAGTTGTTTTTTCAAAACACCGCCTTTCTGAAGATGCAATAACCCGTCGGCCAGCTAGGGGAGTCAACTCTGAAATATTTTGACCCGGATGAATAACACTCCGGTGTTGCATCAGTGGTCCTTTTTTTGTGAGGAGGCCCCCTCATTAAGCCTAGTTGTCCTAGTTGTTTGGGGCACCCTGTTTCCCTACTTCACCAAGAGTCCTCCACCTTAACGGGGTCCCTTTTTTAACCAGGGAGACTGGGCAACTGCTGGGTCAATGATTTTCAAAACTATGAAATGCAGATGCGGTTTGCACCCTCGCCCACTCACCAGCCACGAGGGACTGAAACTGACGCGGCCAAAAATGTGTCAACATGTTTGGCCAATGCCGCCTGC